>JBBPDE010000040.1:23901241-23922755 GCA_037974605.1 Nannopetersius ansorgii | reverse complement strand
CATCACTGTATCTCACCTGCCTCTCTACCTCACTGTATCTCACCTGCTTTTCTACCTCACTGTATCTCACCTGCCTCTCTACATCACTGTACCTCACCTGCCTCTTTACCTCACAGTATCTCACCCGTCTCACTACTTCACTGTACCTCACCTGCCTCTCTACCTCACTGTACCTCACCTACCTCTCTACCTCACTGTTACCTGCTGTCTGTCATTTAACTCTGTATAGCAACCAGCAAATTGCACTTTACAGTACACATATATCCAATTCTGTTTCATTTTGCACACTGTACAGATCTTCGGTTTGTAATGTTTGTAATACTTGTTTAATTTCTTTTGTTCTGTATATTTTTATAACTTTAATTTTATATGTTCTTTCATTTATCTTTTAAGTTAATGACCCTGTGATTAGAGAAGACAGTACACAGCCTTGCACAAATAACTCAGTGCTGCCAATGTGCTCTTAATTCAAAAACCCTTTTCTGCCTCTCATGGACACTGTGAAGTTATACCAGCATATCAGCTTTCTGACACCAACGCCTGCTTCGGGAGGAGCTGGACAGGAAATGTAATTAAAGAAACGTTACAGGCGGAAAGATAGACTGGCCAGCTGTGGTTGGCACAACACTGAAGGCTCGGTCATTTCTCTTGAATATGTCAGCACCGCCATCTCCCAGCTATCGGCTTACAGCTCGGAAAAACTGCCTCTCATTAGACTAATGGAAGCACGCCTGACACATCAAACTATCAAACTCTTCTTTATGGAGGATATAACCCAATCACACGCAGCCAGGCCTGAACTGGTTCCTAAAAGGTTCTCGGCAGGAGAGTGTGGTTCTAGGAAAAATATTATTGAATTGGTATTGAATAGAAATGTACAAAATTCTAAAGTTGTAGGTTCTTCATACCGTTATACTTCTTTTGAAAAATGATTCTCCTGAGAACCACTCAGTGAGAGGTTCTTTGGGAAACTCTCATTAGAATTCTTCTGTGTCATTGAGCCAAATAACTACTTTTAGTGTATTTACTTTTAAAGGTGGATCCATTTAATTTCTACAACAAAACCCTTTCATTTTTGTCCCAGTGGTTTTTTTTCATGTTGTTTAATGGACTACAGCTATGTGCTGAAGTGATTCCTTTAGTATAACAAATTCGTTAATTATACGTATAATAAAGAACTATTAATGTTTGTTAATACACTGTAAAAAAACAATGTTAGTTGTGGTTTACGAAACCACCGAGCAAAAAATTAAAACATTAATCCCAACTCATTCTGGCTGACTCAAAATTACACAATACATTCCCTTCTATTCTATTTTGATATTGACTACTACAGTGTACATTTTAAACTGTCACAAAAATGTTAATTGTCTCATCTCAAAAAAGTATGTAGCAGGCTGCTTTAAAATGTCTATGAACTTTAATTAAAATTAAATTTCACAGCTTATCGTTCCGTTAGGCCACTGTTGACATTTTTAGCCCTGTTGCTGTTAAAGTCTACGTGTTCATTCTTACTTATAGTATGTATAAGTAAGTCTACGTGTTACTTACAGTATGTATTATATGCATTTGCATATTTTGTATTGTTCTATGTGTCTCTGTGTGTCTTTGCAGTCATAACATAAGCAGTTTCCTCTGGGATCAACAACATTTTCTGATTCTGATTCTAAGCATTCTAAAACATACTAGCTTGCTGACATAACTAAAGAAACCATCCTTAAAAAGTGAGGAGAACCTTACATTAACATTGTCTTAACATTGTAAAAGAAATTGGTCTACAGTATAAAGTAGAAATTATGTACTGTATACAAAGTCTATGCAAATTGTTTAAAGCTATTTTTTTCAGCAAATGATAATGTGTCTCTCTCTGGTAGCAAAGTATACATCAGAATAAATGCAAACAAACAAGAAAGCAGTATTATCAATTTTTGTTTTGTGTGCAAAAATGTAGTATATTTTGTAAGCTGGCAAGGAGAACACAGGTTCGGTTCCAGATTCCTTCTCGGTTCCACCAGCTGTTGTTTGGATTTGTGAAACTCCATCAGCAGCTCCTGATTGATCAAGTCAAACCAGGTTTCTGATAGAAACTACAAGTAATTCTGGACTTCCACAAGAAACACACTGATATACTGAACATAAAAACACTATTTACTCTATAATGTTACTTGTATAACTGATTTATTCTTTTTTGGTTTTATGTAGTATATCTAGTTATGTTCATGTGAAAAAACACTGCTTATCTAAACAGATTTTAAATATTATTGCACAGCCTTGTAACACAAATCTCTCAACCTGGTGCTGAAAAGTCAACATTGAAACCTAAATCATGACTGAATCAAAGTCATAGAGACTTTCTCTGTAGAGATTTCTACTCCCTGTGTGCTGTACGTCCAGTAGGTGGCATTTTTGGCTAAGATAAGCTGCGCATGGACTCCATCAATATCTGGTTCCTTCGGTTTTGAAAGATATCAGATAAGTCAAATGAAGGATTTCAACTTCGACTTCCAAAAAAACAGAAAGGTATGGTAAAACTGACTTAAATGTAATTCATTTCTTGTACAGTTTTCAAATAAATGCATTAAAAAGGGTTTCTTTTTTGCACATCTTTAGGGACAGCAGCAGTTTGCATCACATTTAATGCAATCAGTGCTCTCTCATTTAACTGAGCATGTTTAGATTTTAAACACACAATATTAATAATATTTCAATATAGTTCACAAAAGCAAAAATACTGTTTAATTTGCTCATTTTAATATCATGCTAAAACAATACTTTACAGTGTCTTATTGTATTGGACACACAAATGTCATTGGAAGCGGAAGGTGGTGGTAACATTTACCCCATAATGATACAGGGATCCCAGATACAAAATATATAAGATGAACTGAAGCCTGACTGAAGTTCCAGGTTAAAACACTGCTGTGAGGATTTGATTGCATTCACTAATAATAGCATGGGGTCAAGTACTGATGTTGGACAGTTAGTTCTGGATCATGAACACCATTCTAAGGTACTGGATGGAGCTCCAGCATTCTAGGGAATGCATTTCCACTGCTCTTGTAGTTGCTGAAGCTCTTTACACCATAGTCTCTTTGTAGTGTAATTTCTCTGGAGTGTCTTATTGTACTGGTCATTGTATTTCTATGGAGACTGTACAAGTGAAAGCGATAATTCGGTCATACGTGAACACACCACTGCACAGCACGAAATTCACCCTCTGCATTTAACCCATTCACCAAGTGAAGCAGGGGGCAGCCAGGAACACGGCGCCCGAGGAGCAGTGTGTGGGGACGGTACCTTGCTCAGGGTCTCAGCGGTCTTGGGGATCGAACCCGGACTTTCTGGTCACGGGGAGGATGCCTTAACCACTAGGCCACCCACCCTGCCCCCAAGCTGGATTTGCATAAATTAACACATTAATTGTAACGCTAAGTATAGTATACTATAATGTGAAGACATTTGATTATGTATTGTACAGTCTTTATGAACTGGCTGGATGAAAACACATTTTAATGTTAACTAATACGTTCTTCAATGTATGGGATCTTGATTAGGGTGGATCCAGCCCCCTTAAACCCTTCTGTATATCACAGCCCACTTTGGGGTACAGACAAGAAAGACTTACATAAAGAATCTGAATAAAACCTCAACAACATTAACAAAAGTTCACAAAAGTTCATATTACATGTTGCAAAAACAGTGTTTATTAATCTGATGCTTAATGCTGACAGTGGCACCTGTCAAGGGTGGGATATATTAGGCTTGAAGTAAACAGTAAATTTTTGACTCTTAGGTCAATTGGCTTTAAGATCTGTGCAACTTTGATAAAGCTCAAATTTTGAAAGCTAGACCACTGGGTCAGAGCATCACCAAAACAGCAGGTATGCAGTGGTCAGTACCTACCAAAACTGGACCACGGAAGGACAATGGTGAAATGGCGACAGGGTCATGGCACCAATGGCTCACTGCTAAACATAAAGGGTGAAGACCAGCCCATCTGGTCCCATAGAAGAGCTTGCGTTTTCTTCAGCTGAAAGCGTTAGAACATACAGCACATGACTGCTTTCAGCACATGGAGCTGTGTAGCTGCAGACCAGTCAGGGTACCCATTCTAACTCCCACTCGCTTACAATAGAACCTACCCTGGACACGTGAACATCAGAATGGAGCAATGGAAAAGTATATCCTGGCTTGATCATGTGGACGGCCATGTGTGTGTTATATTTAGCTGGGGAACACCAGGATGCACATTACATTTTTAAAAGAAAAAATAATGGGATCATTCAATAGGGAAGGAAAAAATGTACTTTGTACTTTGTCCACAATTTGTACTTTGTTGCTCCAACAATTTCTTTTTTATACGGTTTATAATCCTTTCCATTGTTTTAATTGGCAAGTCTCTTGTTGGTTTTCAATTAACCAACCAAAGTCCAGAAGCTCGTTAAGGTCTTTAAGCACCTTCTTTTAACTGCAGACTCATTTGCATTTTAAACTTGGGCTGGTATTTGTTTTAGAAATGCAAATTACAAGGTGATTTCATCATTATTCCTTCCATGTTGAATGATTCCATTGCCTACTTCATCTGGAAAAAAATACATCATTAAGTGAAATCATGTAATTTAATTTGCTTGAGGTGTGTTTCACAAAGCCAGAATGTTCAGCCATTCAACAAAAATAGTTATGGGATTTGGTTGATATAAAGTAAAATAAAACTGAGTGAACATCCTCTAAGTGTGGTAATGCTGTATTTTTATTATTTTTTTACCAGCAGTTGTTCACCCCTTAATAGCAACAGTATTCTCTAATGGCATTGCCCCCTTTCAGCAGGATGTTGAACCTGCCACACTGCAAATATTGTTCGGGAATGGTTTTAGGAACATGACAAAGAGTTCAAGGTGTTGATTTGGCGTCTACACTGTCCAGATCTCAGTCTAAACAAGCATGTGCTAGACAAAGTATCAGAACCAGAATCAGAATCAGAAAACTAAAAAAAAAAAACTAAAAAAAAATAAAATCTCAATAATAAAAAATCAGTAGAAAACACACTGTGCTATATTTAGAAATGATTGGTATAAATACTATTTCTAAGAAACACATTGAGTAAAATCTACTGACACAAATTGTAGTTTGGATTTAAGTATTGCACCTAGTAGTGAAGTAGTATGATCTGTTGAGACTTCAACTTAAAACATACAGGACTTAAAGACCCTGCAGTAATATCTTAGTGCAGATATCACTGAACCTTCAGTGCTCAATAGGGGTAGTGGTGGCCTAGTGGTAGGATAGGCTTGGATTTATTAAGCATTTAAATTTGATATTGTTCTTGTCTTTGTGTCTCTGTGTATCTGTGCAGTCATAACATAAGCAATTTCCAAAGGGATCAGTAAAGTTTTCAGAATATATAAGATAAACTGAATCTGACCAAAGTTCCACTATTCACTAGATGTTAGAACATTGCTGTGAGGATTTGATTGCACTCTTGAATAATAGCATGAGGAGAGTTGCTGATGTTAGACAATTAATTCTGGATCACAAAGACTACTCTAAGGTACTGGATGGAGCTCCAGCACTGTAGGGAATGTATTTTCACAGCTCTTGTAGTTGCTAAGGGCCTTTATACCTCTCTGATCAGTGCTATGTGAACACAGGCTGTTCTGAAGTGTCTTATGGTGTCCACTGGCAGAAGGCACCGAGTCGTACCGTGGACAATTTTCCATTAAAAATAAAGCAACCCGTATGCGAGCCGAACCTGAGCTGCACGACGGCAGGGCTAAAAGCAGACCACACACTGACTGGATCACTGTTTTTTGATTGGTCGAGGTGTTGTCATCACAAGATGGTGATGACAAGAAAGAAGTAATTGCTATGAAAAACAGCTTCTATTGTATTGATTCTACAAGCTGGATTTGCATAGTTGAACACCTGTGTCTTAATGATAATGCCATCTAGCCAGGTCAGAAAAATGACCTGTAAAGAATCCGAAGAACATATCAAAATCATTAACAAGTTCACTTTACAAGTTGCAAAATTATTGTTTATTTGACATTTTAATGTTTACACAAAAAAGTGGGACTTATGTAAAGAATCCGAATCAGCCCACATGATGATGGTCACTCATAGGTCACAGCCCTGGCCGCCAATTTCCTCTCCACTTCTACCTTTATCTGCAATTTCATTGGACTTTGATCTTCTTTTATTGATTTTCTAAGTATTCTTTTTTTACTTCCTACTATTGTCATGCTTAGTATTTTATTATATTCCTGTAAAGTACATTGCGTGACCTTTTTGTATGATAATGACCATAAAAATACATTTGACTTGACTTGACTAAAGGAACTTGTATTTTAGATGCTGCAGAAGATTTAGTGAAAACCAAACATAAAAGTAAACACAACTGGGAGTGTGATGTGCTAAACCTGCCTACACACCTCCAGTTTTACATATTTCTTGACTCCCATCCTGCCAGAACAATCGAATGTTTTTTCCTTCTATATTGCTTTATTGTATTTCTCACTCCCCTTGTATACACACAGTCATTACCCTTCTGTGTGTGTGAGCGAAGAGCGGCTCGTCCAATTACGGCCCTTGCCTCTCTATTCATCTCCAAAATGGGCTGCAACAAATCAATAAGCGCTGGGGAAAGCGGTTTTATATAGGCAGTTATGAACTCATAAGCTACAGTATGTCTCATTCATTTCAGCGGCAGCTGAGACCTCTTACCAGCGGCCCCTCCCTGGCTGCGAGCCCTGCAGGGACCATTATGAGAATCATAAATAATACGAGCTAATGAGATATGAATTGATTACGTGGGGAAAAGCCTGACGCTTTCCATCCATCACTCTAAATGATGTTTAACAATGGATTACCAGCCAATAATTCCTCCAATATGAGATTAAATAAAATAGCTGGGGCTGTTTTCAGCAGGCTCCCCCCTCCCTCTCTCCCTCTCTCTCTCTGCCCCCCTCTCTCTCTCCAGCTCTCTCTCTCGCCCACTTTGCCATGGAGGTAAAATAAATCTGCTCAATTACTGTACCACCAATCCGTTTTTCACCGCTAAGGATATTATTATTTCATTTAGGACTTGTTCATGCATCATAGATTATTTCATTTCACTCAGTCAATAAGGAGAAGTGCAGTATTTTATTTTCTCCGCAGGGGCCCTGTGGAGGAAGCCGGGCCTCGGTGAGTCGGGGGCCTAGCTGCATGTAGCAGAAATGCTAAGCTCGTGGGTTGTTGAGAACTTTCAGAAATTTGCAATCAATTCACATTAAAAAAGTTGCCATTATTTCTGCGTTCATACCATATCAGCCTTTTCTTTATGAGTCTCCTCCTCGGCCGCGGCCGTATCCTGAACCTGAACCTGAGGCATATGACAGACCTGAGCGGCGAGCCTCTTCCTCAACCGGTGATCAATCGAAACTGAATTATTGGTTCCTATAAGGTGATTTGGAACATCACCTCAATTCCAAGGAACACCAGAAAATTGGATCAGGTTTGTTTCCTCAACCAGCGACAGCCCACCCAAATCAGGTTAGGGCTTATGTTAGAGCAGCGACTCAGATTTCTTATTTCGTATCTAATGACATCAGAGCCTGTCTTGAAGGGCTTCGCTCCATGTGAGCTACGTTAACATGGCTTTGGATGTTTCTGCAGCTGTGGAGCACATGTTTCGTTCACTTTCAGTGAGGCTGTACTGTACAGCACCTTCAAATCAACTTAAGTTCATATTGAGGGTTTGATCATTAAGCAAATAGATTAAGTTTTAAGCCAAAAGGGGCAAAAAAGTTGTGATTTTATCATTTACATCAGTTTTGTTAGCGTAATGCTACATAATGCTACATAAAGCTTACATAAACTGCATTTACATTACTTGTCCAGAAGGTTGATCAGTCAATTTTACATTAAAAAGTGTTATGACAAAGGGTTTTGGAATTGTAAGTCTATCATGGGATTGAGGGTTTGATTTTTTAAGCATTTAGGATAAAGGAATAAGCAAAAAGGAGAAACATTATTGTGATTTTACTGATTTAATCTGTTTTGTTAGTCATGGCATGATGCAGAGTAAAACCCTCGGTAACCCTTTACTGAAGGGAAGCATGCATAAAGCTACATGAACATCATGTAAACTTTCATCAGCATTGATAAAGGACTATTCCAGCATCAGTTGTCCTAAATGCTTGTTTAGTCAATTTCACCCCAAAAACTGAGAGTTGCTGGAGTAAACCTTCATTAAGTCTGCATTCGTAAGGCTACATTACACCTACATAAGCCTATCATAGCAACTGACATAAACCAATGTCAACATTTAAACAGGTCTATTACAACTGTCATAAAGACTGATTTAATCAGTTTCATCCCAGCAATTGTTATGACAACTGATGCTTGTTGGAATAAACCTTCATAAGTCTGCACTTATAAGGCTACATCACACCTACATACGGCACTGAAAGTGAAATACTCAAGAAATAAGCCAAAAGCGCCAAAACGTTGGTTTTGTTAATTGTTTTGTAACACAGAGTATAACCTCCAATAACACTTGTTCGTAAGACTACATGAAACCTTCATAAACCTTATATAAACTTTCATTACCATTTATAAAGGACCAGAAAGTGCTAGGACAACTTAAGGCTGTATACATAATTTGTACACCAATCACGGCACATTACATAAACCAACATCAACATTTATGAAGGCTTATTATAGCAATCATCGATTGCTATTTTCAACTGCATCCTACAAAATATTATGACGACCTATACTTTTACCTAGGCCTTCATAAGCCTGCACTCATAAGGCTGCATTACACCTACATAACCCCATCATAGTAACAGAAATCAACTAACATCAACATTTATAACAGCATGTTACAACAAGCATTGGCTATCACAGGGAATGCTTTAAGGCAATCATAAGGCCAGCACCACCAGTCGAAGACTTTTGTGCACACTGGGATTTTTTCCACTTAATAGTTACTAAAAATACACTCAGTATTATTGACGACAAATACAATTACAGTACATTCACCATTTGAGTGCTTTTATTAGCCAGATATTTTACATTTTTTTTCATCACAATTGACCTATAAAAAGCCTCCGATATAATTATAATTATGTGGCTCATTATAAGAGCTGAGTGAACGAGTGCATTTAAAGTTAAAGGACAGTCTAGAATTTGGCTCTGCATCACCACACAACCAGTTAACAGAACGTCAGACATGGACTGTTACAGGTTCTTTCAACTTATAAGCAATTGTTTTAGTTTACATTTATAGTTGTTCACTCAGCCACTTGCTTAACAAGAATAAAAATCTGCAGTTTATGAAATAAATGGATGGTAAAAAAACCCCACTTTTGACTGGTAGTGGCAGGGCAGCTGACGTAAGTCTACATATTTATAAAGTATGTGTGCGGTCATATGTATGTAAGCAGAATACTTTATAATGGCTTCAACATTATGCATAGTAATGCCCTGGTGTTACTTATTTTTTGTGTTGTTATTGCATTTTTTACACTTCTCGGTGTGTGATGAAGATAATCCCCTATTTGATAACTTGCCTTTCAATCTAAGTAATTGCTTTATCCATGCTCTTCATTGCTTAATATAATTTTTATTTTAGCATAAAGCCAGTAGATGGAGGTGCTTTGATAGTATTTCACTATCAAAGCACCTCCACTACGAATGACTGCTCATGACATCATTCAGTTCCACATAAACTTCCAGTGTAAAGACATTTTTACCACGGAAGCATTTTATTTGTTTCGTCAGAATGAACCAGTGGGTAGTGAAATATAATCATAACCATCATACACTTCTCCAACAATGTAATGTTTTACACCTTTCCACCATCACCACTGCCAATCAGTCACATATCTACTTAGATTTCTACTTAGATTTTCAGTCCCCATTCTTACATCATAAATTGTTTTGCATTGTTTTCCATATAATTGAATAATCAGCCTTAGAATGAGGACAAAAAAAACTTGTCATACAAAGTTGTCACTGTCATTTTCCAATGCTATTTATCCTGTAATTACTATCATTCTGTACATTACTAGTCTTGTATTTTTATGTTATGTTTAAAGTAGAAAGCGACAAACTAAAAACAAAAAGTAAAGAAAATGCATTTCTTCGTAACAAGAAATCATGGAATTGTAATAACATATCTCCTCTAACTGCTACTTCTAAGAGGATAATGCACAATGAGGGGACACAATGAGGGCCTTGTCAAGAGACACTGGGAAATAAAATGCGAGTGCAGAAATCTGCTTCATGCTCGGCTGGGATGTTTTAAGAGGGCTAATCGAGTCGCCTTTTGCATGATTTGATGTGCTGATTGGCTGAGATCGGAACACTGCTCTTCTCCTGTAGTGGCATTAAACAGTCATTAATCAGGATCACACGAGGTCCTTTAACAGGATGTGAGGCACTACTCATCCCGGGCTAAATAAAGAGGGGGATTGAAATTAGGAACCAATCAGCTTGTGTTATGTTCAAATGGGCATAAATGACAGAGCAGAACTAGACAAGACCTCCACCCCCAAATCAGCTTCAAGGGGACCGAGCACCCCCTGAATTGGATCCCACTTAACCGGCAGGGCCAATTTGTATAGATGAGTTTCAGATGTTGCCAATCAACAGGAATTAAAACAAAAAAAAAAAACCGTGAGGGCTTTTTAATGGAGCTCTAAAAGAGGTGGAGTCCCAGGTTCCACTTTAAAAAGTAGCCCACCGCTCCCGACACCTCCAGCAGTAACATCCTCACCCCTGCACGGTTTCCCTTCCCTGTGTTCTCTTTCTCTGCTCTCACGGACCCCCGCCGACCCGCCTGCAGATGGGGGGAGAAGGTGGCTGTCACCGTGTCTGATTAATGACCCGTCGGAGGCATGTCCAGCCACATTAGGGCTCCATGTATCTCTCGGCAGTCCGCGCGGGGCCGAGAGCTTTTGTTCTGGGAGGAAATGGTGTCAGCGCCCCCGCAGCCGTTTGCCCATAAAAAGATAAAGATTTACTGTCATCAGAGAAGCCAGATTAAAAGCGCACAATGCCGACATTGATTTTTGCCCAAAAAATTCACGTTTTGGGAAAACTCATTCCAGGCGGCCGGGGCCCCGATATGATCAGCTTATTTGGAAAGGGGATAATATGGAATCTTCTCCCCAGAATGAACTTTGAAAGAAGTAAATTGTAAATATTGATTTCTGAAATGAACTGTCAATCTTGGTTGGAGCAGATTATTCCTATCATCCCGCTCCAACCCCTAGCGACGATGAATTCAAAACTGCTGACAAAGTGGAGCGTATAGGATTTCTGTTAGGAGAAGGAGGCCGGCCGGCGAGGCTCGAGCCGGCGCCCGGTAATGGCTGTTCAATTTTATCAGATAGCGCGGGAGATCTCATCAGAGGCGAAAAATGAAATGAACTGTGACTCTGAATCAGGATCCCCTGCTCTTATCCCGGCGAAAATCATCCGAGCGGGGCCGAGGGCTTTCCATTACTTCAGGTCACTTCATTACGGCGAGGCACACCGGACCCAATTGCGGCAAACAAAGCGGGCCTTTCCTGTCTCACCCAGGGGTCGAGTGTGAGGGCCAGTCTGATAGGCCCAGCGACGTGTCCAGGGTTATCCTATTACCACTTAAGAGGGATGGTGAAAGGCAGCAAATCTTGACCACTTGTTTGTTATCCTTTCCTTCAACCTTTTTATTGTGAGACTTGTGTGGGGGGGATTCTATTATTTCTCCCCTTGTTCCTTATGGAGGAATATAATTCATCTTTTCCGCTGATTGTTTAAAATTGATTTTCCCCCTCCTCCTTCTGAGGTGGCGGATCATGTTGTTTGAAACTTAGCAAGCCAGGCAATCGGCTTCTAGAGCTTCAAGAAGGCATTGTGGTGAGTTACCCTCTTAATGTTGAGTGAACTATTCCTCCTTTTCTTTAAGGACATGATTGTTTTATATGTAAATAACATGATCTGCTTAAGATATTCAGTAGCTTCCTATTGTTGACTACTGTTTCCATTGCATGAACTGCATTCTGAATTAGTTTGGATGCTTTCTTTTTAGCCTCTCAGTCCATCCAACAATAAGGGCAGCATGGAAGTTCTGTTTCACACAGAGAGCTCCAGGACAAACTTTACATAAAGCTGGGAAATTGTAACACACTTTGTTTGGTTAATGTAAAGATATTGGGTTAATGTTCTGTGCTACTGAGCTGGACTATGTTGTACCAATTGGTAGGTTGTGAAGGTGAGATAACCCAACAAAGAAGGTATACATGTTATGACTGAACAGTATAACTCTTCACACACGTGCAAAAGAATTGGGAACCAATGTTTCATGTGAGTTACAGTTTCATGTTAGGCTGAATAATATTTCTGTCAATGTTCTTAAAAGCTCATCCTGTATCAAACTTGCTGATACAGTTTAGTGCATGAAACATGAACATGCATGCATCCACCTACTCTGGATTTAAGCAAGTTACAGGGGAGTCTCTGAATATTTTAGGTAAGACAGAGTCAGAGGCAGTCTGAGCGCAGAGAAACTAATGAGGTGCGGATTCCTACTGCACAGAAAAGTTCCAAAAAGTAAAAAAAAAAAATTCAAACGTTCGAATTGCAGCGGTCCGTAAATTTCACAGCTCCATTTTTGAGCATATAGAGGGGTGAAGGCGGAGGCGGCGGGCATGTCAAATTCTGAAATAAAGCCCTCTGATACCAAATAATTTCCTGTTGAATAAGCAGTGGACCATAAAACTCTGCTGCACTTCAAAATGATATGTGAGTCTTTGTGTGTTATTGTTATAATGTGTCTGAAAGGAGCCCCATATAACAGAAGGTACTTTTGGCCCATGACTGACTTATGTTTTATTTCACCTTCCATAGGCATCGCAGCTGTATTGATCCTGCAGGTACTTTAATATGCGGGGATGGTGGTGGTGGTGGTGGTGGTGGAGGGTGGGGTGGGGTGCAAGGGCACTTGATAGCTACGCGGGTGAAAAATGATGTCGGCCCAAGCGGGGAGATTTGTACGGCAGCGATAAGAAAAGAGAAGGTATAAAGACACACATTCAGCAAGATAAACTTACAACTGGAATCAAGCCTTTCGTTTATTTGCGTTCAGGTCTCTGGAGGGGAAAAAAAGTTCTAGACATTCTTGTCCCTGTTTTATTTGACGCTTTTTGACTTTAAGTGTAAAACTTAAGGTTGGTTAGAAGTTGCCGCACTACTTTTTTGTTCTTTATTTAATAGGAACCATATGCACCCATGCATCCATCCACTGAACTACTAAACCTGAATGAGGGTTGTGGGGGAGTGCTGGAGCTAATCCCAGTGGTCACAGGGAGAAAGGCAGCAAAACACCCTCTATGTAATCTATGTAATGACTTGTTATATATATATCAATTGTGACATGATAGCAGATCAGTGAAGAGTGACTGGTAATGACAAAGTGGTGAGGGGTGAGTACAGGGTGAACTATACATGCTTTGGCCAAAATGTTTTATTTTCTAGCAATGTTGAGCCACCATTACAAGAAGATGCTCAAAAATGTTGGGTTCCAGTGTATCATTAGACTTAAAGGTATTTTTGAACGTTTTAGCCCAAAATGCTTTATTTTGTAACCTTTGCAAAATGTTGTCCAAAACCCCATTAAGGCTTATGTTAAAATGGAGTGCGGAGGGGTGAGTACACCTGACTGAGTCCTAGAGGCTACTAACTGTACTCTAAAAGTTTATTAACACTAGATAACATGAGAAAAAACAACAACTGAATTTTACAAACAATGTGACCCTATCCAATGCACACGTATTAAAGATCACTTGAAATTACGCACCCTAAATTTGATCTGATTGATAGATCTCATTAGCCTTAATAAAATATTGAGCAAACCTTAAAGAACGATCTGTTCTGATCCTGAATTTTGAGCTAAGCAGTGTAAAAAGAAAACTGTTGAAAACTTAATAGCCTTATTTGAGCATTTGGAGAAGACTTAAACTTAGACTTAAACTTATGGTGCTAAATGGCTCTTACACGTCTTCATGGATTCGTCAGATAAAAGAATGGATGAGGAATCTCTTGCCTTCTATCACTTGTCTATAGGAAAATGAAATAAACTGAACTCATAACTTATAGTAAGTTGCCAGAAATGTATTACACTTATATTAGAAAATCCATAAAATAATAATGGCCTGCCTTCTATTAGAGTTTTGAAAAGGAAAATGGAATCAACTGAAAGTTTCTACAATAAATCTATGAACTTTTAATAAGTCATGGTAAATGTATCACCCTTTATATGAGAAGATATATAAAAGAATTATTCCCACCTGAGGTGGGCCTTTATTTCTCAGTCGAGAGAGGCAACATCGCTGTGGTTTTGAAATCAAAAGGGATTGTGAAAGAAGAGAGTTAGCACTCCGTGGTCGGATTGCTTCTGTGTTTGATTACAGAGTCTCTCTTGTGGGTCACTTGGAGCTTGCGGAACGCGCCTGAGCTTCGATGGAGTCTCATCTAAGGAATCTCCCGCATGCCTCACACTCCTGGATCCATACATCGACCCAGTCTACTGTTACACCCTCCCAGCACACGGCACACTTAGATGACATTGATATTAGCCCTTGCTCTGGATGCTGTCCTCCAGCGAGACAGGCTCTAAATCTCAGTGATTTCCCAGCCTTCCAGGGATCTGCATTATTAAGCTTTACTCTTTTTTTTTCAAAAGGTTTTCTTTAAATCAAAATGCATGACAATTGCATTAAATAGAAGGCAGCGGATCTTGATGTACAGAACTGTGCAAACAGTCTTAGGCTTCTGTGCAAACTGTTTAAGGCCATTTAATCCGAAAAGTGAGGGACTTTCTGATGGCAAATACACATTAGAATGAATGCAAACAAACAAGAAAGCATTATATAATATCAAGATATGTTGTTTGTAAAAAGTACAAGAGGTGATAAGGAGAACACAGGTTCAGTTCCAGATTCCACCTCCAGCCTTTGCTTGGATTTGTGAATCTCCTGATTTTCTGATTCTGATTCTGATTTAACTTGAAGTATTGATTGAGCTGAACAAAGTATTTGAGGTATTTAATGAGAACTACAGTGCAATACTGGGCTTCCATGACAAGAGGTATAGCAAAAACACATAGACATTCCTAAAATCACTATTTACTGTATTAATATTATTTGTTTATGTTCTACAACATATGTTGCTCAGCTAAATAAGTTTTAAATATAGTGTTTAAGGCTTTTGCATGGTACAGTACGTCATTGTCATTTTACATCCTTTCTGCCATAGAATTGATGCATTTTGAAAATAGCATTACTATAGCAATAGCAATAACTTAATTGCTGAAAAAGGTGCATGATATGGGCTACTTGACCAATCTGAGTTGAATTTTCTCAGTTCAGCACCCGACACAGAAAAGGCAACCCCTCAGGGTTGGAGGTGCCTATTTATCCAGCAAAGTGTGTCTCAAGTGTTTGTTTGTGCAGTTGTTAGTTACACTTCCATCCAAATAATTTTTAATAACAAAAAGTCTGGTGAAGTAGGCCATGGAAAATATAACTGTTAGTAATATTTTATGAATGTCAGCTGGGCCTTACACAAATAACCCCTTCAACTCAATAGAAAGTCAACACAACTAAATAGTAAGTTAATTTTAACACAGTTTTCACTGAAAACACCAGGTTCCGCTGCTGATGGGTGGTGCTGCAGCCTCTCCCTCCCCCAAACAAATAGAGAAAATGTGTGGAAAGCACAAATTCTAAACATTTGACCACGTTTGCATTTGTAAAGGAAAAGAAGCATTTTTTAAGGTTTGCATTTGAAATCTGCACTTGAGTGTAAGGTCATCGTGCCAAGTGAAAGAAATGTGAAAGGGACCATTCTGTCATACGTGAACACACCCCAGCACACAGTGTGAACAGCACTAAATTCTTACTCTGCATTTAATCCATTTACCGAGTGAAGCAGCAGGCAGCCAGGAACACAGTGCTTGGGTAGCAGTATGTGGGGATAGGATCTTACTCAAGGGTACATGAGAGGTACTTAGTAATTTTGGGAATCAAACCCACAACTTCCTGATTACAGGGCAACTGCCCTAACCACTAGGCTACCAGCTGCCTCTCAGCTAGAGGGGTAGATGTCCCCCAGCATTGGGCTGTTTAGTTCTCTGGGGTGATGAAGCTCCATCCAAACCTCTGAGGTGAGTTGGAGTGGCGTTTGTGACCCTGAACTAATCATTCAACAGCAAAGCCTGATCTCAGTAATGCTCTTATAGCTGAATGCAGTCAGATACTCACAGCAATGTTACAAAGTCTAATGCAAAGAGGCTGTTACTGCAGCATAAATGGGACCCCCACCCCCCCACACACACACCTCTGCTCGTTAATGCCCTTGATGATGAGCAAGGGTCCACACTTTTGAACACATAGAGTATGTGTGTGCATGTGAGGTGAACTCTCCGAGACGCAATCCTGGCTTCACAGCGTGGTGTGGACTTTCAAAAAGTCCAAAGTTAAAAGGAAATAAATAAATATATAAATAAAAGGAA
This sequence comes from Nannopetersius ansorgii, assembly GCA_037974605.1. Classification (NCBI taxonomy): domain Eukaryota; kingdom Metazoa; phylum Chordata; class Actinopteri; order Characiformes; family Alestidae; genus Nannopetersius; species Nannopetersius ansorgii. The sequence continues at coordinate 23,906,212 of JBBPDE010000040.1, read as the reverse complement.
GAAGAAAGAGAAGAAAAGAGTGCGACCAAGTTCTAGCCTTCAGTTATGTTCCAGAGCACAGGGCAATTTAAAGCCTCGAAATGTGGAATTAGAGGGGATTTGATGCGTTTCAAATGAAAGAGAAAGGGGACAGCATCAGCGGAGTGGTATCTTCAGGCCCTATTTAAGTAATGTCTTCTGGCATGTCGGAGGTGATGGAAAAGACGAGGCCTTAGAAAATGAGAGGAGAAAAAAACGAAGAAAAGGGAGCTGCGCGGCGCATTGTGAAAATGTTTCACTTTGTCTTCATCGCTACAGACAGCATGACTCTGGCACGCTATACAAAAACACGTTTAGGAAAGTGACCGACTCATGCGTTTGGCTCTGCACTGACTTGTGTCAAAGTCCAAAATAAAAAAAAAAAAACTCAGAAAATGAAATAGGAAAATTTGATAAAATTCAAATAATAAGAAAATTCCAACTATACTAGCACAGATATGCTATGGCTTAAAAATGTAGAATTTACATGTTTTACTAAACTTTCACTGTTCTCATTGAGCTACAGCACTGACAAACATATCCTATCAAATATGCTTTTGTTGTTGGTAATAACTGAGACCCTGGTGGGATATCCTGAGGGGAAGGTTTTCAGCGCTACAGCACATTGTTCATTGCTTATTATTCTGTGTGTTACTGTTGCCCTTGTGACTTTCATGTCATCCTGCAACTTTGTTGGCTTCTCTCTTACCTTCCCTATCTTTCAAGATGAATTTGACATTGTGTGATGAGTAGTAGTGGTTCTGTATCCTTGCTATGGCTCTGATGCCAGTTCCCTTTAAGAACAAAATATAGAAAGCTCCTTTACTACGATTGGGTTTTTGATAATGACCGCAGGTGCAGTTTACACAAGAACATTTGTATTGCTTTGTAGTGTTAAGATGTAGAGCTTAATTTATTAATCTTTATATTTCCCTATCAATTGCAATTTTTAGAATGTGATAGATACATATAGACTTTTTGTTCACATTTATAAAAACAAAGTCAAAAGGTGTATTGTGTGTAAATTTGAAGTGAATTAATGCAACTGTATAAAAAAGGTGTACAAAAGCTCTCGCTTCCCTCTAATAAGTAAAAACAAGTTAAAGTAAGGAAAAGAGAAAAAAGAGCATGAGTTGTATACCCTCAGTTCTGTTTCTGGATTAAAACGAGGGATCTGTGGCGTTCCCCTCGCAAGGGTTTATCTAGCCTCCTGCCACTCTGAAAGCGTGCTTGAAGAAGAAACAAGGCCGCATACACGTCGATTTGGATCATACAAAGTGTGTATTAGAGCTATCTGGATATTCGCTTAAACAACAACTGAATCAAGCGCTTGCCCCCCACAGACCTCATTCAGCTCTTATCGCCGAATGCGAGATAACTTGATTTGCTTAAGGAGAAAAAAGGGGAAAAAATCAAAAAGATATTCACGCTGTTTCATCTTTCGGCGAAAGCCCTAGATGCTCTGCGTATTCAAGCGATCCCCTCTTCATTATACTGCCGTCTCAGGAGAGTCTGTACAGTGTCTCTTTATCTTTCTCTCTCCACTCTTACTCTGTCTCTCTCGCTCTCTCAGTGTGTCCTATCCGCCGCGAAGAAAAGAAAGGAGGGGGGAATGACTGGTGCAGCAAACAGGAGCATCATCAACATGCACAGTGAGTGAGGTGTCATGCAGATAGCCCCTCTCTCTCTCTCTCTCTTTTTTTGGTAATGGAGAGAACAAGAGATCGATAAGGAGCTGGAGATGGCTGTGGCCACGCGGCGGCAGCGGCGGCGGCTGGGCCCGCTTCGGCTGGCCTTATCCCGATGAATAATGCGCCTGTCATAATAGGCAGGATAATTTAATGCTGACACTTAAGCAGGGTGATGAATAGCCTGTCGGCCAGTGGCACTGACACACTGCTGCCAAACAGACGGAGCCGGAGTTCAGCCAGATCCATTTCACACCACCCAGTGACTGGTAAAGAGAAGACAAAGATACAAACTAATAACTTAGCAAAACACACTTGATAATGAATTTGCTTCCCGAAACAGGCTTATTGTATCTGTATTATATCTTAGATTAATTGTTTCTTATGTGTTTTGTGAAACTACTCAAATGTAACTACACACTTGGTGAGCTTGGTGCGGTAATTAATTACATTTACATGCCAAATAAATGATCTATTAGTTCTGTAAATGTTCCATTTATTAGGAAATATATAATGTTTAGTTTTTGAACTTATAATATTCAAATTATAGTTTTAAAACTCTCTTACTGTGTTTAAGGACATAAATTTGATCACATAAAACAACATTTTTTCAATTACTGCTCATGCCATGCTACGCCATGCATATGCAGCGTGGGGGAGGGGGAGTTCCAAAACAGCGCAACAACACCTGGTTCCTATCAGACCCTACCCCCGGCAGACTAAACTTATCTATTGATATCCACAACGTTCTCCTTCCGCATTAGACAAAATTCACCTAAAGGACCAGAATGGCCAGACACACTGGCCGAACAGGTAATACTGTATCAGGTAATATTAGTTGAAATAAAAAAGTCAATAATACAAGAAATAAAAAAAGTAATTTCATTCTATAAACTACATGTATAAAATTTTAAAGAATCTCCACATTCGGACAATTGGACATTTGGACAAACATTTGAAGAGCCTTTTTCACACACATATGTCATTTTCAAAGATGATACTTTTATTTTTTTTCTTTTAAACTTTGGGACAGTGATATTGACTCATTGTTATCCTTAATTTTAACTTTGTCACTAGGATGTACACTTCTTGGTGTGATGCTTTAAGATAACTGCTAGTTTTACAATGTCTGTTTAAAAATCAATTTTAGAAACAATATTTGCACGCGTGAAGAACCTTTTATGAGTGTAAAAAACATCACTGAAGGTTCTTTACTGATTTATGAGTTCTTCCAAGAATATTATGTAGGTTCTTTAAAACTGATAACACATTTAATTCCTCCAAAAGGATTTTGTAAAAACTCTTCAAATTTCTAATTTGAAAAGAAGTTCTTTAGGAAACACATTCGTTCTTCTACAGAATCAACAACCATTTCTGGCACTTTTTTAGGAAGTTTTTTTTATAATCATTTAAGAGCTTTTCTAATTATAACTTTTACAGGATTCTTTTTTAAAGTGATTTTTCTTCCTCGCTTTGTTGGGAGCAAAAATGTTCCCAATAAAGCCAAGGTGCAGCCAAGAGCCTCCTCAAGGGTGGGAGTCCATCTACAGTACCTTCACGTTGTCAGGTTTGGACACTCAGGTTTGTTTGCTTTCTGCACAGGGGGGGCTTGTGTACAGAAACTGGAATTGATTTGATTCCTAACTCCCTTATCTATAAATGTTTAGGAACAGAACAGTTTTTTATGATTTATTACTTCAAAGCAATAAAGTCTCCTGTTGACAGAGACCCCAAGAATGAACTCACTCCTTATCCGGCATAGCTCATCTATAGACCAAGTGCTTCCTCAAAAAGATGTTTTGATTTTGTTGACAGACGCTATGGAAAAAATAATGGAACCGATAAAAAACGCAATTATGAATTTTTTTTTTCAACCGAGCAGATGGGCTGATAAATATCATGTGGGATGTGGCTGAAGATGTGCCTATTTCTTGTGTTCACGGTGGATAAAGTAACATTTGGCCTTTTTTTAAAATCCAATTGTCGGAAGCTTTGATGCGGCGGACAGATATGAAGTCCTAAAATGATATGAGCTGCAGTGCACAGTATAAAGGAATCTAAATGTATGATAATCATACATGTTCTTACGGCAAAGCACAGCGCTCCAGTCGGATTATCTTGTGAGCTAAAGAGTGACAAGGCGCTTCAAGAACAAGACCTGAATCTCAAAGCGGCAGCACCAAACAGGCTTTGACATTGCAGTGTCTGCTTAACCTGCCTAAATATTTACCCGTCATGTTTGATCCCCAAGTAAATACCAACATATGAATCGATGTTAAATCGTCCAGGTGTTCAGAGAGCTTTACTATCAGGGAGAAAAATACATGTAATTGAACGTGACATCGAAAACTTTTAACCCCCTACACCCCTGACAAGTAATGTGTGGACTTCCAAAAGGTTTTAATATGTGTCCTAATGTGGCATATATTGTAGTGAGGTAACAATACTAGGGAGTACTATAATGTGAAGTAATGATGCTGGTGTGCATTCCTCATGTAGCTAAAAAAGAGGCTGAGACTCCAGTATAGCACAGTATAGCATGATCTTGAGTGTATTATTGCAATTATATCCAAGTTTGTCCTTTTTTATTCAATTGTTAATCAGTGATGACACAAAAAGAAAGTTAAGTTTTCACACCTTATGAAGACAAATATCTATCACCTGCATGTAAATGCTAGCATTGCAAAAATGCTGTCTACACCAGAAACATCAATTCGGCTCATCAAACCACTGACCTATCAGCCAATAGCTTGAGAGGATTAGTGAAACACACTAAATTTTACCTTTTAAATGCAAAATCAGCAGCTCAAAGGAGCTCAAAAATGCAAACTGAAACTGAAAGGTCCAGCAGCCTTGCAGTTTCATTATGAACTATCCGATTTTGGTAAAACAGTAGAGCAAGGCCAGTTAATTTATTGTTCTCCATTTTTGACTTATTTAACCCCTTCAGACGCGATTTTTTTTTTTGCTTGTTGAATTTTTTTTTACCCAGCTAATATTTACTCTTCTCCAATAAAGAAATAGAGTCATAATTTGTTTTTGTTGCCAACTCATGTTTTTATCTATTTTTTTTCATGTCCATTGCAATGGACGCTACGACTAAATGAACGTAAAATGCCATTAAAATTTCAGAATCAATTGCCATCTTTCAATATAGTAATCATGTAACAAATAAATCCCATATGAACTGATTTACACACACACACACACACACACACACACACACACACACACACACACACACACACACACACACACACACACA
>JBBPDE010000040.1:23856480-23867677 GCA_037974605.1 Nannopetersius ansorgii | reverse complement strand
TATATATATATGCACATAAAATGTATATAATGTATACATATGTAAAAAATGGGCTTCACATTTTTGTGTATTAGTAGTTTTCATCTTTCTCTTTTAACTGTGAATGACAGGCCATATCCATCAGTGGCCAGCGCTCCATTTCAATAGCAGCTCAGGGGGAATCACTCAGCGAAATGTAATTTACTCGCTATTGGTCAGTTTGACCCATGACCTCAATCACTTGACATGGTTACCTTGGCAACCCTGCCAGAGCAGATCAGATAAGAGGTTGAGACAGTCTGTAGGCCGAGTCAGACCAGATACTGACCATCAATGTTCCAGTTTTATAACTGACCTCTTCATAGTTAACCAGCCTCTGTCAAACTGATCTGAATAGGATCCTGGCCTAACTTTGCAAATGAACAAATCAGTTAAAATTTTAGGTCTTCGGACAAAATTCCCATCCTCAAAGCTCCTCTTCACTCTGTTTCCTCCTTCTCAGTCGCACACACACACAGACTCACACACGCTGCTCCATCTGCACCACTGTGTGATAATGATTCTGAGCTGTCATCCATCATAACTGTCAAACGTCTCCATTTTTTATTCCTCTGACAGTTTAATTACAGTCGATCATTTCCAAGTGTTCATTCAAGTCCTAATTAGTGATAGAGTTACATTTTGTTAATAGAATGGAGGAATGGCGGAAATAAATGAGTGTCATATATCTTCTCAATTAAGGCCCATGATGGATTCATTAACATCCTCACTTGTGTGAGAGCGAGCGCATGTGGACGCATTACATATTTAAGCACCTCATTTAAACTGACACGGGACAGCCTGACTGATTTGAGGATTAGGTGATGAAAACCGAACTTACGCTGAAATCCCCACAACGCAGAAACTGCGAATATCCTTTTTTTTTTGCTTTTTTGTGGCAATAAATATATTTTTTTCTGGATGTTTTCACACAAGACTCAGGGCAGGCTGTTGCCGACTTCAAAGCACTTTTTTTGAATTCCACACCATGGTTGAACCCCCACGCCCAAGTGTGAGTTCTCTGCTTTGCAAGCACTCAGACACTTCAAACTCCACAGTTCAATTGAGCTCCAGAAGACCTTTCCACCTCATTTGTATTTTTAGCCCGAGTAAATCAGGGGCTGTTCCCTGAAAACAGCACGCTGGCCACATGTCCCAATACTTTTGTCCTGCGACCTTCCAAGTTGTATATCACGGCGGGGAAAGCACTCAGACACACAAGGAGAGCGGCCCTCTTTTGTATTTTTTAGCCCAAGTAGATCAGGGGTTATTCCCTGAAAACTGTTTGCCTCACCCAATACTTTTGTCCAGCAACCTTCCAGGGAATTTAAAGTAAAAATGCAAATATGTGTTTACCTTTACATTTTCTTTAAAGGTAATGCATTAACACAACACAACCAAAACACAAAAACACGTTTTTTCACTATACGCCGGTTATACCACAGTGTACATCAGCAAAATAACTTTATCAACATTATTTAAATTTATACGAACCAGTTGCCTCCTCTTGGGCTTGCATTTCACAATTGGTCGCTATTATTCAACTCGAAAACTTGGTCAAAATGGGAGTATGTTTGGTGCCAACATACATGGTGTCCATCGTTCTGCACCGCATTTTCTGGCTGTTTTCAGTGCACTGAATTTTAGCTTAGTTTTCAATGTGAGCACACTACACCCTATAATCGTGCACTAAAGGTGTTTGCGATTTCAGACACACTGATTGGGTCCATGTTCTCCCAGCTCTACTGTCTCTCTCTTGATACTGTGAGTACTCCATTTTTCTCTGTTTATACACTCACTGTGTGTGTTGAGAACGCAGGTTCCCAGTGAGACTCTCTAGTGAAGCGTTCTCAGAGCAAAGCACGTGGTCCACCATCCACCACACTACACTGGGCTAATTGTTGTTCAGGTACGTTCTTGTTTACTTCTTATGTGACAGATATGATAACAGACTTGGAAGGAGGTCATTGCTTTTTACTGTCCTGGCAGAAAAAAACAACAATAATGGAGATGCAAACTAACAACTTGGAAGCCGACAGACTAGCCATATTTGCAGTAAAGTGAAGTGAAACAATACTCCTCTAAAATGCTGCACTGTTCAAGAAAAGTTCAACTCGTTGCTGTTTTTATATAATAATTTTCTAGAACACAACCTGTCCATCACGAGATCAATAATCAGGAGAAACATCTCAAGTGTTTGAGGAACAACAACTGAGAGAAACCAATGCACAAAAAGAATGAGAGGAATCAAGACCTCCAGCATAAGAGAGAAACACTAAAAAAATCCAAGACACAAATCTAGAAACTTGCAATTTGATGAAGTATGTCTAAGAGGACAAACCCCTAAAAGCAAGGAAAAACAGAGCAAAAGAAACCAAGAAGGAAAAACTTCCAACATGAGAATGGAACACTGAGAGACTAAAACTCAAAAGGAAAATTCTGAAAGAGTACGAAGAAGAAACACTGAAAGGAACCTTAAGCAACCTGTACTCATCTGGGCTGCACTGACTGATGTTGCATTCCAGTGCAGATCAGGTGGTATTTTGCCAGTAAAGAGAAATTTGTTCTCCTGATAAGTCAGATTTATTTAATTAACATCAAAAGTAAAGGAAAATCTGCAAAAAACTAAAGCAGAATTATATATTACTTCAGCATTACTGCAATTTATACACTGTTATTTTTTGCAACATTTACTTTAGTTAATTATAAAACTTTAGTTTAACAAAGGGTTAAAAACCGTGACATAACTTTATATTTATTTAGGGACCTAAAAGCTGTTTACTACTGGGCAGTAGGATTAAGTCAGTGTTAAAACCTAAATTTTACAATACATACAAATAACATTAAGAAAGTAAACAGTGGTTTTATGTACAGACCTCTTTCCTCATGGAAGCCCAGAATTACTTGTAGCTCTGTCAAATACCTGGATTTGCTCTTTTTACTTCAGTAGATTAAATTAAGTGTTGCTTATGGAATTTTATAAAACCACACAGTGATTGGAGGCATCCAACCTGTGTTCTTCTAACTACCTTTGTTCTCCGAACCAAACCTGTGTTCTACCAACCAGCTCTCAAAATATCAACTATATTTTAGAAAAAATGATACTTTTTACAGTTTTTTATTTATTTATTTGCATTTATTCTAGTGTTTACTTGTGTTAGTAGTGGAATTAAGAAACCCACAGAAACACACTGTACACTTTAAATGTTGTCAAACAGTTTGAATAGCAGCTTAAGACTTAAGAATATGCAATACTTCATCCAGCTATGACGGGTACTGCATAGTACTGCAGATTACTGCAGTTATTCTACTGTAGATAAGTCACAAGACCAATAGCCAGTTAACCAAAGGGAGAAATATTATATGATGCTCTTTTAAAGGTGCCTGAATACCCAGGTGTGCTCTCATTCATTCACACTGACAGCTGTCATGCTGTCCGAAGCCCCTTTATTGAAGGATAATCTTTTGGCCTTTTTTTTAACCACACAGCAGGAGAGGTAAAATGAGGTGTGACCATAACAGTAAGTGTCAGCACTGACCACCGGCCAGGCCAGCTTGCTGTCTGGCCATCCTTCATCGCATGACAGGAAATCACCCTGCAGCATGACATGTCGATGCAGCAGAAAGCCTTATAGAGAACGGAGGCAATGAAATAGTGCAGGAAGCGGCACAATGCGTCTGATTGATGTGTCCAGATACGCTCTCCACTCATCGAGTTCCACACTAGAGGTGTCAAAGTCCAGCCATGAGGAGCCGCAGTGGTGAAGCACATATAGATTAATTCCCCAAACCACTCATGGGCCACCAAAAACATAGAAGATTTTAACCTGTGCAGGATTTTTCACTGTTTGTGAATTCCTTCATTATGATTTGACAGTGACCAACCTCACGTTGTTTGGGGAATAGAAAAAATAACTATGCAGGTCAACATGGAAGTCATTTGAAAATGCAAGGCAACAGAGCATGACAATGGGAAAAGAAATTCTATTGAAAGGCAAAAATGGAAGCTATTGGGAAACATGGAAGTCCATGAAAAGTTGAAAGTCACAGCTGAATGTCAATGGAAAATGAAAACCAGTGAAAAACATGAGGTCAGATAAAGGTTTACGTGGAAAAGCGAGGTCATTTTATACTTGGTCATTGACATTAAATTCTGTATGGACAGGTTTGTCAAAACCTTTTGCTTTGTTTTCTTCAGTAATAAAAACATCGAAAAAAATTAAGTATGCTTTTCTTTGCAAAACAAGACTGTGGCCATACCTTTTCCTCAAATCATAAACATCTGCTGGTTCAAGATATATATCAGGATAGGTTTAGAAACCTTCAGCAAAACTATTACACATCATATACAATATGAGAGACCTAGGAGTGTTAAGTCAGATTTTCATTATATATAAAAAAGAGTGTGTTGACATTTCCCATTGGCAGACTGATGAAGCTTCAGGGTGATCCAATAGGCAGCCTCTTTCATTCCTCATCGCAACAAACAAAAGCACAAAAGCAGCATGTAATGATCACCTCCACCATTATACAGAATTGATTTGATCTGGTTCAGGGGCTTGTGGATTTTTTCCCTTATGCCCCAAACAACGACATGGCTGGATGAGAAAGAGAGAGAGAGACAGAAAGAGAGAGAGAGAGAGAGAGAGAGAGAGAGAGAGAGAGAGGCCATCCCATCAAGTCAAATTTATGTATATTGCTCTTTTTACAACTACAGCTTTACAGAAATGGGGCTCTTAGTAAGGAAACAAAGGGCGAAAGGGGCGAGGTAGAACTGACCAAGGTCCAAAGTGGAACTCATTCTGCTCTGCTTGACATGGCATAGCAAAAGACTTACATATCTACAGACATGCCAGCGAAGTGTTGCCCTCTGCAAACAAATGGAGGTGTTAAGGGGAAACAGCCTGGAGCGCTGCCTGTCCTTTAATTTCTATTTACATACCAGCAGAATCATTCATTTCTAATTCCCCCATTACCACCCTCCCAATGCGAGCCTGTGTCAATGTCTGCTCTCATCAGTGTCACAGATCGCTGTGGATTCAACCTGTGTCCTACTGAAAGAATAATATCCTGCCCTGATCTTGTATTTCCCATACAGATACACTCATGCCATTTGTATAAATGCATGACCATTTTCCAACCTTACAGCATCCTTTGCAATTACTGGGGGTCTTTGAGTTATGACACAGATCTATTCCTTCGACAGTGATGTAACACAAATTTTGGTGTAAATAAAAACACACCCTAGCCTCAGTCACTTACCGGTCCTAAACACTGCTGTAAATCATAAAAACACAACTAAGTCATAGAAAAGGAATGGGAATGTCCTACCTCACTCATCCTGCGTATTCTTCCGCCACGCGCCAACTAGTTCACCCATGTAGTCCGTAAGTACGAGGCTGATGGTGTAAATGAAGTGGGAGAGGGAGTGAGCATTGAAAATGACACATGTCGAGACCGTTGTAACTCGAGGGCCTCCTGTAAATAAGTTTCCATATTACTGTGCCTTTAGGACTGATATGGCCGTCCTGCACTGTGCCTCTTTCTAAAATCAGACCTGGTTCAACTTCAGTGTCAATGGCTAAACAGCAGATACGCATGAATGGGTTAAGTTTTGTGTCCGTCTAAGGAATGAATGGTACATTTTGCCTAAATCAACTATTTAGGCTTTCCATGATCAGGGTCCAACTGGGAAATACAAGCATTACTGACTGTTTGAGCTGAATATACATTTCGAAGGAAGTTTTCTGTGATGCTAACAAATTTTTCTTTAATTCTGATAAACATGAAGGCGTACAAGGACATCGCTAACAAGTTTCATCGCATGGCTAAACAATAAAAAAAAATTAACAAGACTATAAACAATAAAAGACCGCAATTACAAAAATTGGCTCTGACAGAAAAACAGTCATGTCTGCGGTTTTCCGTCAGCAACCTGTCAGAAACACCTTTATCGGGTTTAAGATACTATAGAAAATCAAAGCGTGCTACAACGTGCCATCACAGTACAGTCATGGCCCTTCTGCCATTGAAGAAAGTTATCTTTGCCATCCATTTAGAGGCCCCATGCTTTCAGATGCTGCTTTAGAATATGATTTATGTCCTTGTCTTAACCTCCCTTTGACCCCAGTAGAAAAGCGCTAATGTTTACGCAATCCCAACAATATAAATGATGAAAAGCGTCTAATTTGTGTTTTTTCCCTGTGCATTGCAAGCCTCTGAGATGTAATGCTGCAGCTTACATCATCCATTTCCCGCTGTTATCGAGCGCTTTATTGAGGAAGTGACAGCCAGAGCACTTTGTCATTTCTGTTCGAGTGGCTGTGGAGGAGGCCGGGTTAACCCCCGCCACTCCTGTGTTACTGCACAAGCCCTTTTCTCCGCTGTGACAAATGTGCCATGGTAAAGCTGACCGGCTGTCATTCAAAGAGGGGAATCTAGAAAGGTTGTATGGACTAGTCGGGTAGTCTGGGGAATCCCAGTCCCTGTCCTGGGCCACTGGACCACTCTTGCTTTGTACATTTTACACTGGGGTGTGTCCTTTTACACAGAATAACTGTATAATACTATCCATTTCAAAAGCATCCAGTGTTTGTAGACCTGCAGAGGAAACTGTGTATGGTAATGCTGGTTTGATTGGATTCTGTGGTCTCTGCTGCTGCCATGAGAGTTCCCAATGGAGAGCTTCAGTTTAATTTGCGCAGCTGTAACCTGACGATAAACTGGAAGGCCCGGATCTAGCCGTGTTGTTGGATGATGCAGTTATCATGGTTTCTTCTGTAGTTCCTATTCTTTATGTATGTAGAAGGTTCTATGGAGTTTTGGTGATAATGATCAGTCCAGTCTCAGGATTTCTGCCTAAAGATACAAGATAAAGGAGATCCAACCACTCAGCATTCAGCAGCACCAGTATACTGATCACCGCCTGGTCATCTGGAATCACCTGCACCTTTTTCTTCACTGGTTCAGGCCTTAAGATAGATGTGCTTTGTTATGCTTGAATGAGTAGATATGTAGATCACTGTATGTCTTAACAAACAAAACTGATCCGGCGCTCCGACTGGAGGGTTTATTTTTGTTATGGAGAAGGTCTTGAAAGTAATAATAAATCTGGTACTGGATAAAATAAAAAGGCACCAGAAATAGATATGAGATCTTAAAATTGGTATGTTGACATGGTAGCAAGTTTCTTAAACACCGAATTTAACTATTGTTCACCATTATGAGACTTTCAGAATCATAATAACAAGACTATCAAGGCCACATTTGGACTGGAGGAGTGAATATAAAGCCCCAGGTCACATAACATGCATAGTACAGCACAATAACTACAGTTCTGCACCTAATTAAAATCAAAGACATGAATGGCCGAACAACAGAGTATCAAGATTAAATGAAACAGTGTACAGCTTTGAGGTCTGGCACATCCACAAAAGTGCAAAGCCCATCTAAAGTGGTAGCCCTGATACTGATACTGCTACTGGTCACAAGCCAAGTGGTCATCCTAGTGCTATTACACTCTTCTAAGGGATGAACATCACAGCATCAGTGTTTTCCTGGCTCTGGATCTTTTGGTATGATGTGGAGATCACAGGACCCAGTGTTCATCATAGGCCAGCAATCAGACTGAGCTAGTTACCATATTGAGTTTCACACTAAAACTGTAAAAGTGCAAAGCTTGGATATTCAGTGTAATTATGCTTTGTGCCACAAAGAATATGTCCAGAAAAAAAACAACCATTTCTCAGACAGCCTAAATTACATATTGATCAGTTTTAATTGCATTTCGGTCATCGCGAGCAGCTTTTGAAATTCATAAAGGGGGAATAATGCTGTTTTTTGTGCATGATTAGCTCCGGGCCATCCAAATGAATTCCATCACTTAACCTGCAGTCAAAGGGGATTATTGAGCTTTATGACGCAGCCAGTGAAATATCAATAGGACTGAATGAGGGTTATGGACTTTTTTTTTCTTTCTGTACTGCGCTTTTGTTTGCTTTTGAACTGACTGCATCAAGCACAATAACTGTCAAGGCAGCTGACAATGAATGAATTTCAACCCATCATGAATGGAAACATGTAAACTGTTCATACATCCGCGCCTCACTGATGTTAACTGCGTAAGCTGCAGCTATTGCAGTCTTTGTCAAACAGCCTGCACATCCCCTCTGGAAAAGAACGTTTTGCATAAATGCGACTAAGCTTATTGTATTCCCCGTACTGCAGAGTGGGGAGCAGTGCCGCTGCTGCCAATTATGAATGATAGAGTCTTGCAGATTTATAGCACAGGGCCGGAGTGAGTGCTAATCATTCACTTCTGTACAATGGCAAAAGGTCAGCGAGCCGACTAGCCTGCAATAAATCACCTAGCAATGAGCAGCGAACGCCTTTCAGATAATACCAAACCCTCTCTGATTCATTAGGAATGTCTTTCATTCTCTGCAATCAAACAACTCCCAGCGGCAGTTATGACAGAGCAGAAAATAAACAGGAAAAATGTTACATCACATGTTAAGTGTCAGGAAAAAAATTTAGAAAAGGCTTCTTACGCTAGATCACCGCCTGATCATCTGGAATCATCTGCACCTGTTTCTTCACTGGTTCAGGACTTAAAAAACAAAAAAACATTCCTCTGAAACTTGTCAGGTTAATGGGCTGGACTGAAAATGAGAGTCTTCAAAAGTCCTTCAGGAAGCTGTTCCTCAAGTCCGGCTCTTTGGAAGCAAAATGTGAAGAAATGAGAGGCCCAATATTTTTTTCAGTTGGTAGTTTGTGGATTTTTTTCAAATAGTCAGATTGACTAAGACTTTAAAGCTGTAAATTTCACTTTGCTATACTTTTCAACTGTTATTACATTATGTATTATATATTATTACAAAAGGGATTCTATGTAGATTTAACTTTAATGATGCTTACAAGAGTCTGGACTTCTGACTCTGTTACGATTGGTCAAGAAATGTTTCACACTATGTTTCAGTAAGCAATGTTTCAGTAAGCAACGAGCCATAAACCCTATTGTATTACACCATGCTTTTCTTATTGTCAATGATACCTATGATTTAGGGGTTAAGCCTAAAATCATAAAGTCCCATCTTGCATCTGTTAACATCTGGATGGCCTGTTTATGTGGGCACATCAAGACAGACGGCTTCAATTACTGCCTAATCTTGTCCTGCCAGTCAGATAATAATTGGAGTTTGACAAAACCCAGAGCCCAGGTTGGAGAGCTATTGATTTTGTTGTGTCCTCCCTTTACAGGATGAAGAAAATAAGACATGAAATTTACTGTCTTCATAAAAGTTTTAGTAAATCAGACCATTTGAAAGGCACGTATTGACGGATTTTTTATTACAGCGCATAGTGCGCTCCGAAGTGTTTTGATTATCAGCAATGAGGGGCCTCGACTTGCTGTCCTGCATGTGCCAATAAATAATAGGTCATTTGGAAAGATGTGGCCTGCAGTTTTAATCATCCAATATACCCAGTGCTGACACCGAGGTTATAAACTGTGCCTTGTTACCATTGGGCCTTGTGAAATGTGCACTTGAACAGCTGTTTGAAATTTTTTTGCAGTTAAGAATAGTCTGTATATATTGTGGTTTTTATATATTTTTAGTACTTTGTATGCCTTTATTTTGCTGTGCAGATTGGACCACGCACTAATTTTAGCAGTGTCAGCCCATGAAATGTCATGTAAGTCTTAAATATTTGACTGAAAATGTATATATTTGCAAGCAGAGGAGGCATGGTGTGCAGGTCTGGGCCCATCCACCTGGCCTGACTCACAAAAATAGAAGAAGAGGTTCTTTATTTGTCACATGCATAGTCATACAGGTACAACACACAGAGAAATTCTTGCTCTGAATTTAACCCATTCACCAAGTGAAGCTGTTGGCTACCGCCAACAAAGGGATGCCCATTGAGGTTCCCTTGCTCAAGGGAACTTCAATGGTGACACTAGGGATTTGAACCACAATTCTCTGATAGCAGGGCCTACGCCCTAAACACTAGGCCATCCATTGATACAGTTCTACAAATTATTTATAACTTACTTGGAATACAGCTTTGTTTTGGGGGCGTTGACAATTTTACACTTGCCATTCAAGCAATGCTGGTCTTTACAAATGAAAACTTAACAAAAGTAATAAGAAAAAAACAAGACAATACCCTCAAAAACTCGCAGGTAGGATGCAGTTAGCAAATTAGCAAACTGTTCACTCAAAACACACAAAAAAAGAAGACTGCACACTATGTATTCATGACTTTTGCGCAGTAAATGATAATAATGTTAATGTTAGTGATATTACTACATATTACAACACATTGAGTGTTGGTGGCTGTACTGAGTATTCTAGCCCCCCCACCCCCCCACCCCCGGAAAATTTCCCTAGCAATCAGTTGTGAACGTTTTTTTTCCAGGGTTTTATCTCTTCCAGGGGTCAGTCCTGTAATGTCAAGAGACTTAAATATGAACACTGACCATAAGACCGCAACAATAGACACTGAATAAAACACTGCTAGTATCAGACATGAGACATTTTGCCAATTTTTGCTCCAACTACATTATTCTTTCGGTGGAGCTGTTCTCACTTTCAGAGAGGATCAAGCTTGACCAGGTCTACAAGCCTTTCTTCAAGGGATACCTGGAAGACCATGGAAGTTAGGACCTAATGAGAAGGTCCACTCAGCTACTGATAGCTGTCTATCTACTGTCATACATTCAGGTCAGGAATGAAGTTAATGCAAACCCCCACCATCAGCATAAAACCCTGACAAATAAAGAACAAATATCCCGTTCATAACTGATTGCTAGCAATATTTTTAAGCTAGTAGCAAGAAGGTTGGTGTGTGTCTGGAAGCTTCAATGCAACTGTGTTTCAAAGCCTCAAAGACACCAAAGATCAAGTGACATGACAAACAATTTTATCATTACCATTAACTACTGCATACTTTTGTGTTTTAACAAGTTATCTAGTAAGCTCATTTGCAACTAAACTGAGAGTCTATGGAGGGATTTTTTGTATTTTTCTGGTGGGTGTGGGCCAATACTTTTGTTTAAATTGCACTGAATATTCTACATACACCCTACACAAACACATACAGTACACACATACACACACACACACACACACACACACACACACACACACACACACACACACACACACACACACACACA
>JBBPDE010000040.1:23819153-23832077 GCA_037974605.1 Nannopetersius ansorgii | reverse complement strand
TCTTTCTTTCTTTCTTTCTTTCTTTCTTTCTTTCTTTCATTCATTCATTCATTCATTCATTCATTCATTCATTCATTTATCTCTCTCTCTCTTTATTTATGTTGCTGAGTTGGTTGAGTTTGGCCTTTCATGCTTATTTCCAGGGTACGACTTGTACAGAGTTCAACTTTCGTGGTATTTGTGTATCACAGTGTTTTGTTTCTTGTTTGTTTTCTGAAATTTGGACGAGAAACAGTTATGATCCTCACTGATCATTTTCCAAAATATTCTTAATCCGCAGAACTAATCAGATTGGGTAATCAGAACTGTTGTATAAGATCTTTATTCAGTTACATGAGAAATGTAACTTCTATAAGATTCATAATATTTTTTCCCTCTTTTCAGGTATTTTCTGTGGACTTTGTGACCTCAAAGCTGTTTTCACTGTGGTTCATTCATCTCCAAAGTTTACACAGTTTACAGAGCTAAACATACACATTTCATGCTCTGTACTGCTGAGTACACTACTGTGGAAAATGTTATGCACCTATTCAACCTGTTTAAAGCCATTTTTCTCAGTGTGTGATTTAGTGATTTTACGCCAGGACCGTTAACATTAGAATAAATGCATATAAAAACGAAAGCATTCATAAGTATAGAGATAGTTGATATTGTGTGAGCTGAAGAGGAGAACAAAGGTTTGGTTCCAGATTCCTCCTCGGTTCCTCTAGCTGTTGTTTGGATTTGTGAAACTCCATCAGTAGCTCCTGATTTCATTTAATGAAGGGCTGATTTAGTCAAACCAGATTTCTGATGGAAACTACAAACAATACTGGCCTTCCAAAACTAACACATTAATATATTGTATAGAAAGTCACTATTTTCTGTGCAATGTTATTGGTATATCCTTTTTAGTTTTTTAGAATGTTTAGTAATATTAAATAAAAATAACCACTCACTGCACATCTCAAGAGTTTTTTAATATTATTTTCGGAAGTCTCAAATATTTTGTGGCTTTCTTGCCATTGTCATAAAAAGAAAAAGAAAAACTTTAGTATTTCAAGACTGCAACTGTACCATCCTTCATGGAGCGCCCGCAACCCGAGACCCCCTCGTTGACTGTCGGGGTCAGTGCGGAATTAGGAGAGACTGGAGGTATTATATTAATGTATTTTTCTTGTAATTTGGGGGGCGCTTGGGGGAAAATGGCCTGATTGGAGGTCCCTAAACTGTCCCCAGTGGCCCTGGAGCAGCTGATAATTGTGCGCTGGATAGATGTGTATATCAAATAGTTTACAAAATGAAGCCAGCTGTGTTTCCCCTGCATAGTGCGCCTTCCTGACACGCATCATTAAACCTTATTAGCTACTTCCTTTTACAGAGGAGCCTCGCCCCTATCTCCCAACCCCTCATATTAACATTTTCTGTCCTTTCAACTGGAAATCATTGGCTTTATTGTAGAGTGTCAACTGGCTGTAGTTTTCTGATGGGTGCTAATTGGTACTTCGGAGTATAATCACGTTGAAAGATGCCGCTGCCGTCTTTCTCGCTCAGCTGAGACAGAAGCCCATCGTCTCCTGTTATTTCTCTCCTCTCTCTCCCTTCGTCATAGGCTACAGGTCTCTTCATTCACTAGTCGGAGTCCGTTAGCCTAGCGAAGCTCCAAGCGTGGACCGATAAGACCATTTTGCTGAAGGTCATCGCTTAAAGGAGTAGTAAGACAAGCTGTCAGACCAAGAGCGTTTTTTTGAGAGTATTTAACTCCTTATGGGAACAACATGACACCAGTGCAAAGGAAAATAGATAATTGTGTGAGGGCAAGTGCTCATTATTTATTTATTTATTTTAATAAAAACATATAGCTTTCATTGCAAAGGTGTGTTTGTGCATGTATACGGTATATAATCTCAGGTCCCGAGTGAAATGGGAATTTTTACAATTCTTATTTTTTTATACATTTTTACTAAAAATGTAGCTTTTTACTACGTCGATCAATATTTTACTGCTCTTGCTCCAGAATTTACTACAAAGCCACATATTTAGTACATTTGGCACTTTGTGGGGAGCTATTGTCCCCACTATGATGGACATCAAGTGATGTTGGGGGACATTTTACTGCTCTTACTGCAGAAATTGTTTTAAAAATATTTAGCACATTTAGCACTTTGTGGGGGGCAAATGTCCCCAGTGTGATGGAAAATGTGTGATTGTGTAAGGGAGGGGACAATCCAATAATTATTGTGTTGGCATGCATTAGGCCCCTTGTGGGGACCAAATGTCCCCAGTATGATGGACTGCAAGGAGACACTGAGGAGACATTTTCCTGCTCTTACTGCTGATTTTACTACAAAACTACATATATAGCATATTTAGCACTCTGTCGGGACCTAAAGTCCCCAGAATGGTGAAAAACATAAAATGTGTGACACTGTGGGAACTTTTGTCTGGATACCATGTGAAACAAAGCCCTTTTTTAATATGCTCTTATTTATAGCATTTAGGCTGCAGAAGTTGAGGTTAAGGCTGGGTCAGGAGCATTTTGCTGCAGTGATATATAAATGATATATAAAATGATATGCACTCTCAAAAGGGCACCATCAATGTAAAGTGTAGTCCAAAGAGTGTACATGTGTATTATGTGACTTTTAAGGTTAAATTATTTAAAAGGTGAAATGAAGTCACTTACGCAGAGGAAAAGAGCAAGTTGTCAACTAAATTTTAAAGGAGAAACATAAAAACAGTGCAAGGTAGATGGAATAAAAGCAGTTTAAAAATATAGAAAATGAATTATGGCCCAAATTGTAGGTCCAAAGTGCAGGTCCTGAGAGAGAGACAGAGAGAAAGTGAGAGACAGAGGGAAAGTGAGTGTGTGTGTGTGTGTGTGCGTGTGCGTGTGCGTGTGTGG
The DNA here is from genome assembly GCA_037974605.1 of Nannopetersius ansorgii. Taxonomy (NCBI): domain Eukaryota; kingdom Metazoa; phylum Chordata; class Actinopteri; order Characiformes; family Alestidae; genus Nannopetersius; species Nannopetersius ansorgii. The sequence goes on along the minus strand of JBBPDE010000040.1, from coordinate 23,829,193 downwards.
TGTGTGTGTGTGTGTGTGTGTGTGCGTGTGCGTGTGTGTGTGTGTGTGGTGTGTGTGTGTGTGCTTGTGTGCAGTGAGACAAAATGGCCCCAGAAGGATAGAAAACTTTTTGTTGTGGGACATTCAGCAATACAGTTTACCCAATGAGAGCAGAGGTCATTTACATATACTGCAGCCTTAAGGGCACAGTAACACTTACAGTCCGTCCAGTTCTAATGTTCTGGTTGGAAAAGGGTCCCCTAAGATTAAATAAGGATTTTTATAAATCCATAAAAACCTTGAAAACGGCACACAAAGAACATTTTTCTGTTTCTTTTAGTGCTCAGCCAGGTTCCAGCACATTTGTTTCCTGCTCTGATCACTGCTGTGTATTAGGACAAATTACAGTTTGGCATAGTTTTATTAGGTTCTCAAGTTAGAAGTTAGGATGAACTTCACACAAATATCCATCTACATCAACAGGACAGCGCCAAAGTCTTGAACCACCCCTCATTTCTTCATATTTTGCTTCCAAAGAACCAGACTTTCTCATAAGTTTACGCCATTTAGCAGGCACGCTTATCCAGAGTTATTAAAGATGTTCTCTGTGTTCTTTTACAAGAGAAACAGTTCTCCAGGCTTCCTGAAGGACTTTCAAAGTTCTCTCATTTTCAAAGGAAAGTTTTTTGTTTGTTAAGCCACACGGTGACTTACGTATGAATCATTCGAGTATATCAAAGCACATCAAACTTAAGGCCTGATCCAGTAAAGAAACAGGTGCAGGTGATTCCAGATGATCAGGTGGTGATCAGTATACTGGTGGTGCTGAATGCTGAGTGGTTGGAACTCCTTTATCTAGGCACCTTGTATCTTTAGACACTTTGCAGTCAGTCGCAGTAAAAGAGTGGTTCCAGTTTTAATCTACTGAATGTAAAGAAGATAAGACAGGCATAAAATCTAAAGAAATGAGGCGAGGCTCAAGACTGTACCTACCGAAGAGTCATCTAAACAAACATTTAAGCTCTTAAAGTCACATTTCTTGGACATCCCTGAAACATCCCTGAAATAATGCTGGACTAAAAGAACCAAGTTTCATGATGCAAATCAGAGTTACTGAGGCAATCAATCCATATACCTGGGTGGTCCTTGTAAGTGTGTGAGTGTGTGTGGAAGATGTAGGGAGGCGAACTCCTCAGGATTAATAGCTTCCTATGCAGAAGTGGATAATAGTAGAGCAATTCAAATGTCTAATAGTCTCGCTAACCCTATCACGGTCCGAAAAGACTGTGCAGGGGTTTATCAGAAACATGCCGCTTTTTCTGATGATGAGTAAATCGGCAGGCTAATTTATGAGTTGGCCTCTGCTGGCGGAGATAAAACCATCTGTTTTTTATCTGCTCACTCACTCGACACTTGTGTAGGGCCGGGGTGGCAGAGGAAGTGTGCAGAAGTCGTACAGCAGTTAAATGCCGCCCCCCACATTGTTACATGGCCGTGTTTTCCAAATACAAATGTAATGCAATGCTACTCTCTTTAGCCTCTTCACACTGAAATGACATTTTATTATACATAAGCACTGTTATATAACATCATGAGCTCTTCAAACTTTTGCTACCTCTACTAGAGCGGCTTCGCTACTGAATGAATGCAGAAATTTTGGAAAATTGGTGAAATGCGTTATACTTTACTTGGTGTCCGGTAGTAAGTAACCAGGTGCAGGGCCAGTGAAAACTCTTTTTACTTATTTTAGTAGTTCAATGTAGCATCTACACTTTAATACACTTTATACAACATAAACTACCACTTAAAAGGATTTTCTACATTTGCATGTTATTTTCTTAATATTTCTTAAAATACACTTTTCTTCCAGGTCGGCTACAGACCCCTTGTGTGAAAACATCCAGAAAAAATATATTTATTGCCACAAAAAAAGCAAAAGTCAGAGGATATTTGCAGTTTCCATGTTGTTGTGGGGATTTACATGTAAAACTATGAGTTCGGTTCTCAAAAAAATCTGTGTGTGACTGAATCCGCAACTCTGCAAACTGGATTTGAGTCTTTATTAGCCAGACAATGTCATATTTTTATTTATCAACACTGATGTACAAAAAAACCCCAAATATAATTAAGGTTATAATGTGATTAAGTGATTAAACAGTAACAAGTGCATTTAAAATTAAAGGACAGTCTAGAATTTGACTCTGCATCACCACACAACCAGTTAACACTAGATGTACCTAGAAAATACCTAGAAAACCCACCGGACGGCCGATGGGCTGGAAGGCTTTTAGCTAATATCCTTAATCACCAGTGAACTGATGCTTTTGTTTTGTAAACAAGGTGGGGCCATGATGAGCCACTTCAAGCCACTAGGATGCCAGACATGCACTGTTACATATTCTTTAATCTTATAAAGAAAACTTGTTTTATTTGACTTATTGTCAGGAATAGTTGTTCACTCAACAATATATTTCCAGTGATTAGCATGAATAAAAACCTGTGGTGTGGTTTTATGTGATCACAGTGATTATGGCACTTTTAATTCATTTAGGTTCATAGTTTGAGGGGAGAACTTAATAAATAAAAAACGTATATGTATATGTGAACACTCTTTTAAACCAATAGTTTGGTCAAATGTTCACAAATTGTCTTGCCTGAATCATTGCAGTAGGGAGGGAAAACTGTGTAAACCCTGATCTTTGGTTGTAAAATTGCTTACTTGGTTAAAAAAAAAAAGTCTATTGTCGTGCTGCCTGTTCAATAGATACGGACGTATTACACAGCAGAAGCTTGGTGCTGAGATATTTTTGCCTTGTTTCATAGAGGAACCCCATATGCCCTTGAAGCTTGCTGAGTGTGGTTTGTAAATGAGCTCAGCCCCCCCCTATAACAGACCCTTGGTATTTCTCGGGGCGCCTCTGTGATCAATTAAAGAGAGACAATAATAAATGTATACATTTAGACCAATTTCAGGCCGTGTGACAAATGATTTTACCCTTGAGCTATTGACATTGTCTGGGAAAAAGCCCCTCGCGTCCCTGTTGTGCATTCTGCCTGCGATCTCCAGGCTTTGCTTTCATCACTTTACATAGGCTGTGGGCTTTTGAAATATGCTCTTTGTTTAATTTTACACACACACACACACACACATGCACAAACACACACATGCACAATAACACACATGCACACAAAGAGCAGACGTACGGTTTATAAATGATGAACATTCTTACATGTGTTGAATATGAGCCAATAGTGATTTTACTGGTATTTGGAGGAGAATGTATATCATGTGCTGTCTTTGATAGATTGACTTACTGTAGCTGTTTTCATATGAGGCAAAATTAACTGAGTGGAATACTTGGGCAAGAACTGGAACTATGGGCTGGGGAGTTGAGTGTGCTATACAGTTGTTCTTCTGTGTGTATATGTGTATGTGTGTGTGTGTGTGTGTGTGTGTGTGTGTGTGTGTGTGTCTGTGTGCATGTATTTACCCCTTTCGTAGATTGTAGGAATGCTGTAAAATGTTTCAAAGTGGGGACATTTTACTGGTCCCCACAAAAATATGGGCTGCTTTCACCACAAATTCAGCTTTTTTAGGTAAAACTAAAATCAGAAAGGTTGCTTGGTAGATTGCCAGGGCCAGGTTTAGTTGCAGGAGTAGTATTACTAAGAAAAAGTATCACACTGTCAGTGGAAGCTCTTCACAAATGTAGTAATACCAACCAGTGTGTGTGATGATTTTGAGCAGTATTCCACAACACAGGTGAATGGAGGACTAAGATTTTTCATAGACTTCATGAGAAGGAACATGGACATTTTCTCTTTTTTTGCTGGAATTCCAGCAAAACATCTCCAGAATTTAATAATTCAGAGTTAAACAAAGTTATCCAGAGAAATATGAATGACTTACATGTAAATTATTGTACAGAAACATACCATTACCTTTACAGTAGACGTGAATGGAACTAGAGGTCTTCATGTCTACAATCTAAATATAACCATTTTATTTACTTTCCAAACCCACCAATTTACGTATATATGACTGCATGTTGATATGGAATACTGATAATGGAAAAATAAATATATGCTTGTCTGAAAACTGCACAACATAACAAAATAATAACTGGAATCAACCAATTAATTTTTTTGTTTTTATAATGAGAGGGAGCAATTGAGACAAAAAAAGACACTTCAGAAGTTCTGGAAGTTCTACATTTACCATTTACTGTCAATGTGAGCTGTAGTCTAACCAAGTTTCAGATATTAGAATTAAAAAGCAGCTGCTGCCAGTGACTCAGTAAAGCGACTTCAAATAAAAAAAAGTGTTTTTCTGGTGTTTATTTTACCAGGTTTAAATATTTATATTACACTAGAAACTTTAATCAGATGTTTGCTCATTGACAGTAATTCTAGACAATAACTGACTGGGCACAGACAGTAACACTCATGCATTCACACTGTCCTGGCCACGGGGCAACTACAAGTAGACATGAATCCTAACAGAGCTGCAAGGTGGTTGCCTTAAAAGTGCTAATCAGGTTTTTTGCGCTTCATCGATACGTTTCGACAAGCAGTGTCCATCACGGCGGCAGAAGCAAACCAAGCGTGTCCGTAATTACATTAAGACCCTCCCAACCCATCCCCTTTATTGTTAGACAAGAAAAGCAATATGGTATAATTAGGTTTGATTTGGGGGGAGCATGTTTCCGGTGCGATGCGGAGATGAATGATGTTTCCATAGCGACTCACATCTGGTTGGCTCCTCACATGCCCATGTGTTTTGGTGCGAAGGCAACAGGCCAAGGCACCAACATCTCGGAAGCTGGCAAGCAGTGGTCACTAGCTGTCATCTTGAAAATCTACCTTACTTTTATCTTAAGCAAGGTTCACATGATGATACCATTTTCTGGACTCTTTTTATCCTTTAGGGTTAAACTGACTGTTTCTGTTGCTGTGCCTTTAGGCTGAATGTATTTAAATGATCCCTATTCTGATTGGCTGTCCTGCATTGTGTTCCATTATAAATGCATTGGTTTTAATGACATCACAAACCAAAGAAGTCTGTTTTTCGCAGCTTAGGATTGTGGGCCCATTAATGAAAACGCTAAGGTTGGAATTTGTTTGGGTATTTATTTTTAATTGCATATGTGCTAATCATGAACAGCTGAGAGCTGATCAGAGCTAATGATTTTAACAACAAAAGCTTGTGCTGCTCATTCCTTGTGCTGCATTTCTTGTTGTTCATGGCGATTGGGATGTGCTCATGAGGGTCATTTCAGGCTGCAGGTTTGGTCACATTGAAGGCAGGTATATGGGTCAAAAAACTGGAATGAAATGCCATTCACATCCTTCATTACTTGGATTTTCACTGCCTTTTCAAACTTTCTGCATGATTAAGTAGATGTAAGCAAAGGCATTCAGACTGGGTTTGATGTGAAACGCTCCGTTCTAAAGAAACTGAGTCAGAATTGTTAACAGTGGTGGTGATAGGAACCAGATGCCAGAAACATTTTACATAGAAACTTCTCTCATTCAAAAAAATACCCCATCTGAGACATTGTTTTATGACAGTACCGTCATTCCATATAAATGCTGTAGACTTCAAGACTCCTGGTTCCATTCACCACCACTCTGAATTAACGCTAAGTTTTTGATAAATTGGTGGAATTTCCCTTTAACACTCAATACTTCTATACCTCAAATATCAAGGGGCTGGGTTGGTGGCCACTTTAGCCCCACCCACTCATGCTAAAATTATAAGGAGTGTTTCAGCCTGGATTGAGAATGAGACAGCCAATTAGAGCAGGCTCATTAACATATCCCAGCCTTAAAAGCACAGTAGGAAAAACAGCCTGTTTAATTCTAAACATGGAAAATGTTTAACATGAATTGGGGAACAGAAAAACACCAGAAGTAGATCAGGGACAAAACTAAAAAAAACCAGAAAACTGTAGAAAATGGGTTCTTTAAACATTGGACGAGAATATGAAGCACATAGCTGATTGTCTAGTTCGTTTTCACAAGCGTTTTATACACTGCTGTGCAATCGGCTTCAGTCTCATAAATTCTTCTCTCCTCTCCATAAAACAGTCGTAGCAAAGGATCATTTTTCAGTTGATCCTATGTATGAAGTGTTTTGGCAAGGGGCACTAATGGACTCCACCCCCACCTTACTTATCACCTCCAGTCCTGTGGGGCTGAGGCTTTTGGGCTTTGGTATCGTGTGACTCGGCGTGGGGCGAGTGTGTGTGGCTTTCGGGGCTTCGTAACAGTGATCTCCGCAAACACAAAGCCCACAAATAAACCATCTGTTTCAGAGAGTAACAGGAAGTGACTCACAGCGGAAGGTATTATTTGTGGCACGGTTTGACGTGCCGCACTCTTCAGTTTATGGCTGGGTTTTGTCTTGTTTTTGTTTTTTGCCCTCCTGTAAACTTTTTTGTCGGAGATGTACACAAAATATGGGGGCCGGCCGCTGTTTGTTTAGGCCTGCTCGAGACTGTTATTACTCCCATAATGACAAACAATAATAACAATGAATATCATCGGCAGAATTTGTCCGTCTTCGCCTAAACATGGGGAAGTTATTGAGAGAGGGCCGAGAGGCCGGGGCAGGTTGCCTGGGTTTGCTGGACACAGCTTCAGTCGGGACAGCTGAGCGGAGCCAGCTGGGGGGGGTGTGGGGGGTTAGGGGAGGGGGTGACAAGAGCACTTCGCATAACTGTGACAAAACCACCCAGAGTGGCCACTCACAACTCGCAATCCAGACCTAAATATCCACTCTCAATTGTCATTCCTCTGATTTCCAGTTTATTGCCTTGGATTTCCAGTTCAGAGGTAGTTTAGCCAAATTCAGACTTTCTCTGGACTTTATCTCTTTTCTGAGTGATTCCACAGTACTGATGCCATATGGATGTTATCATTTGCAATTTTTTCATGTCAAGAAAACACTTTTTTGTCCTCTAGTTATTTTTAAAAACTGCTGTAAATGAACAGCCAGTTTTCAACAAATGGTACCATTATTGAAAATAATGGCTCTTTACTGTAAAACATATTCTGGCTGTAAATTCATAGCATTATACTTTGTGTTAAACAGATTTGACACTACTCGTAATCCACGTTTAATTCATGAAACTGTCAAATGGCCCTGAAATCTGTGTGGAAACAAGCACTTTTGTACTAGTATGTAATGCTGCTTATGTAGAGCACCATATCTTTGGACAGCGCTTGGAGGAGAACACTAACTACCAGTTCTGTTGGATCAGCTAACAGCTTTGGCTAACACACTGGCTAGCAACACACTGGCTGCCAACAGAAGGCACTGAGGGCTGTAAAGTTTTAAGCAACTTATATTTAAGTGTTATGCTTACCAATATAGTAACATAACAGGAGAAAATGCCTGTAAATGTGTGAAAATACACACATTGCTTTCTATATAAATGCAGTTCTATATATTTATAAAATGCTGTTGAATCAAAGGTTTTAAAATAATTTGATATAAGTACCTTCAGAAAATGAACTTTAGAATGAAACTGAAACTGTATGTGTGTATGTCTGTGAGTGTGTGTGTGTGTGTGTGTGTGTGTGTGTGTGTGTGTGTGTGTGTGTGTGTGTGTGTGTGTCTGTGTCTAGTCGCATCCCTCCTCCAACATCACCCTCATGCCTCCAAACAGGTGTCGCGCTAACATGATTAGCCCTTTACTGCGGAGGTCTGGTCCTTTAACTCTCTGAGGTGTGCTAATAAAGCTAAGTGCTGGAATGAAGAAAAAGCTTCCTTTAAAACCTGCACCGCTGTCCGGTGGGGCCCACCAGGCCCTTTTAAGATATTAAAGTGTCTAATGAGCGGCGTGTAGAAAAGCATGTGGCGCAGGTAAATAAAGACAAAGCGGCTGCAGACGCGCGGATCGTGCCTTTTATTAAGGCTAGATGATAAACACCTCCTCTAGTCATATAAATGGCTTACTGGAAGAATGGGAGGAAGGTTATTCTCAATAAAACTGCCAGAATGCCAAAGGAGCACAGCCCATACATCTTCGGCTGGAGGTATATATCATAATGAAGGTGACTGAGAACTCGGGGTTCGCTGTCTCTATTAGCAGTAACACCAAGCTTTAGCAGGGCCCCAGTTTATCACAGGACGTCTTCTCTACATCATCTCACCATTTTCAGGCCCTGTTTTACATAACGACTCCCAAACAGGTGTAATGGGGTGACCAGTGTTGGTTGACATGAAAGATTAGGAAAGCAGACACACTGAAAGCCATGCTGTATCTACTAAAGTGAGTTACATTTGCATTTATGGCATTTTTCAGATGCTTTCATCAAAATGCAGTAGTTAATGTGAGTTATCAACAATATTTGTACCCAACATATAACTATCCCACGGTATCACTGTTATTTCCACCACAGTGATGCCATTTCCTGGTAAAAGGTTTGTGTGGAAGTTTGATGTAATGTTAAAATGCCATAACAATGGCATCAGAAGTAATTACAATGGCATGATTCAATCAAAATATGTACTTACTATAATATTATATATATGTAGATATTGAATTATCAACAATAATATAAAACATTATTTGAAAAGATATGTCATTTCAAACAATAAAACAAAACTTTAATGTCATATCAGTTGGCTTTTAATCAAATTATATATAATTAAACATTGCTTTCTTGTTTTTTTTAAATGAAAAAAAAGAAAAAGCTCCAATCAGATGTCTAGATAGGAAACTTCTGAATGTTAAAGTTTTGGGCCCATGTGCTCTACTGACCTGGATATTAACACTGTGCCAACCAGCTCCACTTCTTAAAGAGACAGACTTTTTGCCTGGATTAGATTTTATGGTTTTTCAACCACAAAAATGGTAAAATCTTGAAATCCAGCCGCCCCGCTGGCTAGCTGAGTTTTTCCCCCAATACAGAAGCCAAAATGAAATTGAGTGTCTTGGCGGATCTTCAGCGTGTTCTTGGATGACCCATTTTTCTGAAATGAAGCTGATGATCTGAGCAGCACAGATCAGTCAGATTACACTTTGCTTAATAAGCCGTTTGAACGCACTTTTAATTTCTATGTCTTCGATTAATTTGTCGCAGCGGCGGCAAAATGTCAGCGCTATGATGCTAAAGCTAATGATGCATGTATAGAATGGTTGTTTCCAGCACGTCCCGTTTAAAAGAATCGCCACAAACATCTGGAACGGAGCGGCACGCACCATGTGGCGCTACCCGGTGACAAAAATTGAAATTAAGTTGCGGGGGCGTCAAAAAAGCCGATGTTGTGGAAGATTACGGTCTGGGGGCCGTGAGTCAGGGCTGGCTGACATTTTCGCAGCGGCGCGTCAGAATCATCAGCGAGCGCCTAATTCCAGTTATTATTCTGCTTCAACTGTTGCATGATGGGAACGGGACGGCCGCTGTCTGGCAGAGGATACCGAAACCGCACATTATGTCACAGCCCTGCACCCACTTGCTGACTGGGTGATGCATCCACACACCGAGCACTGACTGCTGGGTGAAGACTGACATACAGAGAAGATTCAACATCCAGAGCAATGATAGAGCTATCTCAGAGTTTCAGTATTTACATAGATTGCCTGTATATTTATACTGAACTGTTGCAGATCATTTGCACTTCTAAACCACACATTTACATTCCAGCATTCTGTTCACTTTCCATTTAACTCAACATTTGCACAGTTGTTGGATGTGAAAAAGTACCCTTGGGCTAAATTGCATTTTTTACTTTTAAAAAATGAATATGAATACAAATACAAATATGATTACGATTACAATTGCAAATACAAATATGAATATGAATATTAATGTGATTATGATTGTGGATATGGATTTGAATATGATGACGCTTGACACGTGAGACCATCAGCATATGATACCATTCATGCCAAAAGTGGTGGGAAAGTGGTGAGCAGCAGTAAAGATGGGGAACAGTTTCTTTCCAGGCAGATATATCCAAAATGAATAACTAACTGTACATCACACACACACACACACACACACACACACACACACACACACACACACACACACACACACACACACAC
>JBBPDE010000040.1:23795648-23808275 GCA_037974605.1 Nannopetersius ansorgii | reverse complement strand
CTCTCTCTCTGTCTCTGTCTCTCTCCCTCTCTCTGTCTCTCTCTCTCTCTCTCTCTGTCTCTCTCTTAACGCTGTTTGCTCCAGATGATACACTGATACTCGTTTGTGCCATGGTCCATATATGGTCTGCTCCTCAGTCTTTCTACATTAATTCCTCCAGCTAATCACACACAGAGGGCAGGCAGGAATGTCTCTCCACATGCTGCTGCTGCGCTCCTTTTCTCCTCTCCTCATTTTCACCCTCATACACACATACACACACAAATTCGCCACTTCGGCTCACCTTTGAAACTCAAAAACAAAGAAAGTGAGGCCCTTGAAGATTTGTAACACAGTCTGATAAGAAGATCGGCATCTGTCACGGGCCGTGAAGCATGCAGAGGTTTTTTGGTACTTATTTAGGTGGCGCTGGGAGCCTTTTGCCTCTGCATAGCTGTGTAATTGTCATGAATGCAGGATTCCGCCAGGTGGACGGCAGCAGGTGCTGGGAGTTAACAGGCCGGGCCTGGAGCACCTGTTGGGTCCGGGGCCAGTGCACTGCGCTGGATTAGAAGAGCCAGAGGAGGCTGCATTTATCTTATTACTCAGTCTGAGTGCACAAGGATGCAGAATTCTAGCTCACACACATGCTGGTGTTTATCTGTGGTGGAGGTGAATGGCCAGTTTATCAGAATCGAGTTTATTCACCATTTGCATTAACATTTACTGGGAATCGTATTTAAACACATTCAACACTGTCTCAAGATTGAGCGGCTAAACACTAACTAAGCAGCCATATATGAATATGTCTGTATATGGAAACTTACTTTCCATATACAGACTGCATGGACTGCAGGTGTGTTTTTAAGCTGTTAGACTGGTTTTTCACAATATTAGCTTTTTAATCTGTGTTATCATCAGTAACTTTTATGGGTATACAGTGAGATTTATAACATTACAACACTCACTCCCACTCGACTTACACTGTTAGCTTTGTAGTTTTGTAAGACTTGTAGGGTGGGAGAATACGCAGTAACACAGTGTATGAGTGAGGGAGTTTTCTTTTTTTTGTGTTTTAGTTGTGTGTTTTATGATTTTACAGCTGTGTTAGAAATGGGGGACTAGGGTGTGTTTCAACTAACACCAAAATTCGGGTTATAGCACTGTCAAAGGAGTGGATCTGTGCGGAGACCCCCTGTATGTAGTGTGATTAGTGAATACATGGTGCAACTTGTTGTCATGCAGTAAGATTGTGAAAGTGAACGTAGGTGTTTTGGACCCGGGGAGTAGGATCGAGCCCAGAACAGGTACCAGTACATGATAATATGCTAATATGCAATAGAAGGGGGGTCTAATTCAGACAGGCTGTGTAGCCAAGCATGGGCTAAATAATAAACAGATGGTAGTCACCCAATATAGCAAACGCCGGTCCAGACTACAAAGGGACCCGAAATCAAATGACAGGGTATTAGCGGGGAAGATACAATTTGCAGGTCAAATCGTAATGGTAACCTTTCACTGTGCAAATTGAAAATTAACCTTTGGGGTATTGAATCATTTGCAGCTGACGCCGCTCGCAGAGCGCAAGTGTGTCTTTCTCTCTCTCTCTCGGTCTCTACCTCTCTTACTTTCACTCTTCCTTTCTCACTTTCACTGTTCCTCTCTCACTTTCACTCTTGCTCTCTCAGTTTCTATCTCTGTCAAGCAGAAGAAGCAGGAGAGAGAGAGAAATGAAACATAACCATATTTATTACTGCAGGGCTTTTCTTCGCTCCTCACAGACAATTTGAGCCAAGAAATGCAGATTTCAAAAAGAGAGATAAAAGAAAATGAAAAAAAGGAAAAGAGATAATAAAAAGAGAGGAAAGAAAGAAATGAAATGAAAGAAAACAGGGATGGAAGAAGAGAATAACAGAGTAAGAAGAGAGGGAGGAGAGTGACAAGAAGGCGAGAAGAAAACAAAACGAGTGAAAGAAAAGAGCAATGAGAGATGATTGAGAATTGCGGAACAAAGAGAAACGCATGGGAGAGGGATGACACACAATGAAGGAAAGAAAAAGAAATGGAGGCAGAGAAAATAGTGAGAGAAAGGGAACAGATGAAGAAATGGAAAAAGAGATGGAAGCAGAGAAAGGGAGAGAGGGAGAGAGAAATAGAGAGGATAGGGAAGGAGGAAGAGAATAACAGAGGACAGAGGGAGTGACAAGAAATGAGAGAAGAAAAGAAAAAGAGGCAGAGGGAGAAAAAGACAGAAACAAAGAAAGAGAGGATGGAGAAGGGAGGAAAAAAGAGAAAGAGATGAAAAGAGAGAAAGAGCAGAAGGGAAACAGAGAGAGAGAGCAGAGTAAAGAGAGGACTACACAGAGATAAAGGGAGGGAGAGATAGAGAGAGAGGGAGATAGAGAGAGAGAGAGAGGGAGACTGTCCTCCGTGTCCTGCTGTCACTCAGAGGCTGAAAATAGCCGTGGGCTCTGACGTGTGTTCTCTCACTCACTGAGCTTTTGTCCAGCCTCTCAATACGTACACACCTTTTAAACTCCCGTTATAGATGGATATTTTAGCGATTGCAAAAAAAGAAACCCATCTGATCATCCTGCCCTGTTTCCCCTGACAGACGACATACCATTCGTTCCTCCTCTTGCTCACCCAGCTGTGTTCCACACAAGTTCTTCAGAGCTACTGATGGAAGGTTGGACAAGCTTTCCAGAACATTGGCAAACCTCCATCATAAATCAGTGAAGTCAGTTTTTGTCAAAAGCCACATAAAGTTCCACGTTAAATGCTACACTGCTTAATGTTTGTCACGGTTCGGCCAGCGACTGTTAGGGGTCGCTGTTTTGATTTGGGGTTTTTTGTGTTTCTGGGACTTTTATTTTGACTTGTTCTGCTTAGCGTCACGTGTTCAGTTTACCATCTGTTTTGTGTTCGTGTCTGTGATTAGGTTTGGTATTTAAGTTCTGTTTGTGTAAACCACGGTTGTCAGTCAATTGACTTTCCCGGTGTTTCGTGTTTCATGTTCATGTTCTGTAGTGGCCGTCGAGCCAGGTTGTATTTCTATTTTGGTTTTTGTTAATAAAGACTCTTAGCATGGATCCTTGCTCTCCTGCTTCGTCTATGCTCAGAGGTAAATCACGGGAGTCGGCTAGACCCGGCCCCTGTGACAATGTTGTTGTAGCTCAACCAAATTACACAGGTTGTAAATATGTATGGCTGAATATGCCACCTTACCATAACTTGCATGACCTTACATTTGCCACCTACTAGCAGTATCCTGAATGTGGCATCATGCTAAAAGTAACTTGAATTTGCCACCATGCCGACAATAACCTGAACTTATCCCCATGCTAAGATAATCTTGAATTGGCCACCATACTAAGATGTTCTTAAATTCACCACAATTATAGCACTCTCTTGTATTTGTTACCATTACAACAGTAACTTGAATCTGCCACCATGCTAGTTTTGTCTAACTCTATGCTAACTCATCAACATGCTATCAGTAACATGAATTTGTCACCACACCAGCAGTAACTGAAATTTGCCAGCATGATCATGTGATCTTGAATATGCCACCACACTACTGCAATCTAAACCTGCCCTCATTCTAACAATAACATCAATTTGCCACCATGTAAGCAATAGTGTGAATTAGCTATCATGCTACATTCATCTTGATTTTGCTTGCTCTTAAACTTGCTACCATTCGGAAAATAACGTGATTTTTTTCACCAGGCTAACAATGATTTCAGTTTGCCACTATGCTAACTTTAGCTCAATGAAGGAAAGAAAAACAAAGCAGATTTATCTTACACACACACACACACAAAACAAACATCATTTTATATTTGTAACACTTTTGTAGAGTTGTGCGCTACAGTTTCTTAATTCTGTTGAATGGGATTTATGCTAATGTAAAAATCAATAGTATTCCACTCCTAAATAACCTCTTGCCTTGTGTTACTGGCATCGTTATTATGATTATGACTCTCTTGCTCAGGCTGAATGCATTTATATAAAGCCTGACCAGCAGTTCTGTGGGAATTATTGCATGTATAAAGGTCGCCCTGTGTTGAAAATCACTTATAATTCGAACCTTGTCATATTTTCGGAGGCTGCCAGCGAAAGCTGCACTGTGCTGTGAGTGTATGGCGCAGCAGAGTGGGCTATTCATTACGCTAATCTCATTAGTTCAGATCTGCTAAGTACAGATCGGTTTTAATGCATGCTTTTCCCTTTTAATTATTGTCCATAAATACATTGGAGTGCATTAGGGGCCCTCCAGCGAGCAGCGCTGCATTTTTGTATAGATTAAGGCACAAACACATTATCTTAATGTACATATTCCACTCATCTTACAGCTCCGAAAATATTGCCGTGACATCAATTGCCATTTGACATTTGACCCCAGCTCTGACCTTTAATGGACCCTGTCCGTTGGCCACTCCATGTCATGCTGGACAGAGATCAGGAGGGAAAGACATGCACACACACACACACACACACACACACACACACACACACACACACACACACACACACACCATTAGTGCTGCGTAAGAGGGGCTTACTCATTATAATTATGGCCCCAACTGTTATTTCTAAATGCTATTAGAGCATTTCTAAATTGCTTAATATTTAATCACATTACAGTCACTTAGGGCTTAGTATTAAATACTGTACATGATTGAGGGCTGGAAACAGGCCCACCACTTAATCTCACTTCTTCCAGGGAAGGAGAGAGAGAGAGAGGAATGTAAAATGGTACAAGCAAAATTTACAGTACTGGACTCTGAAGCAGCTTCATTCCTCCTTCTCTTACATACACTCTCACGCCCCACATTCACTTTTCCTTCTCTCTTTTTTTCTTTCATTCTGCCTTTCTTTCTTTCTTTCTTTCTTACTTTCTTACTTTCTTTATCCTTACCAAATTGTTTCTCTTTCTCTTACCAAATTGTTTCTCTTTCTCTTACCAAATTGTTTCTCCATCTTTCTCTGTTCTCTCTCTCTCTCTCTCTCTCTCTCTCTCTCTCTCTCTCTCTCTCTCTCTCTCTCTCTCTCTCTCTCTCTCTCTCTCCGCATCTTTTTTTTCACCTCTTACATTCTCTAATGTGCTCTCTTATTCTCCTTTTCTCTTCCTCTAACTTTCTCTTCTTTCTTTCGTTTTCTCTCTCACCACAAAGCATGAAACCTTCGGTTCATTTCATTAAATACAAATTACATACTGCATGAATATGTGCCTGCCTGTGTGTGTGCATGTGTGTTTGTATTTGTGTGTGTGTGTGTGTGTGTGCGTGCGCGTGTGTCAAAAGTTGTGACAGGTCGGGGGTCCCGCAGACGTATGACAGCCGGCGAGCGCGGCACAAGCTTGTTTTATAACATAATTACACGTATCTGCAGCTATTGAGGAGTTTAGGAGATTAAGAGCTTTCAGCGTAATTGTACGAAGAGTCCTTGGATCAAATTACGCATTGTACATACTAATGAGGCCCTCCGTTCTGCAGGCTCAAGAAAAGCAAGTCATTTTCAGGCCTACCTCCATAATTACTGTATGCAAACACAACAATGAAGAGACACAACACCGCTTTTATCCAGACAGGCACGCGGAGACGGAGGCATTTCGTTCTCCAGGGCCACGGAACATGATGACCTTTATAATCAGCGCTTCATAACCAGCAGCAAGCCTAACGAAGGCCGGCCGATCGTTAGGCTGTAATACAGGCTGCCTGATTGGCAGATCCATGTTCATAATTGTATTGGCGATATTAGCGGGTCGATATGAGCTGAGGGCAGCTTTATTTCATTACAGCCCGATTAGCCAGCACTCCCACGAGGAGGGGCTTAAGTCTCATAATCATAACAATGGTGTTAATGATGCACAGGCCACTGTAATATCCAGAATGTGCGTGCATGTGTGTGTGTGTGTGTGTGTGTGTGTGTGTGTTAAATCGATCGGAACAGAACTGCAGAATTACATGCTGCATAAGCATCAGTCTAATTGTAAGCTATTGTTGCTAATGCCTTTATATATGACTCCCAACTCCACCAAACTTCTCCAGATACAGTCTGTATGATGTGTAGAGAACATATTACTTAAATATTGTAATTAGGATAATTACTTATAGTTATAGTTACTTCAGATATTACGTTTTATAATATTTTACGAATTGACATAATAAACAATAAGCAGTTGTGGAATGAGAATAATGAGGGATCTACCTCTCACCTTTAGACTTAATCCCCCAAGACATATTTGGATCTGGAGCTATGGAGTTACAATGCTAACAACATAAGTAGTCAATAGTCATCCAAATTTGTATCCTGAATACACCCCAAACCTTCTCTCAGCTTGTTCAAACACAGTCAGCTCTTATTTAGTGCGGTTTAGGGCATTACTTCCCAACCCTGGTCCTGAAACCCTGGTCCCCAGTTCTGCAAATTTATATGGTTTCTCTGCTCACAACACAACTGATCCAACTTATCAATCTTATTAATCCTGAGTTGAAGTGGCTGACAGGACAGGGTTTGGCTTTGCTGTTTGCTGTATAAATTGAAAACTAAACATCACCATGTAGGTGAACAGTTTCATACCACAGGAATGTTTTCATACCACAGGCCATTAGAACTCTAAATTCACATAAATGTCAAGTCCCTGCCTGACCAAGTACCAGTCAAGTGTACTACCTGCCTTCAAACTTTATATACCTCTCATATTACAGTCTGAACTTTCAATAGCACCTGAGCGCTACCAGTTTATAACCAGAACAGGTACATTTACATTTACGGCATTTAGCTGACGCTCTTATCCAGACCGACGTACATCAGTGCTTAAAAATTCCACGACTGTTTCTTACCTGAAAAACAGCATAAAGCTGACTCAACTATTTCACCAAGATACTGCAGTCAGAGCATCTATACATCTGTCCAAATAATAACTAGCCAACACATAACCTAACAATACATAAGCCCTAGAGAAGAATGTAAGTCAAGGATTTTTTTTTTTTAATATAAGAAATAAGTAAGCAGTAGGAAAAAGACATAGTTAGTTTAATCTGATAAGCTTGTAACTTACACTCACTCAGTGTGGTTCAATGCTACGTAAGGCCTTTTGTGCAATACCATACTTATGGTGGCATATTCTACATCCCATTTTGTCCATTTATTGTATTGTTTCTATAGTAACTTACACTTCGTTGAATGTTGTCATATCCTTGGTCCGTGGGGAAACGTCTCATCACGTGGGGAAACGTGTTTGCAGCTGCTGATGACAATAAAGTAACCTTGAACACAACAGGGTCTGGCTTCACAAAACACCTCAAACATGGCTGAACAGTTATTGTGAAATTGACCATGTGATCATGATCAGTGTGCCCTGATTCTGAAATGTGTGGTGATTTTTGTGTGCAGTTTACATGACCTGGTCTGTGTAACCAGCAGCAGGCTGATGTGCTAATACCACCAATTTGACTCATACAATTGAAACCTCCATAAATGGTTGAAATTAACATTATTCCCATGTTTGTGTCAGACACTTTATGTTTCTATGTTGATCACCAAAATAGTGCTTTAAATAAACCATGCATGTAATGATGCTCTTAAAAATCAAGTCCTGGTTGAAAATATTTCCAATTCTCCAAGTCATGTGACCTATCAGTGATTATGTTTAGTTTGGGCCCAAAAGCAGGGGGATTGTTTTTGAACATTTTAAAATAGTATATTCCAGTGCACTCCTCAAACCACACAAGTCTTACGGCACACCTCAAACCGTACATCTCATCCCTCACACCTCACCACCTTCACTGAGATCTTGACAATAGCTGTGCAACTCCCAGTGCAAATGTATTCACTGTATCTAAAGTGTCTTTGGAAAATATTGTGAAATTGAATTTGACCAGGGTGTTGATAACCCAAGATGTGCATTAAATGGTTGGCAAAATGCGCATGACTTTAAAGCTTAATACCACCTTACACTGAGGTGTTATTTTAGCCATCTTCTTAGTTTACTCTCTATTGCTGGGTTTGTTAGTGCAGAAAGATCTAACACCACTTCTTTAATGTTATGAAATGCTTGAAATGAATTATTGCTCTTAGACTTCCTCTAAAAGCCCCTGGGCTCTCCTTAAAGTAACTGACTTACCTAATTAGAAGGACTGTCTGGACACTTCTGGATGCACAGTGTACCTGATTCAACACAAGGTTTAAAAATGAACTGAGTCGGGGGTGTTTTAGAGGGTCTGGGTCGGGTTCCATTGGACTGAACGTGAGTTAATACCACCTCTTTTATTTGGTCAAAGTGGGCCAGGGAAACTGCTTGGTTTTGGGGAGATGTGACTTAATACACATGGCAGTTGTATGTATGTAACTTGGGCATGATCAGCAATAATACAGTCTATGTATGTATGTATATACAAGTATATATCTATATCACACAAACTGCTTCTACTCTACAAAGCTGCTCCAACTTTCTCCTTTTGTACTGTCCACTTTGCTGTTGTAACACTGTGATTTCCCACCTGTCGGACTCATCTTCTATTATTTATCCTTAAAATGGATGTAAAGAGTTAAATAGTCATTACATTGGTACCTCAGTGTGATCCATTAACTGACCTACTAGAACAAGGAAGGATGTCCAATGAAACTGCAAAACAGCGGTTTGTAGAGAAACAATTTAAGGTCTTAGGTAAAGCTCATACAAGCGATGAAACTCCTGGGACATGTGGTAAACAAACAAGAAAGCAGTAAAATGTATCAGTATTTCCTTTTGTTTCTAAAGATTAGCTTGTGAGCTGGATAGAAGAACACAGGCTCCAGATTTCTGCTCTGTCCTTCCAGTCAGTGTGTAGATTTATAAAAGTAATACTGGGCTTCTACGAGGAAAGAAGTCTGGAAATGGGTAAGCGAACACTTTGCCAGACATAAAACCACTATTTAGTGTTTTGGTGTTATTTGTATTGGTAGTAATATTAGTGTTTTAACAATACGTACCAAAATGTATCAAAAAAAATATGTACATTTAATGCAACTTTTACAAAAAAAAAGCAAGTAAAAATTTGTTTTCTGCCATAGAAATAGGAAATATTTGAATATGTTTAATTAGCCAGTTCAGCCACAACATGAAGGGTGTTGTGACTTGATAGGCAATATGCAGCAAAAAAGAAATGTGTGTGTGCTGGATCAGAATTATGTCGCTCGTGTGTGTATGAAAATGAGATGAACTTGGCCTCTGTCGCTCCTCACTTTAATGAACCAAAATCCAATCCCATCAAAATTCAGGCGAACTTGACATTTCCCCTCCACACGATTGTGAAAACGAGGGTAATGTGTTTTTGTTGTGCTTTTCTCACTTTTCTCCCCCCCCAACCCCTCACCCCTACAAGCCCTAAATCCTGCTAGTATTACAAAGGGAGCTAATTAATTTGCCAGCATAATTATTTAGATATAATTTACATATAAATGCGTTTTGTGCTGAAAATAAATAAGATAAATAGCACCCTCCAGACCACAATTTACAATTAGAACTTTAACACTACTGATTATATTCATGTAGGGTTCCTTTTTGACCTTCTGAGGCCACTAAGAGGAGATGTCGGGGCGGTGGGGGGTGGCTCTGAAGGTGGTGGGACGGCCTCTGGCCTTCATATCAAACAGGTCTGCACAGTACTTGGCTGTTCTTCAATAAGCCGCGTGCATTTGTAATATGAAATTCCCTTCCGGGAATTTTTCTGCCGTACTTCATAAATATGCACAAACCAGGCAATGAAAATAAAAATGCTGCTTTTATTGGGGACAACAGTCAACTGTAGATGTTCACCTTGTCTTTGGCTGTGCCAGAAAACAGCGTTGCCACCATAGAGAGAAATCTAGACATAATTCAGACTTCAACATGGCTTATTAATTGATTTTGTTGACATTTTAAATCAATGTTGAAGGGATAGTTCAGCAAAAAATAATTCATGTACACAATTTTCCATATACAGCCATAGAAAAAAAAACATAATTTGTTTTCTGGTTACTGCTTTTGCGATTTGTGGGAGTGTCCCTGTGTAAAATGTGCATTTCACTATTGTTTTGTACACCACCAACTCCACTTGATTAAAAAAATGTTTGGAGAAGTTTTTTAAATAATAAACATAAATGATTTATTATACCTTGGAAATGTTAAACTACGCAACACTCTTCCATTATTATAACAGTGAACAGAAAATACGGGGAAAGTGGTTTCTTATTTTTTCCCCTGACTGTAGATAAATTTTATTAGTTAATACAGAACCTGTGAAGCTAACATTGCTAACAAACTGGATGTCACTGCTCACCCAAATCTCCATCCCAAAAATGCCTCTCAAATTTAAATTGCAACTAGCGTTTCATTAAGGTGTACAAGACTTATAGATGCAAGTTAGGACACAGTATAGCTTTACTGTTGAGCTGTGAGCTAAACAGACAATAGCGAATATAGCTTTAGAAATGATGGAATTCTCATTTAAACGACCTTAGAGAGTTCCAGTGTGTTTCTTTAACAGCAATATGTTTCTCAAATCCTTATTTAATTCTCAAGTCATTATTTAAAACCATGCAAGGCACTTTGATGAGTGCTGGAACTCCATCTACCCAAAGCATTAGCGCATTAGCATGCTACCAAAACAGTTTTGAGCATTTCTTTTATTTAATTAAGGAGTTACAACATATTTCAGTTCCTGCGCATGAGGCCACACTGGACACAACTTGACAGAATAAACTGGGCCTGGAGTTCATTAAAGCAGAGATATTTTATAGCTGCTTCTGGTGGTGACCATTTTCTGCTGAAAGCTTAGGCTAATGGCTGTCAGAGAGAATATCATATAGAGCATGACAAACAGCAGGCCACCTTCCAAATGTGTTACATGCTACTTTATTTCCTCTTAAAGCAAATCACACGTGGGAAAAACACACAAGAGGGGTTAAGGGGGCTCCTCGATGTAGGGGGCACCCCAGGTCCCTGCAATGGTCGTAAAAGGGGAACAGAAACATGTGGAACCAGACATCCTGGGATGCCTCCCTGCCCACAATTATCCCTGGACGTGAGCTTTGATGCCAACGTCGTGCCCCACTTGGTGCCCGCCACGCATTATTAAGTGTTTACTGCCACACACTCCTTTTCCCGGGTCAGTGTTTAAGACCACAGCAGGAAAATTACACTTCCCATAGAGAACATTCCACAATACAGCAGCCCCTCGGATTAGTGGGGAAAAAAGAACGGACTCTGTTTATTGGCCCCTTTTTTTCTCCGCTGGGTTTACATGTTCAAAAGAGCCTCTGTGTTCTTAACGCTACCTGTAAACAGAAGCGAGAGAGTTTATTAAAGAAATACTCTCAGCTTTTATTACTGTAAATATTCTGGACAGCAGTGGGGGAGACAGGGGGGGAGACAACTTTAAGAAAGGAAAGGAAAAACTGTAAAGAGAGAAAGAATTAATAAAAATAAAGAGAAAGAAGTAAGAAGATATTGAAGGGGAAAGGAGGACTGTAAAGAAAGGGTAAGAGGGAGGGAAAGAAAGAGGTATGAGAAAGAAGAAGGCAACTTTAAAGGGAGAAAGGAAAGAAAGGAAGACTGTAACAAGAGAGAGAGAAGATACATATAGAAAGAGAATGAGAGACCGGGAGAAAGAAGTAGACAACTTTAAAGAGAGGAAGAAAATATTGTGACGACCAATGAGAAGAAGCAGACAGCAGGCAGGTGAATTCCAGTTCTTTTTTCGTTTATTTTAGCTCTTGCTCCACAGCACTTTCTCAAACACATCCCCAACTCCAACTACCCACTAGACCCGCCCCTCCCCTTATATACACCTCCCGAAAACCCGCCAGTTGCTATGGCGACGGGCCCAACGCGGGGACCGCCGCCCCCAAGTTCACCCCAAGCAGCCCACCAAACCCACACACACATCCCGTGCCACCCACGTGATCCTCCTACCCGCCACACAACCCTCCGCCTAGCCGGGAGCCGTCCTCGGCCCCGACAGCCCCCACTTAGTATTCTTTCAGGCGGGCAGGAGGTCGCGGAGGCCCTGACCCATCAACTGGCCCCAAAACCCCACGGTCCTCTTCCCCAGTGTCCATTTCCCCAACGTCCCTCTCCCCAGTGTCCGTTTTCCCAACGTCCCTCTCCCCAGTGTCCGTCTCCCCACTGTTCATTTCCCCAAAGTCCTTGGGGTGGTAGGGTGCCAATCTATCTCGGCCTTCCTGCGGCCATCCACCCGTACCCTGTACACCACCTCTCCTACCCGCTGCAAAACGCAGGCCGGACCACGCCAGTGACAGTCGAGCTTCGGGCTCCGCCCCTTTTTCCGGGAGGGGCAGTAAACCCAGACGCGCTCACCAGCTTGGAAGTCCCGGCCCCGGCTGTGCAGGTCATAAGCATGTTTTTGCTTGGCTGTGGCCCCCCTTGGTTCTCTCGCGCCAGAGCGTGGACCAACGAGTTCAGGTTCTGGAGGGGGCCCATACGCCAAATCCAACGGGGTTCGGAGTTCCAAACGGCCAAACATGAGCGCCGCCGGGGTGCACTGGGTGCTGTCTTGCACCGCCGTCCTGTACGCCCACAGTACCAGTGGTAAGTGGCGGTCCCAGTCGCGCTGGTGGTCAGCGACCAGGATCGCCAGCTGGGTGGCCAAGGTGTGG
>JBBPDE010000040.1:23765726-23785702 GCA_037974605.1 Nannopetersius ansorgii | reverse complement strand
TGTGTGTGTGTGTGTGTGTGTGTGTGTGTGTGTGTGTGTGTGTGTGTGTGTGTGTGTGTGTGTGTGTTTATTTCATTTTGCTTTTCAAATAAAATCCAAGTGCACTCACTGACATATGCTTTTTTTGTATTTGCAGAGGCTTTTAGCTACACACCCAATGTGAGCCTGTCTCTGCCTCTGGGTATGGCGAACCCCTGCCTGGCATCTCAGTACCACAACCTGCAGACCAGCCCTGTCATCTCCTCCTGCCACCAGGCGAGCTATGGCCTCCACGAGAATCCAATTGCCCCGGGTTATTACCTGTCTCACGGGCTCAGGCCCAACGGGGCACCCCCTCTGGAAAGCCCCCGCATCGAGATCACTACTTATGGCCAGATGTCTGAGGAGGAGGTGGAGGAGAGCGGTAGCATCGACCCCATGGCAAAACGGGTCAACATCGTGACTTTGACCCTCCCCAGCATCGACGGTTACCGTGACCCCAGCTGCTTGAGTCCAGCCAGCAGCCTGTCCTCTCGCAGCTGCAACTCTGAGGCCTCTTACGAGTCGGGCTTCTACAACTACGATAACTCACCCCAAAACTCACCCTGGCAGTCTCCCTGCGTCTCACCCAAAGGCTCCTCCTCCTTGTTGTCCTGCCCTCATGCCCCTGGCTCCGTCCCATCGCCTCACCACTCGCCCTCCACTTCTCCACACGCAACTATCGCCAATGACGACAGCTGGACCGGCGCTGCTCCTCGCAACTCCCCTCCCAGCTCACCAATCTGCAGCGCTGGAGGCCATGGCAAGAGGAAATACAGCTTTAACGGCGCCCCATACAGGCAGCCTCATTATTCACCCAACCAGTCACCCAGCATCTCACCTCAGGGCTCACCCAGGCTCAGCAAAATGGAAGAGACTTGGCTAGGCACCACCAACCAATACACCAACTCCGCCATTGTAGCTGCCATCAATGCCCTCAGCACAGACGGCCTGGCCGAGATCGGCGACGACGTGCCCCCCAAATCGCGCAAGACCAACCTGGAGCACAGTCCCACCATGAGCCTGAAGGTGGAGCCTGGAGGAGACGAGATGGGCACAGGCACAGAGCTCTGCCAGGAGGACTACTCCACTAACCGGCTGCCTTTCAAGAAGGAGAATTACTGTGCAGGCTTCCTGGATGTGCCCCCGCACCCTTACTCCTGGCCCAAGCCCAAGCCTTACATCAGGTACATAGATAAGTGATGCAGCAGATTTGTGGGTTGAGTCATAAAGGGAATTTGCAATATGGCAGAAATATTTAATACTTAATACTATTAATACTATTTATTTTTTCAAGATGCATAATAATTATGATATATATTTTCTTCAATTTGACAAAAAGTAGACCTGAAGTGATATTTATCATTCTTAACTTTCTCCCCCAGTCCAAAGACACAGATGAATTGGAGATGTTGAATTGCCCCTCGGTGTGACTATATGTGTGTGAGAGTGTTTACCTCTGAATCTTTTTCTCTCCATTTCTCTGCCTTTCACCCTCTGAGTGCTGGGATAGACCCTGGTTAGGATAAGCGGCTTGGATAATGAATAAATGGCTGAATAATTCATGACATTAGCCCTGAGCTAACAGGCTAGCCACAATGCAACAAGAAAGCATTGTACAATGTAATACAATGCTATGTATGTTGCATTTTCAGAAAGGGTAAAAGTCTGATTAAGTAAGATTGAAAACCAAGTAAACTTGATTTTAGAATACAAGCACATTCATTAACATTAAAATAAATACCAATAAATAATACATCGTGATTTTGTGAGTAACTATCACCAAATCTCTATTTGAGCAAGTCCAGTATTCACAGTTAACATCCAGGCTGCACAATTAGTCTTTTTTTTTAAATCACAATTTTCACAAAAAAGTGTTGCCTTCTAATTATATGTTACATTTTACAATGTTGCCTTTAGTTTGAATGGAATACGCAATATAAAAAAGCTTAATAATCTCATGACTGTCAGCCTGACAATTTATCAATTTATTAAAAAATGAAACGGATATTTGCATGATGGCCCTCTAATCCGCTTCTTGTTACTATTCAGTTTTACATAAACAGTTTGACACCTCTGCTTGTTGTCTAGAGGCTCACCAGAGTTGGTCTAAATCCTCTTTTCATAAAGAATGCAGACTGTTCTCGCACTAGAAATACTGACAGTAGCCGCCGCGTGCAAGAAAAGTGCATTGTAATGTATTTTATCACGACAGTGATAACATATCATCATGTCTCCCACTTCTAAGATTGTGTAATTGGGTCGAGAGGGGCAATCCGTCTCTCTCTGTTCGTACAGTAGGCAGTCGGGAGCACAGTCAAATGTTTGTCTTTCTTAGTATTGATTTATAACCTTGTTACATTCAAACAAATGGCGACGTTTGGAGGGAAGATTTGATCATAAAAGGAGGGCCACATTTCAGTTGATTTATGGGAGTTACAACCAGATCGCGGCTTGCTGCGAAGTCTCCAAACGTGAAAAGAAAAATGTAAACTGACGGGCTGCAAGCAGGTTTCACTTTTTTCTTAAAATAACTGGAGTTTATTTAACATAAGAGCACATTTACTTTGTACCTTCAAAGACGGCAGCAGTAGAAGCCTAAGATAAATGTAAAAAGACAGAAAGCTTTTCTTTGAAGTCCGATTGCATTTCATAAATCATGCTCCAAAGGGTGGTGCTGTGGATTACGTGTGTGCGTGCGTGTGTGTGTGCGTGTGTGTGTGTGTGTGTGTGTGTATCCTAGTTCTCATAGCAACCTACAGACAAACATACTAACACATCATTTTCTTATATTGTTTTGATTAACATTTTTAACAAATCTCATGGTCCCCAGTGTGTGTGTGGGGGTGCTTTCCTTCACTGGCACAATTTCCTGCCGGAAATCAAGTGTTTGGTGGTGATAGTGGGGAACAGGAAGTGATGGTGTCAGTGCTTATGGCTCTGGCTGCAGGTCCCCCTGCCCCTCCTCCACCCTCAGACTCGTTTGGGAATTCGCGCTCAGACACGGCCGATAAAAGGCGCAAGGGAAGCCAGTTCGTTTCAGGTCAGCAAACACGCAGAAAGTTCCGAGAGGATGTCTGAGATTGCTGCCACTTGAGCCGCCAGGTCGCAGGCTCTGCATCGGGCAGGCATCCGGACGCAATGAAATCTCGTTCCGCTGCCGTGTGTTTGCGTTGGATAACCAATGCCCCTCATGTGGGAATCTGTTCTCCGGCTGCTCTCTCAGGACCTCAGCGACAGAGAGACGAAAACAAAACAAAACACACGGCTGTCACTCTCACTCACTTCTCCGAAAAAAGACAGGCATACGGAATGGACTTCATAAAGCTTTTATAAAGTCCCGTCATGTTTTTCTAATATATCATTTCATTGCATAACTGAATTCACCCCTTTTTAAAGGCTGGCCGCTCGCTCTGATGAGCTGTCAGATTGTAATAGAAAGCATGGAGCGGTCCAAGTGGAGCACATGCCTCCTTCATTAATTCTTCCGAAGAGTGGTCTGCAATTAGCAAGCCGGGCTTTGGAAACAAAGTATGTCAGGCTGTGACTTCAGTTGATTAGATTAGAGGCAATGATGAAATGAAAGGGTTCAAACACAAATGCTTGCCAGAGCAGGGGAGGAACTCTGGTTTTTAGCTCTCAGATTAATGCGAGTGAGACTGTGCGTAATCCATAAGTATTAAGAAACTCTGTTCTCTGATTGACAGCCCGTCCCAGCCGGCTCTTGACTGGCAGCTGCCGTCCTGTTCGGGCCCGTACAGCCTGCAGATCGAGGTGCAGCCCAAATCCCACCACCGCGCGCACTACGAGACCGAGGGCAGCCGAGGAGCAGTGAAGGCCTTATCAGGAGGACACCCCGTGGTGCAGGTACCTCAATCATATACACACTTACACTTACACTGCTGTTAGCACAAAACGCAGGCCAGCTATGTGTGATTATAATTTTGACCCAAAACCTGAAGGTGCATATGTTTCATAAATCCTTCTTAACCCTTAAGGCTCAACACTTCAAAACTGTCTGCATTTTAATCTAGTGCTTTCCATTAATATTGAGACTTCTCATCACTGTGGCATTTTTCTGCTATGTAAACAATCTGATAAAACTAAAAACTGGAAGATGTGTTTTTTATACAGTTGGAGAAAATGCATTAGTGCACACAGAAAGCTCAGAATCCACACTGGGGTTGGATTAGTCCTTTACAGAAAATGCACTAAAAGGAGTTTTCAAGATTTGGTATGTGCCATATATACATGGACATGGGTTCTCTAGTATAAAACTTTTAAAATATGTTTGCCAGAAATTGGCTGAAGGTGAAATAATACTTTAAATGATTTTTTAATTTTAAACAGGCAGTGTTGCCTCCATTGCGAAAGAATCCTTGTGTACTTCTCGTTAATCTCCTCAATAAATCCAGACTTCTGAGTAACTGCGACTAGCTCTGCGTTTTGTTCAGGAGTGTGACTCCAGACTTAGTAGCAGAGTATTTTCCCTGAAGAAACACAGATTTACTGCATATGACTGCCACCTTGTTCATTATTTAGAAAAATCTCGACTTTGTCAAACAGAGCTGTTTGCGCTTCCTGACCACTTGATCTCTCAATAAGGGCAGGTGTGTGTTCGAGAGTGACAGAAAGAAAGAGAAAAAAAGGGGGGAAAAAAGCAAGTGTGTGTGCTTGTGAGTGACACGCGGGTGTGTGTGTTATTAATGGCCCATGAAGGCCGAAGTCAATCGCCTACAGCACATGGTTTGAGTGAATTGCGGTGGCGCATATTGACACAATTAGCATGGCGCGGGAGCACCACCTCGCAGTATTGTGTTTGGCAGACCTTAAAGGGCCCACGTCACTCTCACCTGCATTACCTAAACCAGAACACTCTGTCTTTTTTATATACTCTCTCTCTCTCTCTCTCTCTCTCTCTCTCACTCTCTCACCCCCCCCTCAACTTAACCTGTCCCACAACTCTGTTCTTGGTTGACTCTAGGTGGAAAGTGCACCGTTTTGTGTGTGTGTGTGTGTGTGTGTGTGTGTGTGTATTTTGGTGGTTGTGAGTGATGTGTGTGTGTGTGTGTGTGTGTGTGTGTGTGTGACCAGGAAATCAATAATTTAATATATTTGGACACAGAAACACTGCTTTGGGGCCGTCGCCTCTTGCTAAAGACAGTAGTCGAGGGATTGCAGCTGTTTTCCAAACGCTTATTTTCTCTCCAATCAGACATGGGCACTTTCACTTCTTAGCACAGCTGCTGCTAGCCGGCCAGTTTCAAACCTAATTCATCAACTTTCAGGTGTTATTTATAAGCCATTTCCTCCCCACCAAAAGTCATGTCTCGCTGCTGAAGGTGAATTTGTTAACACAGGCGGAGTGGCTCAGCAGCCCGGCCTGTCATGCTCTTGGCATTCTGAACTGGACCCGACTGAGCTTGTGCCACTCCATCACTCACACTGCACTGGTGCGGCTCGTGGTGGTCTGCATGAGCAGAAACAGGAGTGTTAACCAAAGAAATGAAAACTAGTAGGAATCATTTACCATGATATCATCTGTAAGATGCTTTTTTCCCTTCAACTTTTCGTTTTTGTGTGTTTATCATTTTTGAAGATTTTTTCTTTCACTTCCAGACTTGGCAACCTCTGATTTGAACTGTACTGAGCAAAACCAGCCACAGATGTTTAATGTTTATTTCCAATCTCCTGACTCCTTCAAGTCCCCAGTAATTGGGACCCATAAAGAACACATCTACGGGTTAGGATACTGATCTCTAGTATGGGTCTTTGGCTTTCACATTCTAA
This sequence comes from Nannopetersius ansorgii, assembly GCA_037974605.1. Classification (NCBI taxonomy): domain Eukaryota; kingdom Metazoa; phylum Chordata; class Actinopteri; order Characiformes; family Alestidae; genus Nannopetersius; species Nannopetersius ansorgii. The sequence continues at coordinate 23,779,894 of JBBPDE010000040.1, read as the reverse complement.
TTACTGTTTGTACAGACAGAAGAAATTGATCTATGGTCTTACTTTGATATTTTTTCCCTCATGGACCCATGATTGCCCCTGGTGTTTTCTTTTTCCATTAAAAAAAAAGTGTTTTAATGTGTTAATAAAACAGTTGTTCCTCATAGAAAATTAGTAAATGCCACTTCTGTGGCACACGTTTTCTGTCGTACTCACATAGTTACTGTTTTTTACTTTTAACTGTCCCACATAGGGTGGAATAACTGAATGCTTTCCCAAACTTGCAGCTTCTCGAAGAGGAAGCCAGAAGAATTCTCACCTTGCAGCCAGACTTGGGTTTTCTGCAAGTTGGGGTCAGGCAGTCCTCTCTACTGAGAGAGCTGTGCTTTGGGAAAAGACAAGTTTCAGCTTAGTCACGCACTCTTGTCAGCACTTAGAGTGGACGATCCAGTGCTGAGAGCTCTCTGCCAGAGCAGCATTCAGATCGTGGCTCTGTCGAAGTTCCCAAGCCGACACTCTTAAAAATAAAGCTGTCAGAGAGGTTTCTTTGGCACGGTGCCACAGAGGAATTTCTTTTGGCGACCATAATAATACTTTTCAACAGAACCATTTTTGTAAATGAGAGTGTCTGAGTGTGAAGAACTGTTCTGAAATTTTAAAAAACTCTCCATTTTGGAAACCCAAGCCTTTATAACACATTTCTTTCACCTAAGAATGACTCAGCCAGTAGGTCTGTCACCAGTTCTAACTGGTACTACATCATGAGCAATATGGCCATGGGTAATGTGTTTATTTGATGTTTTTTAATAAAGATCTTTAGAGGGCAGTATTGAGTAATGTTGCCGGTCCTCTGTAGGGATAAACAGAAAGGAACCAGATTAGCTAATTAGCCATTTTTACACTTTCTACATTTAACAGAAATGATAATGAAAGTATTCATTGCTGTTATTTGGATGACAGTTAATGATGCCTATTAGCCGGTTTGCATTGTAGTACGTGTGATTAGACTCAGGATATTTAAAAATTTCTGTCTGTAAAAGAGTATGTCAATATCAATTTAGGAACCTTTTGTTGAAGATAATGTGAAGCAGTAGAAGCCAGAGAAAGCCCTGGGCGGGTGGGTGCAGCCATGGAGAATGACAGAGAGGGATGGGGGTGGGGGTGTAGGCCATGAGGAGTCGTCATGCAGGCAGCTGGGGCTCAGCAGGGTTGCCACCCTCAGGGACCCTCTGCTTCCTGCTGATTAAGGACCCTGTGCCCCAGTGGTGCCCCACAGGGGAACTGGGCAAGGCGGTGGGGCAGGACTTCCACACCCCATCTGATGCCACTAAGCCAGGGCTCCAGGGAAGGTTGCTTCACTGATGATGTCACTTCTGGTGAAGCACCCTCAGAAGCACTCCCAAGTCAATCCATGTGCTGACAGCTCGCTCCAAAATGCAGCATCGTTTCCCGCTGTATACTTTTAGGGCAACGACACAGTTCTCTCAGAGAGTACCACCACTATACTGAACTGAAACATAAGTCAGTGTTTAGGTTCATTTGCTGGGTGGCAATAGTTCAGTCTTTTAATTTTATAGTTAGTCTTTTAATAGCTCTAGACATCTGGTGCTTGGATGAAGAGGTTGATTCCCCTCTCCCTTTACCCCGTCCTGTATTTCTGTGCCGCTGGCGTGCTCATTAGTTATCATCGTGGTTCTGAGGCACTGCCGTAATGAACGGAGGTGTTTTTCTAACCCCTTCCACGGCTGCTGCCAAACACACAGGCTCCCCTTTGTTTAGGAAAGTTCCCTTCGTAGGGCTGACATCACTCTCCCTCTCCTCCAAACTGCTGCAATTGTGAACCAGTGACCAAAGCTGCCGAGAGAAGGGGTGGGCCGTTGAAAAGATGCCCCATGATGGTGGAAATATCCTGTCCTTTGACCATTCCCACTCCGTTTGTACTTTCCTATAGCTTTCCTTTTTCCTCTGTTCCTCAACTCCTATTTTTTGTGTCTTTCATTTGCCCGTCTGGCTGGTGATGGAGGCAGCTGACCTCTCTAGCCGCTTTTCCACTTTACTAGCTGCTGCCGACCGCACTACTATTAGGGGGGGATGTCTTGCCCCCACCATTCCCGCTGTCTGCGGAAAAGGCACATCGCCGCACCACAGCTATGGCCAACATGTACACGATGGTTTTCCGAAGGCATTCTGGGGGGAATGTCAAAGTCTACCTTCGGGTGAAAGACCACGTCAGGATTGATGGGTTTTCCATCAACTTGAAACTGATATCAAATGTATTCGCCAGCTCTGAATTACATGGAATTATGTTTTCGTGAAGAGTAAAGGCCTAGGACATGAACCTATATGTACTGCTAACTCTTACAGGTAGGTATGATGTCTCCATCTACTGCGATGCCTTGCTTGGTAAGGCTTGTTTGTACATGCTTTGGCTACAGAGTCAGATTTAGCCTTTGAGGCTAATCATGTTTCTTACAAGAATTACTGCTGTTACTGATGCAGTAGCTGTTGCTCTAAAGCTCTGATCCTGTTTCGACAGTTGCATGAAATGAGCAACAATGTACATGTTGACCATTCATACGCACAGCATCTGAAGTGGCCCAGTGGACTTTCTCCAAATAGATAATCAACTTAGTTTGCTTTATAAAATATTTCTTAGAGTGTGTTGCTTCAGTTTACCTTCAACAGATCTCCGACACGTGATTGGACTGTCATGTCTGTAATCGTAGTCTATAGACCTGTAGGTATTTGTGTATGTGCACTAAAGTTTCAACCATTTCATAAACGGTTTTAGTTTATCATTGCTTTTCCTCATTTACTTTGCTGAAAATGTTCGGCACCTGTCCTTTAGAGTCCTCACTGTTCCTGGGTCAGTAGTGGAATGTATGTCAAGTTGGGCATCTGCTCAATTATAGAATGCTACCAAACAAGTACTTCAGCTAAAAACGTCAATGATGCCAATAATGAATGTGAGCCAAGAGGAGCCAGTTAAGAATCTGCAGTTAAGTCCATTCTACTGTTAGTAGTTTTAATTTCCTATCAATGCTTTAATTTGTGTTGATAACAAATCATGTGTGTATAGGAAATTAAGAGTTTTAATTTGCTATACACTCACATACTGTATATATGTGTGTGTGTTTGTCTCCTTGAGGAAGAGGAGTCTGATATTACCCTGGAACGCGCACTACATGTTGAACACATCTTTACTTCATCTTCATGGACATTTGCCTTGCCTTTTTTTTTTATAAAAATCTCTTATTTAAGAGTAAAGAGGCCTAAGTATCGTCTTGCAAATAATTAATGTCTCATGTTTATTATGTAAAGCTCTATTAAACGCCCATGCCCAGATTTCCCTTTTCTTTAAGGGGGCTCCCCTTACTCAAGACCTTGGTATTGGGAAACCACTAATTGCAGCCATAGCGTACCTCGAAGAATGCTACACAACGGCAACATTTTCATTGGTTTGAGGTGAGGGCCGCAGATTTATGAGGTAAGGCTTCGATGGCCGTCGTTTGGATCACAGGGCACTGGAATCCTGCATACGTCAGAGTGTAGCCTTTGGCAGTACATTTGGATTCGAAACAGTTGTTTTAAAGCCGTCAATTTATATGGAGCTTAGAGCTCTATGATCACTGGTCTAGACATGGGGGCCACACTCCAAACGTTGGCCCTTGATGACATAACATTCGATTTGTGCTTTAATACCCAGCACAGGCTGCAGTCACAGAAAAGTGCCTCTGGTTACTGATGTAGCCAAACACAATAAAGCGATGCACACACACACGTAGCAAACGCTGTGTGTAGCAATAGAGAGCTAATAAAGGGGGCTTTGGAGCAGGAGAGAGAAGACTTGGATGAGTGTAGATTTAATTTGGTACAGAGAGGCCTCGGCGGGTGACTGTCAGCGCTCGGGAGTGAATGTGATAATGGGCCGAGGTCTACTCCCCCTTCCTTTACTCCCTCACTCGCTCTCTTCTGCTCCCCCTCTCTGCGCCACGTGGACCAGGCCAGTCATGACATTCCTGCTTCCCGCAATGAGACATTCGAAACAGAAATAAAGAAAAAGAGAACAGGAGAGACTGATACAGGGAGAGATAAAGAGAGTCTATGAAAAAGAAGACAGAAAAAAAGTCAGAAGGATAATGAATGAGTTAGAGAGAGTGCCAGAAACAAACACTTAGTCTGGTGTCACTCTCAGATGAGACCACTCATCAGCCTCTCATTTCCTTAAACAAATGTGACTATTGCAAATCCTGAAGTCGCACAACCTAGCAGGAGTGATGCGTTTCCAGCGAGGACATTTCGCTTATACCTGCTACTGCTACCTGCTACTGTATGAATTCATTTTGAACGCCACTACGGACCAACACTAGAGTGACATATTTTGTGTCATCATGGTTATGAGGACTAATGCTACATTTCCTTGTTAATTCTGCTCATGTACAAATCAGAGTCATCGGGTTTCTAGCACTGTTGCAGGCTGACACTCACTCACTCACTCTGAGACCTATTCAAAATAGCAGACAACAGGCAGAACTCTGTCATCGCGCCCTAAAGCTCGCCATTCCTCTTAGCTTGCTGAGAGAGAGGCCAAGGTTTAGGCTGCTGTTTAAGTCTGCCGTTTTGGACAGCGTCTGCATGTGTGTGTGGATGGAGGCAGACGTGGAGAAAGGGGTTTCAGGGGAGCACATATGGTAAATGAATCTAGCAAGGTCGCCCTAGGGGGACAAACCACGTTTCTTTAGTGTCGGGAATACCAGCGTCACTGTGAGTTCCCTGACCTCATTAATCACTTCCCCTTGTGCATGAGGTCACTCTCGCTTTGAATAATGCCGGCCACCTCCATCGGCCTGAGCCACCAGACCCGCAAGTGCGAAAATCGTCCACTTCGTGTCTCCCGCACTAATCCTACATCTGACTTTCGAAAGCTGATGTAATGCCTGCTGAAATGAAAGAGGTCAAAATTTCAGCAAAGCACAAACGATACGGTGCTGTGGTGTTAGTAGACCTGAAAAGTATAAGGTCTTTTGGCCATTTTCTGATTGGAGCTCATGATCAAGTCAATAAAAAGCACGAATGCAATATTATTTTCCCCAGTTTTTTTCCACTTCTCCATACATGCTTGGTAGTGCGTGGGCCTGAAGCTAATTAGCTGCGGTGACACAGCGAGTAAAATATAAGTAAGCGGAGCGAGCGTTCTGGTGAGATCACCTTGGAGATGAAGTGCTCTCTAGAGAGGCCGGGACTTCAAGAAGCCCCTGACCCCGGCGTGCCTCATTGATGACAAGCATATGTGACTAGCGCTCAGGGTCAGGACAGCTGCGAGACTCTGTAGGGAGGGAAAAAAAAGACGCCGGGAACGCGGATAGATCATTAGCCAACATTCACTGGCTTGAAATTCTGTCATTCTTGTGCACTAAGCTCGGGAGATGGCGCTTGGAAAGGGAATCTAGTAAAGAATGATTTTTATTGCACCATTAACCTTGCATACCTTTACTCTATTAATTTTAACTAATATATCATGCTTGGAAATTGACAGTTGGTGCTGTTGCGATGTTAGTTTTTCAAACATAGCGAACCGGGCAAACTAACTTTAATCTAATTACTCATGATAGAGCACACAGTTTAATGGTTTTTAGCTATACAGTAACCCACCAGTTTTACGCAAATCAGGAGTCGCGGATTCAGTCACACAAAGATTTTTTTGTGAACCGAACTCATAGTTTTACACGGAAATCCCCCCAATAAAGCGGAAACTGCAAATATCCTCTGCCTGTTTTTGTTTTTTTGATGCAATGAATATACTTTTTTCTGGATGTTTTCCATACGGGGACTCAGGGCCGGGTAGGTGACCTGGAAGCAATTTTTTCGAATTCCACACCAGGGTTAAGCCCCGTGCTCCAAGCGTGATTCAGACACTTCAAACTCCACAGTTTGATTGATCTCTGGGAGACATTTCCAACAAGCCCATTTGTATTTTTAGCCTGAGTAGAGCAGGTGTAATTCCCCAAAAAACGTTCACCTCGCTGCGGTGTCCCAATACTTTTGCGCAGCGACCTTCTGAGTTGCATATCTTGGTAAGGAATTTAACCTTTACATTTTCTTTAAGGTTAATACATTAAACTGAGTTTAAAATAAAATGTAAGTGTTCTGGGAGCATATTTGGGGGCATATTTACGGTTGACTCCATAAAAATAGGCATTTTCTTTTTACCAAAACACAACAATGTGGATTTTCACTATATGCGGGCAAGAGATTACTGTATTTCACTAGCTTGTCACAGAAAGTGATTGCACTGGCCTAAAATTTCCAGCGATGCCTTGCTTTCGCGCCTCTATTGGTCTGGTTCTCCCCAAACTCCCCTGATCCCCAGAACCCCCCTCACAGAGGTAATTATAAAAGCATTAATCAGATTATGTCATAGGTTACATGTGGTCTGCATTCTGTTAGATGACTCAATTGCTTAAATAAGCATGGCCTCTGTTATTTAGTTTGACAGGCTTACTGTCTCGACTCGGTCACTGAAAAAACTTCACAAGGCAGGGACCTGAAATTATAGACATTCATTAAATGAGTGCTGTCCGATTTACCTCATGGACTTTATTTTGACAGGTCTGTCTTGCTTGCTTTCAAGGCAGTCTAAAATGTGGCCTGCAGCTCCAGCTGGGTAGAGTTCTGAGTGCCCAACTTAACCCTTGGAGAGCGTCTGGCCTTGGTGTTGAGTGGTCCAAGCATTCTCAGCGTTTTCTTTTCACTGTTTCAAGGAGCAATCCAGATGCCCACACACAGTGTAGAGAACGTGCAGAGTGAGCAATCTGGTAACACCAAAGCCATCCTTTTGGTTGTACCAAAGCCACATTTCACTGGGGAATAGCTTACATTCATGGAATACTGCAACTAACCTCAACACTGATTCGGTTCTTTTCCATTTAATCTAGACCTCTTTTCTCCCAAAACATTCAAAACATAGCACTGCACTGTACCGACATTAGATCAAACTGGAATGTGTAAGTGTATTCCACTCACTGTACCATTGACTAATGGTTTCTTTATATGTGTAATGGCCATTTGTTCTGCTTGCCCGTTTTGATGTGTTTTCTTTTAGAGCTAAGTGGTAGTCGGCAAGAGAGGAAGTGGTACCTGTTTGAAGCGGGGATTCTGAGTTTCTTGCCTCTTTCATCTCAGTGTGGCACCGTCTTTGGCAGCAGCCCAAAGCATCACAAGCCATATGAAAATCATAACACGTGTTTTGTTCCACGTCAAAAAGCCTCAGGCATTATGGAGACTAGCAGCATGTTATGCTCAGAAATACAGTCCCTCATTAAAATTTACTTCACATGCATCAATAAGATGAAATGAAATTCACAGTTTTTCTATTCGTTGTGATTTTTTTTTTACCCGACAGAGTAACATTTTTTAAGAGTATACAACAGATACTGACGAACTTTTATTCATGGAGTTGTCATTTTGCCTGTTGTTTTTTTCCAAAAACATTAGTTAGACATTGTTTCTGTGAAATTTATAGAGCATGTGCTGAGTTCATATGACCTCAGATTTATTGTTTTCAAAATGATGACGACAGTATCATAACACTATCCCAATAAATGACTTGATACATTTAATTTAAAGCCATTAAAATGTTATTAGGATCATGAAAAAAAAACAGAATTTCTGCATTATGCTGAATTAATAGGTTTAACCCTTTTAAAAGTCAACTGGGTAATCGCCAGGAGTTGTACATACTGCTCCTGCGGGCAGACTTTAAAATAATCACTTTAGTCTCTCCTTGTATGTCGATAATGGTCACTTTCCATTGAGTCAGTGTCTGCTACAAGCCTGCATCTCCCTGGGCATCCTTTTTATGGCCCCTCTGAAATTTTAATGAACAGTGAAGTGACAGGAGCCAACCTAAAGACTGTGCGCTGTGGCAGAGTGGCCAAGGGTAGTCTGCCATAGAATCTCTCAAAGAAGATCAAAACCAGAAGAGAATCCCTAGCCCCTGAAGGGAACTCTCCTAACAATTAGCCAGACCAAACTGGGTCGAGGTTATAGTGCCCTGTCTCCAGCCCAACCGGAGAAACAAACACGGCGGCGCTGCTAGCATGTGTGTGAGCTGCTCTAAGGCTAAAAGCTATCATTAGGAAGTCGTAGCCACAGTGCACTCAAGTAATTATAGCTTAAAGAAGATGGCGTTTTAAGAGAGGGGTTCTCGAGTTAGGTTTTGGGGGGCTCACCTGGTTTTCTTTGTTGTCCTGCCAGCTCTACGGCTACATGGAAAACGAGCCCTTGACGCTCCAGCTGTTCATCGGCACGGCAGACGACCGACTCCTGCGCCCACATGCCTTCTACCAGGTCCACCGCATAACTGGCAAGACCGTCTCCACCGCAAGCCACGAAGCCATGCAGTCTAACACCAAGGTGCTGGAGATCCCTCTGCTGCCAGAGAACAACATGCGAGCTATGTGAGTGTGTCTTGCCATCTTTATGTGTTTATGCACTTCATTTTCTGGGCTTTTCTTTAAAAAAACTATCCTTACTAACGTTTTATTTGATCTACAAACTGCTAATAACAAGTTGAAGGAAGGGGTTAACTAAACAGTGTTTAAAAGGGTTAGTTACAGGTCACAGGTCACTAATGAATGCGTACAGGAGTTAACTCTAATTTGTTTCATAGATAAGTCATAGCAAAGTAAACACGCTCCTATCGGTCCACTGGACGAAGCCATCTGAGTGGCACAGTTTACATGTCCTCCTGATAGGCAATGTCTTATCTCGCCTGATATTCTCTATCACTATAGGATGTCCCTGCACCTCTCATCCTTCTCCTGTCTTGTCCAATCCTGGTTCTTAGACATGCTTCCGTACGTTTCCTGCTCCTGAATTTGAGAGGCTATGTCTCTTGCTGCTTCTTCTCCCGCCCCCAGCCTGAGCTCCCCCGTCCCCAGGGCTCGTGCTCGGCAGGCTGTCCGGCCTGCAGCGCTCTTGGCCTGGCTTCCCTCCTCTATAACTCTCTTGGCACACGTCCCAGTAGCTCGGACTTCGAGAAATAAAGCGTCAGACCCAGACTGGATTATGCTACCGCCCTCACCTTTAAGTGCTGTGTTCCCTTTCTGTCTCTCGTGTTGAATTTTTTGGAATGTTAAAATGACCCCCTCCCCCACATTCCACCACGTAGTTCAACACATCTACATCCTGAATATTAAGCCAAATGTTTCATATGAGACTGAGTCGTTTAATTTGATTGACCTTGTATCCAAAAAGAATAGTCAATTAAAGTCTGGTGCAGGATGAGATGGGAAAGCAGATTTCGGTTAGGGGAGCTGGGCCGCCGAAATGTCAGAATGGTTTGTAAGTAGGGGGTTTTCTCTGGACCCAGTCTTGAGCAGGAAGGTGTGGGCTCAGGGTATTTTTTTAAAAGCACAGGCCTGCGTGGAAGCTTACTGATGCGGTCTTTCCATCCAGACATAAACAGGCCAGTACTGATAAGACCCAGGGCAGTGTTTTCTACTCAAGTCCCTCTCTGTGTTTCTATCCAGCTGGAGCATTGGCTACTTTCATTCCTTAAATCTGGAGTTGTTACTATTGATTAAATTACTTATCAAGCTACCTTATGACTATTTTGTCAGTTAAGAAGTATTGTTTTACCAGTCATACATTGCCTTTTAAATCATCCAAAATATTTGCCAAAAGATATACACGGGAAGAGAGTGAAATGAAGAATTCTATTCAACCATTGCCAACTCTGTAAAGACATATCAGTTCAGTAATGCATTCGATTATACTTTAGTTAAATACTTTCAAAGAAACTGTACACATTTTTAGATCAATTCAGACTTCAGAGTCACTTCAGCTATAGTCTAGTTGGTAGTGTTTTCCCTTCTAACACAGCTAATTTGATTCATGAAGTACTGAGCTGATGAGCTGAAGTAGGTATCTAAGAGCAGGGAAAACACTGGTCAGTGCAGAAGTGCACCCATTCAGGCTGGATTACAGTAATATAGTGGGAGACTGCTGTAGACTGCAGTATTGATTTTTCAAGATTATAGAATACAAACATGAAAACGAACCACGTTCGGATCCTATGGGAGGTTCAAGGGCGCCGCAGTTTATCCGATGAGAATGCTCGGTGGAAAGATGTGTCCCTAATTGTTCAGTGTCCACTACTGAGAAATATTAGGTCATTCCTTTCCCATTATTTCCCTTGTTTCTTAATTATGTTGCTTAGAGCAAGTACTAACAGCGGAAAGAGCAATGTGATGACAAGGAGACCAGACACTTTTTTTCACGGAAATGTCTGTCAACCCACACAGATTGTCTCTCACTCTCTTACTTTTTTTTATACACCGTCATAAAAGCTTGAGCAAAATGTGGTATAGAGCTCGTCTCACAGAGTGCTTTAATCAAAATACATGGACCCTACCAGTGTGACACATTCATATGACTCGAATCAATTGGCCATGTAACAATAAACCAAGGAACAGGGCCCTCATAATATATTTCACTCCATAGAGTCTTGACCGAAACTGACATCAGACTCTAGTTCTTACGTCCTTATTATGGTGTTTTCTATTTATTCAAATTTTAACTGACCAAAGAGGAGGAAAAATAGATTTGTGTAAAATTTGACATTTACCATGTTCCAGGAATTCAGCCCAAAAGCTCCAGTGTAAAATAACTGGAATGCCAAGGCATGTCCCAAATGTATTCTCTGCTTTAGTTTTACCAGCTAGGCTTAAGTTTTATTTAATTTCGTAAAAAGGCCAGTCTGAAAAGTGATGCCTTTTTCCACTAAGAAGTCCCATGAAGGAAAATCCCCAGAAAAAGAGTGGGCGTGCGAGAGAAATAGTAATGAAGACGCTGAAAAAGTTCTTGCCTCCAAATGTGGCATTAGTTAACAGGGCTGAAGCTCTAAATGTTTGATCTTGTAGAAGTGGGCCTGTGAATTGCAGTAGAAGTCGGCTGGTTTCAGATGCTGGACTGGCGACTGCTTGATGTCCAGTGCACATCTCCTTTGAAAAGACAAGACCACTGGAGACCCCTGCTTCACAGACACCAGGGAGGCAATTAAGCTAGCAGAGGGAAGTCCCTGTTCCAGGGTTCGAAACTTTGATCTGTTATGCATCACCCTTACAAAGCCCAGCATTGTTGAATGTCTTGCTAGTCATGAGAAACAGCCACTGCAGGCAGCGTTTCCATCGCTTTCTTCCAATTTAGGCACCACAACCATCGTGCACTTTTTTTTTGGATCAAATGCAACAATTTTTTTGGCATTTGTAATTTCATCCATACACAAATGATTGGTCCCAGTCACACTCCCTCTTTGTCACTATGCACTGTTGTTCACACAGTAAACTTTACACGGTATTGTTGGTGTCTTCAGCAGTTTTGAAGTCTTCATGTAACTGACATTTCAAAATCTCATTGTTGAATTTAAAATGTGAGACTGGATTGTGCTCTTGGAGAAACAAGGCAGAAGCTGGTTATCCATCCTAGCATAGTGACCTTTCATAAGTGTACAGTACAAATAGCTTAACACTGAGCAGTTGAACGAATGTTATGAATTTGGAATGAATAGCAGATTCTGAGGTTATATTGTTGACAAAAATTAGGTTAAATTGGATTTTTGCCAAGGTTCTATAAACTGGGTCCAACAGTTTCTGTTAAAAAACACATTTGAAAGCAGACAATTAAAGTAAAGTGGTCCCTTATAGTCACACGTGAACACACCACAGCACAGCACGGCACAGCACACAGTGTGAACAATGTGAAATTCTTTTTCTGCATTTAACCCATTCACCAAGAGAAGTAGTGGGCTGCCGCCAATGAGGGGTACCCAGGGAGCAGTGTGTGGGGATGGTACTTTGCTGAAGGGAACCTCAGTGGTGCCACTAGCAGTCCTGGGATTCAGACCCACAACCTTCTGTTTACAGGGGAAACTCCCTAAGCATTAGGCCACCAGCTGCCCCAAATTAATAGTTGGATTTGAATAGAGCATTACTCAGTTCTTTTGTTTCCTCACATTGGGTCTGCAGAATTGACTGCGCTGGAATCCTGAAGCTCCGCAACTCCGACATCGAGCTGAGGAAGGGCGAAACGGACATCGGCCGGAAAAATACCCGGGTCCGAATGGTGTTCCGGGTCCACATCAACCAACCCAACGGCAGGACAGTGTCTCTTCAAGCGGCATCTAATCCCATAGAGTGCTGTAAGTATACTAGTCACCAGAGTTACACACACAGGCACGCATAGTGGAGACTTGGTCATATTTTGAATGGATAAACAATAGTCACTCCAAGTACTTGCTCTTTGAGGAGAGTGCTTTCACATTGAAAGTCGCCTTAAAGAGTGCTACAGCGCTAATCATTTACATCATTATTTGTTCAGTAATGATATCCAGGCTCAGAGTAAACGGAGCTGTGCACTATGGAACATAATTATGATATCAACTTTTAGTAATTTAAACAGGGTCTCCAGTAAACAGAGGTCATTTGCTGTTTACTGGAGGCCGGAGAAATGGTCCAGTTTGGAGACTGATGTAATGTTGGTCAGAGTATATAAATGAGGGCATCCATTTCTTGCTTGAGGTGTGATGATGTTATTCACTTGCCCTTGCCATTTCCATAAATCTACGCCCAACGCGATAAGCTCATTTTGCATTCGGGGCAAACAGATGGGCTCATACTCCCACCTTCGTCTCCTATTAAAACTTCTTACAAAGCTGTGATTAATTCAAAATCCTGATAACGAACTAATAAATCGGATTTTACGCTCAGTTTGTTGTATCCCACGCTTCCAAGTTTCTGGTGGTGAAAAATGCTGACATGACCAAGAGGCCCCCCCAAGCTTCTACAAAAAAAAGAAAAATTGAATACCCAGCTGGTGCTTAAAACAATGACTCATGAAAATCAGTTTATTCATGAGGATGAGATGAGAGACAAGGAGGCTAAAACTGCTTAACAGGCAAATTGTGACTGTAAACATATTGATATGACAAATGTGTTTAAGATTGATTCCTGGGCTGGTATTTATAGTCAGAGTAGGGTTTAATGTGGTTTTAATAGCCAGTGCACTAATAGAAGCTGAAATGATAAGTGTTAGCTGTTGCTGTTCTATATTGAGACTAGGCCTGGAGGCACAAGGGCAAATGGGGATCAGGTTGACCTCTATGGCAATTTACTCCAAAATTTTAATACATCATTTGTATTTTTTTTTTTTTTTTGGATGGGCAGTAGTGATATCACAATGATTTGATACAACCTGATTACTCAGTTTAAAATTACTCATTGATCATAATTCGCTTTTAATTAGAAATTGATTTTTTATACTCTGGCAGTAAGGCAGAGAAGCATGGTGGGCTCCCATTTATGTGTATTTTTGTTATACAGTGATATATTTAATGAAATGTAATGTTATAAAATTCTACTTCTGCTAGTCTTTGAAAGGTCAGTGTTTTCTTTAAAAGGTCTTTTTAGGTCCATTTCAGTTGTTTATTCTCTTTTTACAGCTGTGATCAGTTTATTAGTCGTCTCAATAACAGTTAGATTACTCAATGAATAGTGTAATAGATATTGACAGCCCTGATGGGGAGAGAGTTCAGGGGCATTTAAAGATCTTTTCAGTGATCCGTATCTTATTGCATGCAGCCCAGCGCTCGGCCCAGGAGCTGCCCTTGGTGGAGAAGCAAAGCCTGGACAGTTATCCCGCCACAGGGGGCAAGAGGATGCTTCTGAGTGGCCACAACTTTCTGCCCGACTCCAAGGTCATGTTCGTGGAGAAGGCCCAAGGTGAGTCAGACGAGCCTTCTCACATCCCCCTTCCCTTCCTCCTCACTCGCTCTTCCATACTTTTTTTTTCTGTCCTCCATCCCTCTCCATTGCTCTCTCTTTCTGCTCCCCCAGTCTCCCCGTCAAAATAGAGCATGGCCTGCCAGGCAGCCCATGTGGTGTGCATTAAGACACTATATTTTTAACCAAAACGTATTTACATTTGCAGAAGTTTCCATTGCCTGTTCTCTGACGCTCAGCCGCAAGTTAAGGAATGAATCACAAACGGGGCATGTGCAGTCTCACTCTCTCTCTCTCTCTCTCTCTCTCTCTCTCTCTCTCTCCCTCTCTCTCACACTTTCTCTCTCTCTCTCTCTCTCCCTCCCTCCCTCTCTCTCTCTCTCTCTCTCCCTCCCTCTCCCTCTCTCT
>JBBPDE010000040.1:23732057-23744896 GCA_037974605.1 Nannopetersius ansorgii | reverse complement strand
AGTCACCTGTGTCACATGGAAACTCCTTTATCCTCAAATATCAAAGCCCTGAGACGGCAGAAACATTGACTTATATACTGTACCCCTATCAAAAGTACAGCGATGGATAGATGATTGATGGGTAATCTGTAGAGACCAATTGTAATCAATATTTTGAGCTCAGATGAAGACATTGTGACACTCATATGTCCACATATGTATGAGATCAAGGTGCTCAGGGTGGACACCAGCTTGTGAAGGGTTTTGCTGTCAGATAGATGAAACACAGGCATGTGTACCGATAAACTGTAAAAATCCCAATACTTGTGGCCAGTTTAACCCGCAGTAGTTATCAGATACAATAGACATTAGTGTCTCTGAGGCAGAAACTGTATATCATCGGCTATATGAACTTTTGTTCATATAGCAGTACTTTAAAAATCCTGGTGCACGACACAACTTTTGAATTCATTATTTCATTTTACGATAAGATAAGAAAGAACTTTATTTATCCCGAGGGAAATTATTTTGTCATAAACATGCTCAATGCAGAACAAGAGGAATAAAGATATACAATTCGAATTTTAAAAAACAGTAGAATAGTGCAAATAGAATATCAAATAACTCTAATTTTGTAAATAACAATGTGATTCATTGCAATTAAAATTTGAATCATTGCCCAGCATAAGAGGAAAGCATAGTCAAAGATTATTATAGGCTAATTGCAGTAATTTCATTTTAACTGATAAATTGTCTGTATGTGTTTTCTACTGTCAGTCGACACACAAGGTTTCAGTATCAGTATTTGTACGGAGTAAAAAAAAGGTGACTTGTGCCATTTCTAATATTTAGAAACACATTAGACGAAGATCAAACATAAACACTTGTGAGGAAATACTTTATCTACCTAATATCCACCCCAAGGCTGATGACTGAGAGGCAGGGATGGAGAGAAAAAGCAAATGGAGATATAAAAGTGAGAGGGAGAGAAAAAGAGCAGAATGGAAAACAGTGCACTGTAAAGTATCTGCGGGCCATAATCGGCTGGGGGTTGGGAGGAAATCAGAGGCAGCTGGGGATGAGGCTAACAGGGTGAATCTTCACGCCACGCTGCAGACTCCCAGCGCTCAGAGCAGGCGGGAAGTCTTCGTCAAGCCTGGCTCAGGGCCCTCAGCCTGGAGGATAGAGGAGAAATACGAGAGGGCGTCAGCAGAATGAGACAATAACAGAGCCACAGCTCCGCAGTTTTTTTTGTGTATGTGTAAATTTAAAGATTAGGCCCACGAGGCAGATCTTGCCACCGGGATGGAGGGATTAAGACTGGATTGGAGAAGGCAGACAGTATGTCTAGTTTTGAACCAAATTACACCTAGTTCTTTTTAGTCCTGGCCTAGGTTTTGTCAGTCTCTGGGAAAAGAAGACATTTTTCACACTTAGATCACAATTGTTTGGACTGGAAACTCTCAAAGTGCATCGTCTCTTTTTGGTTTGCTTGTTTGTGTGTTTTCCAACATGAACAAGATCACCTTTGGGAATTCGACGTTGCAGATTGAGCAAAGTGTATTGCATACTGTTGAGTCGTCCAGTTCTTCCTTACCAGGACGTTTCCAAGGTAATTTAGGCAAAGAGCCTCATTCCAGACACACCAAATAACATTCAAGCCAATGCTGTGAGGCGTCGTCTCCTGGAACCAGCATTGAACTCCAGAGGAAAGGCTCTGGGACAGCCATGGGCTCTGTGAGCCACTCAGTAGCACTAGGCAGGGCGCAAGGGGACACCCGGAGCACTCCCACGCCACTTAAAGCAGACAGCAATGACGTAAATCTGCGGCCCATTGGGCACACGGAGATGCCACTTGCGGGCCGAGGGTGTGAAAGATCCATTTCGTTAAAGAACTAATGACATACACAGAAGGAACAATACAAATCGCAAAAGTTAGCAAGTATCAGAACAAAATTGCTTCGGTTGGCAAAAGAGATGTTTGTTTACACACAGAGGGTTCCTATCCTGTTCTTATTTTACTGTCGTCCAGTTGTTTACCAAATAGAATTTTGGTAGATTACCAGAAGTAGCCGCCTACGTTCGAGTGGCAAATAAACGTGAGGTTATCTGAACTTCAGTGGGTGGTCGATGGACTTCCCTCTGTTGTCTTTCGACCCCAGGCTGGGCGGACTCACTTACCCTGCTCTAAGTACCTAATCAAAATCAAATCATTTTCTCGCCCTCTTTTTTTTTTTTGTCTGTTAAGAGCAACAATTGCTTCTCCAGCACTGAGGCCCTGGGGTCTAAGGCTCCTGCAGCAGCTTTCTCTTTCAAAATGTTCTTTTATAGCATATTAGAGCTGGAGACCAGTCCAAAGAAAATAGGCTCTTTCATTATTAGAGCCAGCTGTGGAACTCTCCTCTGATGACTCATCCATTTTTTCTTTCCCTTTTTTGTCATTTTCTTCTCTATTTTCTCTATTTTCTTTTTTACCCTTTTTTCCTTCATCGGGATTGCTGCTAACACACACACACACACACACACACAAATGGGTTCAACTATCTGTGCTGTACGATATTTTTTAATAGCCAATAACACTTTTATCTACATATAATGGAGTGCGTCTTTTTGTAATAATTGCTTAGTCCTCTGTAGTAAACTGTAGTAAATGTCCACATTATCCATAAGATTCTTCTATTACAAAACATGAATTTAGTCCTAACATTCTGTATAAAGTGAGGTCATTTGCTGCTTGCTTATTTACTTAGTTACAGGCTTAATTGCTTGTTTACTTTCTAATATTTGTCTTCTTTTGCAGTTCCTATGATAAAGACAGAGCCAAATGATGACTACGAACCACAGGGTGCTCCAAGGATGCCCATACACTCAAAGCCCTACTACAGCCAACAGAGACTGCCTCCCATGATGCCTTTGGGGGATGCTGACCCCTGCATGGTGGGCAGCTACTCCCCCTGCCCTCCCTGCCCCACCGCCATACCTTGTTCCTCCCCTGGCTCGAGCCCTAAGCTCCATGACCTATCACCTGTACCCTTCCCCAAGTGTCTAAGCAGCAGCCCCACCCACCCCACCATGCCCGTCGGTGTGGCTTCCCTACGAGACACACCCACACACCCTGGCCTAACCCTTCCCAGCTCCCCTGACCACACCTCCCTCACCATGACCCACCCTCAGGGCAGTCCACACCTCAGCAGCCCCTCTTACCATCCTCTCTATCCCAGCAGTAGCCCCTCCTCCTCTCCAAACTCCCACCCCTCTACACCCGGCGCTACAGCAGAAAGCCCCTACCTACCCCCCTTTGGGTCTGCCCAGCCAAGAGGAAGCCCACCCAGCCTGTTGGAGGACAGTAGCTCCCCTGCACTGTCAGTCACCATCAAACAAGAACCGCAGGAGCTCGACCAGATGTACCTGGATGATGGTAGGTCACTACGTTACTTAATACTGAGGCACATTGACCCAGCATTCCCCATCACCCCATTCACCTCCAGGCCAAAACTAACATTCCTGATCCACCTAAGTAAGGGTTTCTGAAGGTGTTAATTAGATGGACCAGGTGGGTGGGCTGATAAGGGGTTTGATGTTCATTAAAATCTGACTCCTCTCATTCCTTTTTTCACTTGCGCACATAAGAGAAGTGTAAAGCATTGGCAAGAATCAGTCTACAAGAATGTTCCCTTGCCCTTCACTGACGTGTCATTTCTGGTGTGAATTTGTTTAACAGTCATAGATACACACAGACACTCCTCTGGTTTCATCCAACATTAATAACACCTTGTGCTTTTAAGATTAATATACTGTTAATCCCAGAGCAGACCATCTCAGCAAACCTCAACACAAATAAAGGTTATGGTGGCGTGCCAGACCTGTTTGTAATTTTTGGAAAGTCTAGGATGTTCTTCCTCCTTCACACTGGCTTATTGTCTTGTCACTTTATACTTATGCTAATCCTCAATGTCAGAATGTTCCCATTCATTATGACTTTTTTCACATTACACAATCCTTAAAAAAACCACAATATCTTTCACACAACAAGCCAAGAAGTTCCAGCCTGGCATTTGTTCAACACCGTGCTTTAAAACAGATTTTCTGCATCTGCATTCTACTGAAATCCCCAAATATCCTTATAACCAGGGGACTTGTATCAATGACGAAACTGTGCTGAAACAGTCATTAGAGTCCGCCTGGTCAGTGCACGCTGGGCTTTACAGCTAGTAAACATGGCACTTTTTATTTGTTGTTTACTATGATATGGCCCCTTTTCACGTACTGGTTTGTGTAAAAAAAACATTATTACACACTATTTGGGCCCCACCAGTTGCAGGTGCATAGATGTGCGTGGGTGGGTGTGTGTGTGTAGATGCGGGAATTGTGAATCCACTTGTTATGCGATGGCAGTAAATTAGCACAGCGGGATTTGAAACAATCTGTCCAAACACGTTGGGCGCGCGGGAGGTCAGGGGTCGGGCTGGGAGTGGTTGGGCGAAAACAGTGGCACACGCACGGCGGTCTAGCCTGTTGACACGGGCCCTAATGAAGGAAGCAAAACAATGGGTAGGGGTTTCCTGAGGTGAGAGCTGCTCCGTTTTTTTTAATAATGTGATTTGAGGGGCATGAGGAACGGAGAGGGGGGTTAGGCTTTTGTTTTCACTCGGCCTCCCTGCGGAGCCTCCTGCTCTGAGCTGGCGTCATCAAGGGAGCCTGGGGGGTCACCGGGGTCTCCCCTGGCTGTGTGCCCAGAGGCACCCATGGGGCGTTGGATGTTTAGCCCTGAGCC
Organism: Nannopetersius ansorgii; assembly: GCA_037974605.1. Classification (NCBI taxonomy): domain Eukaryota; kingdom Metazoa; phylum Chordata; class Actinopteri; order Characiformes; family Alestidae; genus Nannopetersius; species Nannopetersius ansorgii. The sequence goes on along the minus strand of JBBPDE010000040.1, from coordinate 23,740,143 downwards.
CTCCCGCCATTTCTTTAATTATTGCCTGTAGGCCTTGCCCCCTGGTCACCTGTGGACACTGTTTCTCTGTAGAGAAACCGGGGAGGTGATAGTTCCACTGTAAAAGGCCAGAAATAAAAGTGCTAAAAGGCAGAGCAGGGCAAAATAAGGACAGCATCCCTTTCCGTGCAGCTCTGCCTCTCACAGACTATAAACAGTGTTCTTTTATTGCTAACAGTGAAGGAGAGGTTAGAGGTGGCTATTGTGCTCTTGAGAGGACATTGTATGATTATATGTGTGTGTGTCTGTACGTCTGCCTGCGTGGGTGGGGGGTATTTAAGGGCTGAGCAGAAATCGAGTTAGAATGTAGCTTTCACTAAATCTGTCATCTCAGTGTCCTCAGCTCATAAATAAACAATATGGGGGGGATCCAAGGTCATCTATTTGTCATCGGCCTCCGTTAACAATTTCAAGCATGGTCAGATGTGACATTTTGAAAGTCGCGTCAATTCACACTTGCTCCGCTAGTGTTTATCATCTGCCTGTTGAAGGCAGACCCGAGCAGAGAACAAAAGAAACAGAATCGGCCCTCAGATAGAGCATAACTTCATCAGACATAAACTACGTAATGTTGAACGACATGTTTATCCTTGCACTGTGAACTATGGCAGTATTAAGTGAATAGGGCTGAAACTCTAGCCCTGTTTGATGCAATTTGAAAGCTTGTTATGGGATCGTTTTACCTGGTACCTAGACCCGATGTGAAAGTATTCCAAATTTCCTTTGTGCTCACTTAAAAAAAAAGGCAAGAGTAACCTTGTTTTCTGTGTTTCCCCCTGTACCTCATCTCTAGTCACTTTAGCCCATGCCTCTATACCACCGCCTCAGTGGCGGGTGGCCAAATGCATTCGGCCTGTGATTACAGTTGCATTAAGCAAGCTGCAGGAATGCGTATTGATTGGCTGGGGCCCTCCAGAGCGCGTCTCTTAAAACCTCGATCAAGCTGCCATCTCGCACACTCTAATGCCTGAATAAGCGTCTGTGGTCGGCTGCTGGAGTCCCGGTAAGTGTGTGGTGGTAACTGCATCCTTCGACGACATCTGCCCCCCGCACCCCCACCTCCCTCCCTGGCTCTGCACTCTTTCAAATGATCCGAGAAACGAAATAAACAACACTGGTGCAGGAGAGAACCCCCCTCCCCCCACTTCCAAAACCCCTTCTCAGTTTCTTCTTGTCTACCTTCATTACTTCACAGATACCTTGACGAGTGAACACATATTAAATCTCGCAATACACTTAATGTTTGTACTACATTTTAACTTTTTTTTTTCACTGGTCAAGTAAATCAAGAATATTGCACTCACAGCTGATTCACCAACCCATTCAACTTACTTTTGTTACAAATAATTAGTAAGTTGGGGTAAGATTGGTAAACTTAAAACGTATTGAGAAATATGAGGTATATTGCTTACGTTTAAGAGATATTTCTCTCGCCAAGAAATCATTTCAGGCTTCCCGGGCTTCTAGCAAGAGAGAGACGAAGAGCTTACACGCTTCAGCTACTGGGTGGGTTGAGGCCTTTGGCGTCATGGCGTGGGCAGGGGGCCCCCAGGCTGCTTTGGGCTTCTACTGCTGGACACTCGAGAGGCCAAAATCGCACTCCTGGGCCTCCCGCCCACCGCAGCCAGCGGAAAACCTCACTCAGAGAAGGAGCCACCCGAGAAATTACTCAACTTCTCAGCGGCTGGCTACTGCACCAGCAGTTGCTCAGAGATGATGTGTATGCGTGTGTGTGTTTTTGGGGAGGGGGTTATATATGAGCCCCGGAAAGTTCCCCACCACTCAGCACCTTCTCTAGGCCTCCAGCCTGTTTCTACTTACTCGAAAGGACGTAAGTGAGAGTACATTATCAACCGCTCTCCATTTTCACTGCTTGTCTCTGTGATCCACTTGTCTTGTCTACGGGTTAGACTCTTGTCGCTCTAACTGTAGTAGCTTCTTTGTTGAAAGGATCCAAGCAAACAGATCCTTATCCAGTAGAGTGCTGAAGGCTGGTAGGTCCAAGGCCAAGAACCGAAGGATGCAGGGAAAATTTTTTGCCTCTCTTAAATCAAAAGCACGCCTCAGTGTTGAAAAAAAAAAAACACACACACACTAACGTTGTCGTCTTTTCTTCATTTTTTTTTTTTACCATGGCATCGCTCTGTGTCATTGTTCCTGTGTCTTGCACTTGCGTAATGCAGCCTGCGGTCTCTATCTGGGCAGCATCCAATAACAGCCTTTGTTGGGTCATTCCCTTCTGTATTCCACAGCAATTTACAATGCACATGGCACAGAGCGAGCAAAAAAATTGCATGCACATGGCATCAGGGGGAACAATAGAAATCCGTTTGAAAACAGGAGTACGGAATTCGCGTCAGTCTCGTTTTCCTCACTAATTAAGCAATAAAAAGGCCGACTGGAAGGCCAAGAAGCTGGAGAGCGCAGTCACAGTTGCTGAGGAGAGACGGCAAGGGTGACATCATGGTCCCTCGTGTGTGTTTATGTGTGTTCGAGGGAGCGCGGAGTAAGTCGCTGGCTTTTGCCATTCATTTCAGGATTGGCTTGTGCTTACGGTGCGCTTAAGCTCCATGTGGGTGGCTTTCTAACTATGATTTACTTTAGTTTTTCATTTTTTTTATTCATACAAGTGTGTGTGTGTGTGTGTGTGTGTGTGTGTGTGTGTGTGTGTGTGTGTGTGGGTAGACGTGTGGGGTTTCCCCACAGTACCCGGTGTGTGTCTTCTCTCATTAGCTAGCAGCATGAGGGGTGAAATCATAAAGTGCAGTTCAGAGTTCGCTAATCGGAGTGGCAGATTCTCTCCAGTTGTGCTCCTGAATACACAGGGCCCTTATTCACCAGAGTCTCCAATCCTAGCCCAGCACTGACTGATGGGCCTCGAGGAGGCAGCGTCGCTGTCCCTGCCTGGTCTCACTTTATAGTTCAATCTTTGGTCTGTAGAAGCCTCTGCCTCTATTGGGACAACACTTTGACTTTTATGAGCTCCTTTTCTGTCAGAGTTTTCTGTTCATCATCTAGAGCTCCTATTGGGTTTTCCATACTTCTGACCAGTCTTCTTTTCCCCCTTCTGTCTCTTTCTCTCTCTCTCTCTCTGTCTGTCTCTCTCTCTTTCCTAATGGAGCAAAGGTCTTAAATTTCAGAGGATCCCCCATTCCCTTCCACCCCATGCCCCCCCCCCCCCCCAGGTTCTCGTTGGGTGATTCGCGGCTTTTCTCATGGAAACTTTTACACATGTTGGCAGGAGGCCCGGGCAGCAGGACTCCGCTCAAACCTCTAATGATGATTGAGAGTGCGTCCGCTCCTCGCTGAAACATGCTGAGTCGCTAACATCGGCGTGCGCCACAAGCTTGCTGCTGTAGGGGGGTCAGGCCATGGGGGAGAGTGCGTGTGTGGGGGGTGCGGTAAATGGTAAGGGTCACCGACATTTGGGGAACGTCAGGACCTGCTTCCCCACAGAAAGCTGGACACTAGAGCGTCTAGCAGGAGCTCGGCAGGGCACTGCGGTTGCAGTCTTGGCTTTCACCACGTTCAACTTTGACTCCTGTGGCTTGCTGGGAGAGGGTGGAGCTAATCGACAGGAAGTGAGGGGGGTTTTTATATTGGTTAAGTGCAGAGTCCGGCACAGGCAGCTCCAGCTTTTATTGACAGGTAAAAGAGAAGGGTGATGGGTTTTTCTTAATAATTTATGACCAGAGAGAACATGAAGTCCTTTATTGTTGTTGTTATTGCAGCGCTTTCGGATTAGGAATCTTGTTTTCCTGGCACTCTTTAGAAGGACTGCGGATAAATGAATATAGGCTTTTGGGAACTTTCGTAATTATTGGAAAAAATAACTATTTACAAAAAAAAACAGTGGTCTCAGAGGGCTTAGGGCTCGGTTAGATGGCTATGAAGGCAACCAGTCTGGACTGTCAGGACTAAGAACAGCACATTTCGGGACTGCCGTCACTGGAAACATATAAACCAGTAGCGCCCTGATGTAAATTTCATCTTCGTTTCTGCTTTAGTTTTTATCAGCCTTGGACATTATGTTGAGACAAACATGGGCCACCGTTTATGACCTGATTTTAATTTCCTGTTGTTTTTTTTTTTTGAGGGGTGAAAATTCAAATAAAACACTTCTTCACAGGCTTTTATATACCCAGGAATTGTAAGGAACTATGATAAATCTGGAAATTGCGGTAATTATGAGCAGACGTCATGGTGTTGGACTACTAGCTGGAAGACTGAAGGTCAGTCTAATAGCGGTCTCATTTCCACTGTGCAAGAAAACACGAAGCAGGAGAAAGTCACAAAGCTGAATTAATCTTGATTTATCGACTGACTCTGGCCGTTGACTCATGCACACCGGCATATTAAGTAGCTATTTTAATGACTGTGATGTTGCATCACATATAAACAGTGAAATTTAGTGGAATATATTGCTTTGAAGAGCAAAAAGAGATCAAACAGTTTTAAAGTTTTTCATAATGATGTTAACAGTGCCCTAATGGCACTGTGTCATTTTAATTGGACCCAGGCTGTTTTCCTTGGGGAGATGTGCTGCATGACCCACTCTTTTCGCGTGAGGCTCCGTTTCTTGGCCATTTCATTCAGTGTTGTCCAATTTCAGCCACTCCGTCATTATATCCGCAGTCACTGCAATGGAATCCGTCTGGTGCGTAACTGCGTCGCTGTCTGAACAAATTGGGTTTCCTCATGTCTGAACCTTGATGCTTTTAGATCGAAAACCAGATTTTCTTTTTTTTTTTTTTTTAAGGGGAAAAGGTTGTCCTAGTGTTCCTTTTTCTCTGCCAAAATAGTGGTCAAAATAGTGCATCTGCCACACTTTGGCCCGAGGAACTGAGCGTATTTCTCTCCTGATTAATCCATGCTGTCCACATTATTAAGTGCATGTGTTCAGAACCATTCTGTGGCATCCAAAAGCACATGCCTGTTGGAAGGAAGGCTGAATGGTAGCTACCATTCTGGAGAAAAACAACATCGGGGAGAGGAAACGGGAGTTGTTTGTGTGTGCGCCGATAGCAGCATGTGCCTTGCGTTTATGTGCTGGGGTTTGTGGTTTGGGGCCTCTATGCTCCTGGGTGCATTCTTCGGGTTGGGGGTTGCTAGAAATGTAGGGATTCAGCTCCCACCGAAGGAGTCCATTATAAAGCCTGTGGCTTGGCCCAGGTTTGGCCTGAGTTTGGCCTGAATTGGGTACAATGCCCCTGAGCCCTGCTGCTACCCACAGCCTAAAAATGAAGAATGCATCTGCAGCTGTCTTCCCTGCAGGAAAGGTTGTATATGGCCTAGGCTTTTGCTAGACCCAACTGACTATTTGGGAACTATTTTGGGGTTTTTTTTGGAAATCCTCAAACATCTTTCATTCTTATCTGGAGGTTCTTTTAACACCCAGTTCACAGCTTCACACTATAAATCTTTGTTTGGCCATGCCTTGATCTTTTGAGTCGTTTTGTCTCATAGTTGATATGTGATCATTCCTATTAGAAATACTCGATCACTTTTTGCGTTTAAAAATACAGTGAAAAGTATCCCGCCACGATGGCTGTCAACAAGCGAAGGTCCTGAGCAGATAGGCTTGGGGAAGCCGGGGGCTTTTGCTGCTCTTGGCACGACCGCCTCCTTCTCTTGCCTCGCTTTGCTCCCTGTCCACAGCCCTCACCTTCAGAAAAGGAAGGAAAGGAAAGAACGAGTTGTAAATGACAGACTTTTGCCGTTAGCTCCTGTGACAGGCGAGCTACCCATTATAGATTACAGCAAGCCACACACAGGCCATCTCATCCAAGAGCCTGAAACAGATGAATGAAAGAACTCACAGATTCTACTATCTTTCTTTCCTTCATTCTTTCCTTTTCATTCATACGGAGGGAGTCACTGAGGTCCCCAGCCTGTGCTCAGCCGACCCCAATTCAAGAGACATACAGTCTCGAATGGAGCTGACACCACACACACACTCAGACACACAAAGACAGGCAGGCTGATAGGAAAAAGCGCAGGACTATATCTGTGCTTCAGATTCTGGAGTTCTCTTAAACCAGTGTTAAGTTACACAGAGTCAGACTGTCTGTAGAGTTTTAGGCAGTTGAAGTTGGCACTTGGCAGCGCCCACAGAGGAACATTGAAAATGAATGAAGATAATATTCTTGCCTATTGATTTAGTTTCAGGTCTATTAGTACAGCAAACATGATTTATTTTCTGGAATCTGCATCTAATATCTAAGGGATCCCATTAGTAAAAAGAAAGTCAGTGCAGTTTTAGCTTATACCTTGTTGCATCTATTAGTTATAGTTAGACATAAGCACTTTTGCCATGTATTCAGTTTGTTTCACTTAAAAGCTGGGTAGTTGTTTAGTTTGTAATATATTGTAATAATCTACAGTAATCAGTAAGAACGTGTGATAAGTGGATGCAAGCACAGTATATTTTGAGTGGCATTGTATCACACATGTTCATCTGGTCCTGAGAGTTTATAAAGAGAGTTTCTGGAAGTCAGCATTCTTAAAGTATGTCTTCGAGGCTTGTGCCTCTTGTCTAACTGCTGAGGCTGCTGCTGTTGTAAAAGGAAGGCTCTCAGCAACACAAATTTTGAAATGTACACCTAGTTGTAAAAGGCGGAGGAAAATCGGCATAAAACGGCATAAAACTGGCTGCTGCAAGTTGCTCAAGCTTTGATAAATCGAAGCAGAATGTGTAATTAGGCACATGTGTAATATCTCCAAGCATTTATTGCACAACCCCACCAATGTTTTGCACGTCCCTCTCTCAAATGCGAATGCAAGTGAGAGTGAATTTCATGTTTCATAAACTGCACAGTTATGGTCCCGTAAGCATTTTTCTATAACACATAAGCAAAATGCATTGGATTTAGTGCACCAGGCCCTTAGTGCTTTCGTGTACTGTTAGGATTTCAAAAGCTGTATTGTGTATCCAAGTCTTTACCCAGTTCCACAGTGCCACATTAATCCTCCCACTATAGGAGCTATTAACTCCATTAAAGCTGTTGAAGCAGAAATTTATACATTTACACCTTCTTTTTGGATCACATGAAGTATAGGGAGCAACTGGGATTCCACTCAGTGCCTTGCTGGGACTTTGTGGAACTACTTCTAAAAGCAGTAGATTAACGTATGACTGCTTTCTCATGAATCAGCCATGTTTCAAATCCCTGTTAGATCTATAAAAGTGTCCCGTCCACGTATGTAATACTATATTATATTTCCAGTAACGTAATTAACGATTATTATGAATTACTTTAAGGCTACATCATTCCTGATATGTCTGAAGTACATCAGAAAGGAGGTTTTAATATAAGTGAAATACATCAGGAGGATTGCGTTATGGACGCTTGTCAGTTGTTTTTGTCGTGTTTGAATGGACTAAATGGAATTAGAAAACATGATCTGACCATTTGTAAAACTTATGACTGAGTTTATTGGCATGATTTGACGAGCGGAGTAGGAAACTATCAGTCTTTATCCATCCAGAGCATTTTGAATCTCTTTGGTAAAGCAAAGGCAATGTTTGACCTCTTAATTTCGCAGCTCTGTTATTAGACAGAGTCAGTTGACATACAGTCTATTCATCTTTCTTCCCCGTGGAGTGTCTAAAATCGTGGCATGGGCTTGAGCACGTTGTTTTTGTAAAATAGGGCCAGAGGGGAAATCTGTGAGCGTGGAGCCCTGTCATTGGTGTTTATGTTAAAGCAGCAAGATTTATATTGGAATCAGGGTCCCTGCCTCTGCTAAGGCATTCAGACCGAAAGCTCCCAGTGCCAGAATCGGTATTAAATCTGCAGGTGATGAAATCGTATGGCCATTACCTGGTGAAGGCACGGCCGTGATTTACGCACGACAGTGCCATATTGATGCACGTGCGTGTATATGTGTGTGAGTTTGGGATAAAACGATGTCTGTTGTCTCTGTTAGAAGCAGTGATAGGCAGGAATATCTCTGTCCTTAGTTTTATCTAGGCATGTGTGTGTGTGTGTGTGTGTGTGTGTGTGTGTGTGTGTGTGTGTGTGTGTGTGTGTGTGTGTGTGTGTGT
>JBBPDE010000040.1:23691212-23702791 GCA_037974605.1 Nannopetersius ansorgii | reverse complement strand
TTACTTTTTCACAGCATTGTACTTGCATCCTATTCATCTTACAGCAATTTAGCTGAACCCATTTACAATTTTTAGATGTTTTTCAGCTCAGACTGCTACCTGAATGAGGCACATAGCAGTGCAGCCAATCAGTGCAATTTGTATAAGAAATTGGGTGAAAAGTGAAATATGGTGGACACTGGCCCTTTTTACTAACAAATCATAGTTGTTCCAAATTCATATTGCAAATGTGGATCAAGACAGGTCTTTCTTCATGCATAATGCACCATGTTTTGATTTTGAGGTCAAGTATTATTGTAGCTTTCCGCTGTAGGTCGTTTTTAGTACTTCACATTTTTCTACCAAATTAATTGTACAAACTGTATTACTGTTCCTTTCTTGTCTTTAGCTCCTCCTCCCAAGGGTCAGTTATCTGACACTAGTGACCGACAAGGTTAAGAAGCACCTCTTGAAAGTTGTAAAGGCAGATGACGTAGAGGAAATGTGGTTTGAATATGAGGGGACACCTCTAAAATGGTAAGTAAATGGAATTTCTCAGGAAAATGCTTGTAATAAATTTAATATTATTGCTTTTTCATGCTTTGCCCATCCAGAAATGTTTCAAGGACTGTATGTGTGAGATACAGTACTATGCAAAAGTCTTAGGCACCTGGGCGAACATTTTTAAAGCCCTTTTGAGCAGTGAGGAACTTTCTGCCCACAAATATGCAAGTTAACATTAGATTAAATGCAAACTCCATCAGCCGTTCTTGAGTTAATATAATTAAGTATTTATTGAGCTATTTGAGGTATTAGATGAAAACTATAATGTAATACAGGGCTTCTGTGAGGAGGTCTGAGAATGATTAAGCAAACACACAGACATGAAAACCCTATTTACTGTGGTTAAAGTTTTTGTATATACAGTCGACCCCTGAAATTCGCAGGGGTTACAGTCCAAAAACACTCACGGATTGTGAAAAAAATGTGAATTTGTGATGTGTTTTTTAAAAAAAAGTCTATACAGTAACCCCCCAGTTTTATGCGGATCAGCAGTCGCGGAATCAGTCAAACGAGGCGAATACGTGTTTACCGTTACATTTTCTTTAAGGGTAATGCATTCAACTGAGTTTAAAATGAAATTAGTGTTCTGGGAGCATATTTGTGGGCGTATTAAGGGTTCACCCTATAAAACTAGTCATTTTTAGGATTTTTTCTTTTTACCAAAACACAAAAACGCGTTTTTTCCTTTACGCGGGTGCTTTTGGAACGTAATAACCGCGAAAAGCGGGTGATTGCTGTAAATGCTACTGTAAATTTTTATAGTCCAAACTGTGACTTTGCAGGGGTCGACTGTATTCTGATATTACTTTATGAAATTATATACTGCTCAGCTAAACAGCTTTTAAATATAATTTTAATTAAGATATTGGTGCGAGAGAATTTTTGAAAGATTACTAGTTACTAAATGCTACTTAGAGTTCTGTCTGACTACCAGGTGACTGTATAATCATTTTCGCATGTTTTGACAGTAAAACCAATGGGCTGCAGTAATACTAAATTTTCTTACACTGCTTGGTTCCAGTGTTGTGTTGTGCCATGTTGTCCTAACCATAATTATTCTAACAGGCATTAATAATGATGTTCCTTTAAAGTGGTCAGTTTAGGCATCGTCTCAAACGTTGTTCCTTAGACCCACCACTAGATGGCAGTGCAAACTAATGATAGAAATGTAAGCCATAGCCGCTGCAGTAATGTCCGTTCTAAATGTCTCCCTTTCTTTTACATTTTTTAAGGCACTACCCAATTGGAGTGTTGTTTGATTTACATGCCTCAAATACTGCTCTTCCTTGGAGTATCACTGTGCACTTTAAGGTGCGTGGACAAATTGCTCGAACTCGTTCACCATAAAATACTTTATATTGTTGACCGCTGTTGTAAATTAAGACTTATTTTGCAGGATTTTCCTGAACGAGACTTGCTGCACTGCCCTTCCAGCTCTGTGATAGAGGCCCATTTCATGTCCAGTATTAAAGAAGCAGACGCACTTAAACACAAGGGCCAGGTCATCAACGACATGCAGAAAAAAGATCACAAGCAGCTGTGGATGGGACTACAGAATGGTAAGAGTCATCTAATCTGTCAGCTGACTGCTGAGACGGAGTCAAATGTTACTTCAAAGCATTCACTTTCAGTATTCATACACAACATCATGTTCCATAGTGTAGCAACATCCCTGTAGTCACACTGGAAAAAATATCTAAGGCTGCCATTGGTGCAATTCAGAATGATTAAAATTAAACAAATGATTAAAATTGCAATCAAAGCAAACTATCTAAAGGATGTGTTTTTGTTGTTTTATCTCTAAATAAAAGCTTAATCATTTTTTCATTATGTCTGCATAATACAGTGGTTGGGATGAACTCATACTGACACCAGTTATGTTGATAATGATGAAGTAAGGTGACCTTGGGTATTACAAAGGCGCCCACAAATAAAATGTATTATTATTAAGTAGTAAAGTAGTAAACTTCAAGTCTTTCACTTGAAGGACCCTGCATTTCCTGAAATGGATTGTTTGAAAAGTATATTTTGGCCCAACAATGTTCCAGTATATCTAAAACCATGTTTATCTACATACATACATATATATACATACATATATATGTATATATATATATATATATTGTGTGTGTATATGCATATGCATATGTGTATATGCATATGTGTGTGTATTTATATATGTATATGTATACTCGTCTGCGCACTACATAACTCCTACTACTATTTTCAACCCCCCTGTCTCTAAGTACAGCCTGTCTTTTACCATTTCAACAGGCACTTTTTTTTTCCAAGACGCACTTTCTATATTTATACAGTTCTATTTTATGTGGAAATGTTCAGAAAAAATCCGCAATAGACTTTATCCATGTAAAAGTGAGGGATTACTATATATATGAAGTATGTATATTTTTTGTGTATTGAATGTGTTTTTAATGGAGAGTCTAAAGTAACCAGACTCTCCATACATCTGGTAATTATCACAAACTTTGTCAACAAGTCTGCCTTTAAGTTTCTCTGTAATGGAGCATTTCACACGAAACTACTTTGAATGACTGTTTACATCTTGATAATTTATTCATGTAGAAATTTTGGAAAACAGCAGTGGAATTTCTCTGTACATATGATCAGATACCATGATGTGTTTGGAAAATGTCATATTTTCCACACGCTGCACACTTTGGATGAATGTGCTAGCGTGTACAGTATTGATCACGTGCCAGCTGATTAAATGTGCAGAGGTTAAAGTCACACGGTCTGCACAAGGCAGTGCTCTTTAGATGCAGAGAATCTGAGTGAAACAGGGAAACCAGAAGGCGTGCACAGCTGAAACTCAAATGTGAGAGTGAGGCAGCTGAAGCAAGACACCAGCGAGAAAACAGAAGAGCCGAGTTTCTAATTAAAGGTGAAAATGAAAAGCTGTGGAGAGAAGGCGAGTGAGAGGTTTGAATACAGAGTTTCAGAATCCAACTGCCTTCACACCAGTCAACCAGGCAGAACATACTGTGTTGACCTTGCAGTCCTCTCAGGGTGTAGAAGAGAGGATCTGGGTGGGGTGGGGTGGGTGATGGAGAGAAAGTAACAGTTCATATCCCTGAATTATAACACCTATGCGAAGCTGAGAATATGATCCCGCCACAGATTTCTCAGTAGAGTGTGTTTAACCGTCAGATCTACTTCTCACACTAAACTCAGCAGTTTGACAAGTGCATAAATGATCAACAGGACTCGTGTTTTTTGAAGATGGTTAGGAAAGTGTAATGGAAATTTGTGATTAACACCACAGAGCTTTGTGCCAGTCTGAAGAGTATAAATGGGCCAAGAATGAGAAGAATTAATGTAATAAAGTAATGTAATAATAGTTTTCCATCACTATTGTTTACAAGAGGTTGACAGAAGTTGACAACAAAGTAAATTAGAATTCATTATTCAAAGTAATTCAGAATAATCCAACTTTCACAGTTGGCTGTTGGGTTAGAGTCTTGCAACCATCATACCCCCCATACAAGTTTGTGCATGCCTAGTTATTATACATTTTGTTGATTTTCTAAGGGAATATAAATGAAAACACTGACTGTGGCGAACTTGAACATCAACAACCTAAGGCACAATTACTCTTTGATCAATGTAACAAAATCTTTAATGTGCATCCATTTGGGGACCCTCTCATTTAGTCTTTATTACTAAGGACCTCTTGCTTAGTGTGACATAATTTGGTACTCTGGAATTGTCTACACCTTGGATTGGATTAAGGCGTAACGAGTCAAGACAAATAGCAACACTAGCGGATCAACTTTACACACCACATAAATCGTATGTTTTTATTTTGATACGTTCATCAAATAAGTGGTAATTGTGCATAAAAATTTCACATTTAATTATGTAACTTTTTTCATCCAACAGGACAATTTTACCAAGGATGCTCAAACCTTGTGTACAACTGTAGCTACTGTAACTGACACTACTGACTGAGTTTAATTCTTCTTTTCTCCAGATAAGTTTGACCAGTTTTGGGCCATGAATCGTAAACTGATGGAATATCCAACTGAAGAGGGTGGCTTTCGTTATATTCCCTTCAGGATATATCAGGTACTGCAAACGGATATCATTCAGTGAACACGGAATCGCAGCACATAAAAAACCTGATGCACGTTAATCTGAATGTACCTCTGTGTGTTTTACAGTGTGTAAGTTCTGCAATATGTATCTAACCAGTAGATGGGGTTTTAGTCAGCGTTTTGTTCATTGTCACAAAAAAGATGACACTTGTGGAAGGGAAGGAGAAAATCTGTAACTTCGATTGTTTCAGGAGCCAGGTGTCTTGTTTAGGTCTTATCATATAAGATGTTTGGATCTTTTGGGCCATTTGTTTTTGCCCTATAAATTGTAAAAAATAAATATATAGATATATATATATATATTTATGTATATATATAACACCATAGATCATTAAAAAGCAATTAACAACACATGAATACAAAGGGCACCCATTAAGCTGTGCTGTTTAAGCTCAGATCTTGCTGGTTACTGATCTTACTTTGTCTTCCTTCAGTCAGTGTTGGACCTGTCTGCTATACCACATTCATGTTCATGTAACAGTTCATGGGTTATAACTGCTTATTAATAATGCTTAGTGTTTCTAGTATTGGGAGCCTTTAATAAATTAATTGTAATACATTTACATGGTAGTCATGTGTCAAAGCAGTTACTTGTTGTTGTCATCGTTGCCATAGTTTTAATATTTCCAGTTAGTACTATTGCAAGTCTGCATGCACTCTCGCACGGACACACACGCACACAGAATGAGAGACCAGTGAATGGTTTGTGAGTTTACTGTAATGTGTTTTTTGGTGATGCAGTTCTTATCTCACATATCTAATGATAAAATCAAATCTCTTGCCCCTCGTTTTACTACTGCCTGGTTCTGTTTTTACTACTTTGTACATCTTATTACTTTTTCTTTGTTGCTTGTCATTACACAACAAATAATAACTACCAGTTATAGGTGCTGAGTGCATTAGTAAGCAGAAACCCAACCCACCACATTTTTGTCCATTGCAAAGTTTCACTGCAGACATCATCATATGCCACAGCGAAACACATTACATAAAAAAGCTGATGGTTAAGCAACTTATTTTACTTTATGTCCGGGATTTGTATTCTGTTTCATTGCTAAAACTGCTTTTCTGCGGGATAGAAAACATGGAAAGTTAGGTTTAAAGTTAGTTAGACGTATTGTTCATTGCCAACCTGAAGATGAGTTGTGTGTTAGGCCGGCACTTGTTTTCCAGCCTCCTAAGGACTCCTAAGTGTTTGATTGCACTTTTAAAGCATGTTTTATTAACCAATGATTGTATGCTTGTAAGGCCTGTTTTGTTTGAGTTTATTCTAGACTCATGTTGAGATGTGTGGCAGTTTCACAACACTGATGCATTCTGTGCAAAACACGTTGTTGTAAACTTCCTGCTCAGTGATTTTGGAGCTTTGCCAGAAAGCTTTTTGTGTTTTAGGAATTATAGTTTGTCATAGTTAGGTATGTTTTTGAGTGTAACTTCTTGTCAGCCTATGTAAAGATGAAGTGAAACACTGGAGACGTAATCTGCTTGGTGCAAACTTAACACCCTCTTCTTTGGTGGGTTCACATCACTTCATTTTCCCAAACGCTCTGTACCATGCACTGCACAACTTGAGCAATAGGTCTTGATTGTGGAAATGGCTTAGTTCTGATTCTCAGCAAGGAGATTCAGTGGAAATTGACTAATTCGTTTAGGTCTATACATGTATGGGTGTTCAATTAAACAATGCGCGACTAATATAATTGGTAATTATTCATTGCACTTGTGTAGTTCAGTCTTTCACCTTGTCATTCTTATCTTTCAGAAAACCCTACACTTAATGAAATCATGTTGCAACATGTTTTGGCTTGTGCCTGTCATTCTAATAAATATGACTTCTTGCTTTATTTTTTTCATGGGAGTGCGTGAAGGTATCTCACCTTTCCCGGCTGTTTCATGCCTTTCAATGGGTTGAACTTCCAGTCATGGCTCGAGGTTTGTTCCCAGCTCAGTACACGAAAAATGTGGATGTGTTTCAGGCCAACCTCTGGTTGTCTGGACGGATCTCTGAAAAGCGAGTGAACATGTCACTAGGAGACCAGACTTACCGGAATGCTGGGATATATAATCCTTCTGGAAAACTTGTGACATCACTTGTAAACAGCCTGCACACTAAGCTCCAGTAGCATAGCAAACTGGCCCATATGAACAGATCTATGGCAGCAGCAAAAACAAGGCTGAGAATGTATTTAAGAACATCCAAGAACTTTAAAAATAGGTATTGCAGTTTTATGCAAAAGACTGTGGCACTCCTGTCAGTTCTTTGGTTTCTACAAATACAGTCGACCCCCGAAAAAAAGCACCTGCAAATTGTGATGCCTATCTTATTGTCTGAAACCCTAAATATGGCCCAAAAGACTTTAATTATATTTTAAACTCTGCTTAATACAATAACCTTTAAAAATGTAAAGGTAAACCTGTATACATACTGTACAGTTTACACTGAACCGCTGTCTCTCGCAGTGCTAGAATGTAAAATACTGATGTTGCTCCTGTATAGACTGTACTGTAATTCATGCAGGGGCATTTTCTTTGGTGCACTGTCGTTTCTTTGGTATAAGCAGGTAAATACAGTAATAATTTAAATTATTAGTTCGGTTCTAAGATTTCTCCTCACTATGCCACTAACCATTGCTTGGATTTGTTAAGTTCCATCAGTAATTATTGATTTAGTATAATGAAGTATTGATGGCGTCGGTGAACTACATATATGAATGTTTACTGATCAGATGTTGCGTTTTACTAACTAAAGTAGGACATATTCATTCCCTATATTTTGAGGTGCATTGTGAGATACCTGTATAGAGTTAACATTCCACTGTCTGTGGATAACTCTACTCTGGGACTGTGAAAATATGGTGAACTTGAGTTTATCAAAGTATTTGTTCTCGTTAAAATATTTTTTCTGTTAGGAAACAATATAAACGTGATTAGTCAGGGTTTTTTTTAGCATGTTTTTATGCCATGATAAAGATTTTGTAATGAGTAATAAATTGTGTTTAAGTAACTACATCTAAATTACTTCATATTAAAAGCCTGGTGCCTCATGGATTAGTAATGAGCCCTGAAGGCATTTTTGTAACTGTTAGGCCCATCACAATTATTACATAATCACATATTACATCATTTTTGCTATGTTTGTGTTGCAACAGAATAAAAAGTGCTTTTTAGATTTTATTTAATAATTGATTTATTACAAAAATATTGCAAAATGTTTCAAATGAATAATTTACGTGAGATTCAAAGGGAGTCGCACGTTCCATTCTTAACATAAACATGTTGAGGTTTTATTTATATGTAATTTAATGTATATTTAGCCTACATCATTTGAACTGGGTGCGCTGGCTTAAGGCAGTACCAAAAAATGCATGTTTTTGCATCTTATGACTAACTTCTGACTTGGTGCAGAACACCTTTAGATAGCAGTGATAAGTAATATTTGTCTATTTGAGCTTGAACATTTAAGCTAGCCTTTTAGTTAAAAGCTAAGGAGCATATTTGGTTACATTTCAAACTTGTATTTTTATGTATTTGGTACAATAAGGGGCCGGTCACATATCGCGCCTAAATATGCGTGGAAAACGTGAGGCACGTCGCTTTCTCCTTCTTTCCAAAAGCGCTCTGGCGCTTGCCCTCCGGAAGCGTCTGTCGTTGCTAAGCAACCATCAGCCACGCTATCCATTTCCACCATCGAAAAACCCTTGTTGTAACTCTGCTACACGATTTATTTACACAGAAAAAAAACGCAGCAGTGTTTGTGTGCACCCCATTCTTCAAAAACATAAAAAACACGGAGAATTTCACCAGCTGATCCAGGAGCTCCGCCTGGACAATGGGAGGCTGAAAGCCTGTTTCAGACTCGACAAGGACCAGCTGGATTATATTTTAGGAAAAGTTTGGGGGCTTGACAAATCATAAAGTTCAGGAAATCCCTGGACCACAATGATGAGCTGCTCCTCCGTGTTTCTGCTGAGGCGTCAGTGTAACGGAAAAGGCGAGGAAGCTAATTGGTTGAAATATTGTCACATGACCCGCGGTGCGCTAGCGGCATTCTGAAAAGCTGAGATGTTTTCAACTTGACGCGCCGCAGATGTGCCTGAAAAAAACAACCGCGTCGCCTTCATTATGAGCGCGGCTGCCGCGCCTCTACATTTAAAATAATGGACTTGCGCGCGCAAAAGATGCGATATGTGAATGGCCCCTAAAAAAACTATTTACAATTATTTTGACCAGCTAATATTTTATGATGGCAATAAAGCTAAATGGTGCCACTTATTTTCAGACATATTTATGCAGAATAAAAGTGTAGACAGTTGTTAAAAATACACAATTAAAATAATACATATAAATACATGTTTATTGGACTAATTGGATATTGCATATTCCTTACTGCTCTGTTGCATTAATATAGTAATTCGCAGGCTTTCTATAGCTGATCTAAATGTCTCCCATGTTCTAGAAGCACCAACTATACCTCTGACATACTAATAAAAGCATGTCGGGATGTCTTGTATAACAATATCAGGAGCACATCATCATACTGCCCGTCCCTAATTGACCCCTCTCCCCCCTTAAAAATTATGTCCTATGATACTTTCCTCCATACAAAGCAAAGGATCAACTTGAGACACACCTCGTGTCTTTTCACTGCCTGTGCAGTTCGGAGAATGGCTAACGATGCCTCGTTGCCATGTGGTCCGCTGCCAGCTTAGGTGTCAGGCGAACTGAAAAGAAAGTGTCAGCGTCCAGAGTATCGCGCTCCTCATCAGTATTAATGGGCCTTTTCAATAGTGCGCGCGTCAATAATTGATGGTGTCATTTAAAAATGCATCGAAGTAGCTGTCACTTATCGCACTCTCTCCGCTCCGGGTTTGGGGCCTTTCGCATGCGAGCGGCTGCTTCCCCACACGGTGAGTCAGCTTTTCTGGTAAACCGATCGGACAGCCAAGCATCCTGAGCCACCTTCGCTTCCTGGAGCCTGGCGGTGTTGGTTACAGCTCCAACACCTGAGCCGTCCATGTCACCGGTTTCCTTTTTACAGCTCTGCGATTGGCCCCTATTGTTCTCCAGGCTGCTTCTTTGTCACCCAGGACCCTGATCTGGCACAATCAGACATGGTCGGTCACTGACCACATGAGAAGCCAGGTGAAAAACTGGACCTGGTCCAACACATGACACCTTGTGCCGATTGGGCTATTTATGGCCAGTCTTCTCCATTTCATAATGAATGGCTCTGGATGGCAAAATATCAAGTCTGCAGTTTACAGTTTGATAGCTGTGCTGCATCTTTTGGGGAGTGTAATCTTTTGTCACTGTAATGAAACATGCAAAGTTTCTTCATTTCTATATATTAGTCACACTCGTTAAGTTATTTTCTTTTATTATTGTTATTAATATTATTATAATGCTAGCTGGAATTTGACACTGCTCCTTACTGAGTTTGTATTGAGTTTTAGAAAATTCCAATGCTAAAACATCCTTTAATATCCATGTGTATTACATTTTCTGATTGGTTGATTGTGTTGATTGTTAAAACATTTGATTTGTGTGGTTGAGTCACCTCTGTAATGGGGTATGGGGAGAGAGAGTTGATGGGTGAGATGCCCTAAAACTGCAACAGAGAGAGAGAGAGAGAGAGTGTATTAGAGCGAGTATTGTGATGTCACGGCTATGGCAGCTAGAAAGTGACAAAAATACAGAACAAATCAGTCTTGCTAAAGACACAGACTCCTAAACAGACATCAAGACACTAAATCTTAGGTCAGTTATACAAAAAGACATGCATTGCTGTGGTTAAAATAAAGAATCAGCTTGGTTACTTGTGCTTTTCCCACCCATTTTCAGTTTGCTCCACATACTTTCAGCAATCTTTAACTGTAAGTGGCTTGGTTATAGAAAGTGAGTGCCTTACTCTGGGCTGACTGGTAAAACGTGGTGTGCTGAATGAAGAGAATCAGGAGAGGTGTCACTTCGATACCCTGCTGCGAGCAAATTCTATTTTTTTGTTTGTTTTTTTATACTTTTTTTTCCATTTTCTCATGGAAATGCAGTCTAATTAAAATGCTTCTTCTCCTTGTTCTACAGATTGTGTATCTGCTGTAGGGCACATGGATCCTTACGAGAAAAAATGTAGTTTATATTTCATAAACAAGTTTTTTTTTTTCCCTATTCCCTGTTTTGTTTAAGGTTGTTTTCCAACCTGTGGTGAATCAAGCCCTGATGTGAATGCTGTCAGGCAGTATTTAGTCATTGCAGCGTGGATAATATGCACACTCAATGATGGGGATCCCCTTCTTCCCGCTCAGCCTGCGGCTGGGGGCGGATCTGGCACATCTGCATGATGTGAATCCACTAATGGTTGATCTTTTCCCCCAGTGACTCTCTAAATTACGGCTCGAGAATCCATGGTATATGGACAGCGCCGGGTCATTTGGGTGCCAGAGGTTTGCTGTTTTGGAAAGTAAACCACTCCGTTCTAGTAACTGGTGTTGGGATTTAATCAGGAAAATATTTGAAGTTGAAAAGGCTTAAGGAATGTGGTTGATGGGGGTGGAATGTTTTTTTAAATCAGTCTCATATTTGCAATACATAGTCATTGTTAGTTTCAGAATGTATTGTCCACTCTCATTTCCATATTTCAGTTTTTAAGACACAGTAACACAGTACTGTGGATAAACTGCCAAAGGGATAAAGAGAAGTTGGAAAAGTGTGAAAATTAAGTACTTGTTTTAGTAGAGAGAACACTCCCTGAAGCCCAATCATGTATATGAAGAATGTATGATTGTGGCTTTATTAACTTGATTAATGCAAGCTTAGTGTCATTAATGCCATTCAACAATCTATACCCTACACTTTTCTTATTTTTATTACTCTCCCTGTAGCCCTATAAGTATGTGGAGTGAAGGCTGTGCGTTGGAGTGAACG
>JBBPDE010000040.1:23657977-23672841 GCA_037974605.1 Nannopetersius ansorgii | reverse complement strand
ATTGGACCTGAACTATTTGAAATTCAATTAAATAAAGCTTGAAACATTGGGGTGTTCTAAAACTTTTGACCGGTAGTATATGTATGTGTGTATGCATGAATGTGTGTGTCTCTGTGTGTATGTATGTATATGTGTGTGTGCATGTGCCCTTTGCAGGGTTTTAAATATATATCATAAGATAAGGAAAGACGCACAGACAAAGTCATTAGGTCAGTGAACATTTATATCATAATTTACATTTTAACAAGTTGTACTTAAATAACTATGTAAACCAGTATGTAAACATAGAGACAGATGAGTTTCTTTTTCTTTTTGTCATTTTTTCTGTGTTTAGTTTAAAGCTGAAGATGTGGGGAAGACTTTGGTCATAGTTCATTAGAGAGGAATTAGGAGATGCTACTGTTTTACGGCTCTTATTGTTGCCTTAAGTACAGAGACCATCTTGATAGTTGGACTCGACAAAACCTGGTCTTAAAGGAGATGTAAAAATACAGATACAAGACAAATTAGGAAGATTAGGAAGAACCAGTGCATATAAAGACCAAGGCGCTTTGGTTTGTGCCATCTATGAGCGCAAAAGGGCCAAAAAAACAAAAACAAAAACAGCAGACAACAGCTACTAACACTTCATCATAAACATCTCTTTAAATGAGTGAACTTTGGTAACTAGCTCCATATTCCTTTCCATTCCCACCCCCCTTTTGGTATCAGTATTGCTTTGAAAAAAATTAGTGAGTGAATAGAGTAGTACTCTCAGCTTCATAGCCAGTGTGCTACATGTGAGCAGACTCCTGTTCATTTGGACCACATGGAGAGCTGCACTCCAGGACATTTGGTTTTTTCTTCAAGTAGAAAAGCAATAAATATCATATATGCCTCTGACTTCCTTCAGAACACACACATAGACTATATACACACACCCATAATTTGAGGTAACTTGTTGGAAATATAAAAATGCCCTTTCCGTTTTTAAGGAGTGCTCTACAGAAATTAGGGAAAGACCTGGAGAAAGGTCATCTCAAGCACCCCCAACCCCCCACCCCCACAAACATTTGAAACAATTTAATGGTGGCATATGCAAAATTCAAAATCCCACCATAGCCTTCCACAAAAGAGCTACCTTTTTAGTTAGTTTTTTTTTTTTCTTGTTAATACCAGCCTGCATTTAAGAAATTAAAACCCTGAAAGCTCCTCGTTTCTCTTATACATTAAGTTATCATAACTGGAAGCCATACAAACACAAGTAACGCAGACTGCAAGAAACTTTATACAAAAGAATGGTAAAAGAAAAGGAAAAAAAATATACATAACATCTGATTACAATGAATTACCCAGTCATTGTAAACATTATTTTTTTCGAAGGATAACAAATTGGACAATAAATTAAGGAGGTTGCATACTAAACCGAACCAAATATTATTAAAGAAGAACAAAACAATCAATGACGACAATAATATTGCTATGAAATTAAGAGTAGATGATTGTCTGTAAAGTAAGTATAGGACACATCGGACCGCTAGCAGCCTGCACCAGTGTCTCTTAGCCCTGAGTACAGTAAGTCCCTGAAGACAAAGGCCTGAGCCTGGCTCCTTATGAGAAGGATTATGTACACCTGTGGCTGCCCACAGCTTAGACCCAGGGTGCTGGAGCTGATAGATAGCATGTCTCTTAGTGGCTGTGTGCTAGAGCTGGGGCTAAGGCTCCATCGCCTCCACAGTCTCTTGTTTCACCTTGACAGGCAAGAGTTTGATGACTGACGTCTCGCTGCTTGGCTCATACAAGCCATACGCACTGGAAAGAGGTGGTGGCGGAAGGAGGTCACCACTGCCTTTGTGATATGAGGCCTTGAGGTCCATTTCACGACTGAAGAGCAGGCTAAAGATCTGCTTCTCCACCAGCCTGTCCATATCCACGCCCTCGATCTCCTCCAGCCGGTCAGCGTTGTCGCTGATGTCAAAGCGCTCTATCTCCTCATTGACACGATTGAGCTCATCCAGGCTGCAGCAGGGAGATGGCATGGCAGCCAGGCAGTAGCCCTTGAGGTGGATGCGCAGGCTGCAGAGATGGATGTAGTTGCGGTGGCAGTGTGGGCACTTGTGGGGGCGCTCTCGTGTGTGCAGCCTCTTATGCAACTTGAGGTGGACAAACTGTGTGAACTTGGCTGGGCACAGCTTGCACTGGTAGGGCTTTTCGCCCGAGTGCAGCCGCAGATGAGTCTTCAGGTTACTTGTGCTGCTGAAACGCTTGTGGCAGACCTGTGGAGAGTAGGAAGAGCTTTTAAGCAAGGCAAGTTTATTCAGATAGCATGTTTTCATCCTTTAAACTGATTTACAGAAATAAAATTTGCATAAATAGTAACAAACAGCCAGTATAGATGTTGTTAAATACACGAATGTAAAAATACTATAAACTATAGAATAAGTTACCACATTCCACACCATTCTTGCCCTTACAGAAACAATACATGGTACAACTGCTGGTAGTTTATAGTTGACTTTTCCTACTTAGGGCCCATTATTCAGGACTACAAAAGAGCCTCTATGTTCTGGCCTAACAGCTTGTTTGACAAGTTTATAGTGAGTGGAAATCAGGCTCACCTGGCACTCATGGGGTTTCTCTCCTGTGTGGACCAGGTAGTGCTTCTGCAGGTGGGCCAACTGGGTAAAGCCCTTATTGCAAGTCTGACATTTGAAGGGGCGCTCGCCGCTGTGGACACGCAGGTGCACCTGAGAACAGAGCAGAGGGGGAGGTTGGTTAGATACACACTCTCATTCATAGAATCATACTAGAAGGAAAATTGAGTAAGATAAGTAGAGAGAAGCAAGTGGAGCCTGCTTTACCTTAAGGTTGGAAAGTTGTCCAAAGGTCTTGCTGCATACGTTGCACTCATACTTGATCTTGCCATTCTGCTTCTTCAGTGGGTAGGGCAGGGTCTTGTAGCCTGCTGTGCCTCGCTTGATCTTACTGAGATTGATTGCCTCATCCTCTGAACGGCCAACGCCCGGTTGGGCTGAGGTAGGGTTGGCAGGCTGCTGGTCAGTGGAGGCTGCAGAGCCAGCTGTGGGGGAACCACTGGCAGGGGCATGAGGGTGTCCATGCAGGGGTTTGTCCTTTGAGGTCATTGCTCGAGGAAAGGCACTCTTGGGTGGTGAGATTAGGAAGTCCCTGGGAGCAGAAATCCCTGGCGGCAGCAGAAAATGCCGGCCTCCCTCAGGAGGAAGAATGGAAGGTGGATGTGGCATGTGAGGGGGAAGTAGGCCCAACGGGTACATACGGGGGTACACACCCCCCGCTGGTGAAGCCCCATTCATTGAGTAATGGAGGTAATGTGGGGTGGCGTAAAATGAGGGTATTGGAATAGGTGGGGAGTATCCTGGATAGTGACCCAAGCTGCTGCTGTAGAGTGATGAAGGCAGGGCAGGTAGAGTGTCCCTAGGATCACGTGGTACAGGGCTGCTCTCGGGACTGGTCTCAGGGCTACTACGTGCTGAGGGACTGGGTGTGGTTGAGGACTGTCCAGGCGAGCGAGTGGCAAAGCAGATGGTTGGGCTAGCATTAAGGAAGTCCTCCCGGCGGTGGAGCTGTGGTTGCGGACGAATAGGGTAGATGACACGAGGGTAAAAAGGACGATCAGGACTGGCCGGACAATGGGGCCGTGTGGGAAGGGGCCTGGCTGGCTCTCTCCATGTGTCTTTCAGGATCTCTGAGACTGTGTGCTCCCTCTTTACAATGGGCTTTTCTTCTGATACCTGCTGCTTTACATCTGCCAAACTCTGTTCTGTAGACACAAATTACAGTGGTACATCAGGCTCAACAACTTCCTTAGAGATTAAATCACCAACATAACATTGTCCAACAGTCCCTAAGGCTGGATTGTTCACATTTCTATTTGTATTTTTTTTTTATCATATTTGGTTACAATGCATTATTAAGCTACCAGTCATTACCAGATGAGTTTCTGCCATGCTCAAATTCTACTGCTCCCTCTGCCATGCACAGATCCTACAGTAGTATAAAAACTGAAGTGAGCTACCATTGGGTTACCCCCTCCCACACACACACACACTGGCTTCTTGCTACAGGTGATCCATTGTTGCACAGCACATAGATCTTCTCAAGCCAAGGAGGTTCAGAGCTCAAAGCAGCCTAGTGGTTCAATTAGGGGCGACAGTTTGACAGATTGTCTTGAGCTTGGGGCTGCAGACAGGATGTAAGGCATGACAGCAGATCCCAGTCAGGGTGGTGGAGTGGGGCAGATTCTGCTCAGAGCACTGATACCATCTAATGGATGTGGCGGGGGATGATTGAAAGTTTCCTACTAATAAGTATCCACAAAGCCCCTGACTCCATTCACTGCACACACCTTCAAGACAACTCAAAACAAAGTGAACTTGGAAGCACTTCTCTTAGCACCCTTACCGAAAAACACCTGTTTTTAAAAAGGTTGTATTTTAAAAAGATGCACAATCTTGAGGTGCAAGATTGCAATTTCTAAATTTCAGGAGCGAATGATCATGTCCTGAGGGCTGGAATTGCATCCTCCTATCTGTCCACACCATTGCCCTTTGCATAAAAGTTCTTGACGAGGTCAATTTTACGTTTCACGTGGTTTTCTCTAATCTCTCTTTCTGAACCTCTCCTCATAAAAGAAGAAACTTTGAAAGAGGATGTAAATAATCAAAATCACTTTCCGCTTCCTTTCCTGTGACCTGGGTTGAGTCTCTCTCTGGGCTCGGTTGTGTGTATGTGAGTGGTTAGCAAGATGAGTCTCCCTCCAAAGATCTCACTATCGCATGGACCCCCATCCTTCTGCTCCAACAGCAATGTGTAAACACAGAACTTATCGTTACCCCCCCTCACACACCCACCAAGTCTCTTCCAGAGATAGCGCCAATCCTGTTCCTCCCCAGAGAGCTTGTGCAAAACAAACAGCTAGCGATCTCACAGATATCAATCTGTCAGCGCGGCCCTGCCGCCAGGAAGTTCAAGTAGTCAATGGAGCAGTTTTTTCCCCTCCCGCCCTCACTCTCTCCAGCCCTCTCTTTTAAAGTGGCAAATAAATTAAGGATTCATGCCAAGGAGCCATCCACACCTCCCCAGGCATGCCTTGCAGACTTCTGAGAGACATTACAAAACAGTGATGACTTGAAGGACCTTAAAGCACAGTTTTTAGTAGAAGGGGTCCAGTGAACCATGAACTTAGCCTGCCTAAGCTTTTCTAAATCAGTCCCATGTGGGAGGCCCTGCCAGTCATCTCTGTCCATTCCATTAGACTGAGTCATTCAGTGCAGTGGC
This sequence comes from Nannopetersius ansorgii, assembly GCA_037974605.1. Lineage (NCBI taxonomy): Eukaryota > Metazoa > Chordata > Actinopteri > Characiformes > Alestidae > Nannopetersius > Nannopetersius ansorgii. The sequence goes on along the minus strand of JBBPDE010000040.1, from coordinate 23,667,546 downwards.
TATAGGACTGTTTGTGCCACAAGTGCGTATGATTTAATAGCTTGAGAGAGATACAGATAGAGTGCTCTCACTCTGTCAGGTAACAGGAAGAAGCTTGGGTGTCAGCTGTGGGTCAGCAGGCCTAATTACAGGCTAACATTTGTGTGCAAGTATATGTGGAGCTCAGGGGGGCCAGATAACAGCGTCCCATAGCCTGAGGGCATGCACATGGCTCAGGGGAGTGGAGACACTAAGACTGGTGGGTTCCCGCCACACCTGAGTATTGTCTCCTTCCTCCTTCATGTCTCTCTCACTCACTCACTTGCTCACACACACTCTCCCTTGCAATCTCTTACGACACACAAAAGGTTTCGCTTTGAGACTTTTATTACTGGTTGAGCAATAACAGATTGAGCGTGTAGAGCAAGCTTTCATGTTGAAAGAGTGTCTTTAAGTGCAGATAACTGGCATTGCACCTCCCCTTCCTATGTAATTAGGCTCAAACATTACTATGTCTGAACAGAAACATTACAGAGAAAGAGAGAGAGAGAGAGAAAACACAAGCAAACGAAGTGGGGCAAGGAATTCTGATCCTCCAATGAAAGGCAGAAGAGTGTGTTCTGTTGGCATGATAATTACAGAATACATTCTTCTAGTGAGGACAGCACACTTCCTCTTAACTTAATCTGAAGTAAAGAAAAGACACGTAAAGAAAGAAAAGTCTATCTAGTCCATGACAACAACCCTGACACACATCCTTTAAATTTCACCATATGTATTAAAGAAATAGCTCAAATGAATACTAAAATGAAGACATAGTTGTCTTAAGTAGTATTATCGCATCCAATGTCACTTTCTGTTGAAACAGCTTGCCACAGTTTGATGCTGTAGTTTGATTATTGGTAAACTGTGGTCTTAAGCTTCCATGGCTGTTAGCTACATTAGTAAGCCAAATGTGTCTTGGCTGATTTACAGCATCTGGGATAAAATGAATATTCTATAAGTCTTTTAATTGAATGGAAGAATGAGGTTTCACTGTACTTACTGAGCTTTTGCATCATGAGATCTCCTGAGGGAGGGTAGTTGAGTCTGCGGGCAAAGTCAGAGCAGTACCACACCAGCAGCTCCTGGTCAGCTGGGATGGCCTTCACTGTGTAGAAGTAGATGCTCATTCCATTCTGGCAGGCTGCCAGGTTCTGCTCCTCCTGCGAATGGGCCGGGTTCACATAGCGCATCCAGTTGCTCTTTTCTTCATCCAGGCCATCCACAAAGTGATTGAACTCACCTTCTGAGTAAATCTGACAACAAAAAACAGGCAGTATTTTAGCGATATAGTAATTTAGCGGCTTGACCATCACCAGGACAACTTTAGGTGAAAGGGCAGCTTTGCTTTTTTGAAAGTTTTTTTTTAGATTCCCTACATGCCCCCACACTATCTCTTCTTCTCAGCTCCTAATTGTGGCTCTCAACGGTCGCCTTCAAGACTGATATACAGACAAGTGGGAGATGCTAAGGCTTACAGAGTCCCTTATAAAGCCGCACAGTTGACTCAGCTTGTACGCCCCCATCAGTACTCGTACTCTCATATTGAATCTGCATGTCTTTTCTCCATTACTCTCTCTCGCTCTCACTCGTTCTCTCACTCACAGACTCTCTCATTCGCACTCTTGGGTTTTAAAGTGGAACAGATTGTTTTGGGCTAGTTCTTAAGGTTAGTGAGTCTTGTTTACACTAACCTGTCCATTTCCAGGAACTCTCTTGTGACGTCACTTAGAGCTGCGCAAGGCTTCCCTCAAGTCTGTGACACCAATACTATTCTTCCGCTACACATTTTACTGTACAGTCCCACACCGCCCACACCCGTAACCCCATACCCCCCCACACACTACCCTCATCTCAGTACTACTCTGATCTCCTGGAAGGTAGGAAAGAACTGCAGATATCAAACAAGAAGGGCCTTTAGCAGGTAAAGGGAAACTCTACAATGATGTAATGTGGTGGTCACCAGCTTGTTCTCCAGAAGTCGGAAACCTAGAAACGCCTTGTCTAGCTTCTCTGTGTAGATGGAGTGGTTATTGCTGATTAGGTCTGGAAGGGAGATTTCCAGGAGGTAAAAATGTTCACTGTCATGGTTTGATTCAGGACCAGAGTGATCTGGCACTTTCCCCATGATGACAGCTGCAGACAGCAAACAGCTGAAAGCCGCAGAGCATGCTGAAACTACACAGGTCTTACTGGCAGCTTGGTTTAAGCTTTCCACACGATGCCAAAGCCTACCCTCACCACAAAAAAAAACAGTATGTCTCGAGCAACAAGCCACCTGACTGCCTGCCTGACTGACTGACTGTCTGACTGACTGACTGACCGGCTGGCTTGTTCCCTTGTCAGGAGCCTGACCTCAAGTTCGAGCACTGCCAAGTCATTCGCCACCCGCTTTCGACATTCAAGAGAGTCAAAACAAGATCACGCAAGATGAAACAAAACGTTCACTCTCTGTCAGCCAGGCCGCCGACGCAAGCCCTGTGGTTCCCAAAACACCAGACCCTTACTCAGCGTTTTCTTTTTTCTCTCTCTCTCTATGCAAGCTCTGCACTCATCCGTGATGTCACACAGGAAGTAAGTCAGTGGAACAGGAAGTGACTAGCAGCGTTGTTTCTTTCTCTCTTCGACTCCCTTTACTGAAAGTGAAGCTTCTGAAAGAAAACAACCGACTTACCCTCCAGAAGTACTTCCTGTTGGCATCTTTGGGGACATTCTCAGCTGTGTATTTCTCTCCCACTAGAGGGCCGAAGCGAGTACCTTTGGGGATGTACTCTCGGCTCACTACACCGATTACCTGCAATGGGGAGAAAATGGGTTTATTTCAGGACGTAATCAAACAACTCCACTACCTTCAATATTACATTCCATGTTGTTGGGTGTTACTGAGCAGAGTGATTTACTAGCAGGTTTATGAGGCATTTATGAGAAAGGATGACAACATTTAAGATAAAGTCGCAGCGGAGATCTCATTCTCGGCATCAAACTAATAACTAATCATCTAAACATCTAATAACTTGCAAGAGAGACAGAATGACGGAGCTTATTTTATAGCCTATTAAAAGGCTGGAACCTGGATTCCTGGAAAGCTGTTTTGAGATAGTGTTCATTTAAATAAATAGACATACAATGCAGCTGAACTACTCAAAGCCTTTTGCCAAAAGTTCTGGTATCAGAGGTCAGCAAGATCACATCCAGGCCTAAGAGTGAGAGAGGCGCTCATGGGCCCTACCTCACCTCACCTCTCATTAAGCGCCCGGACCCTCCCTCTTGCCCTCTTAACCGACCTACCCACCCCACCACATCAAACACCGCTGTGGGCCTTAAAACACAAATCCACACCTACGATTACAGCACGCTTCTTCCTTTGAGGTAAAGAGCGAAAAAAAAAAAAAAGGCCCCAAAGGTGGAGAGGAACGCCACTGTCTGGGCTTTTGGCTTACAACAACCATACTTCAGTCTAATCTCCTCGGCCAAGATCCGCTCTCTTCTAACAAGCGCCAGCGCCACCTTTCTTCCACATTCACCCCAAAACACAAACATCGCTGTGGATAAAAAGGTAGGAAATCCCCCAAACCTACAGCAGAGCGGCGCTTCACTTCAGGAGCTTAGGAGTCTTTTTTGATAATTCATTAAGGGAGATTTAGTGGAGCTTCCTACCTCACGCCAAAGCCCTTCACATTTCCACCTTCTCTTTCATCCTCTTTCTCTCTCTCTCTCTCTCTCTCTCTCTCTCTCTCTCTCTCTCTCTCTCTCTCTCTCTCTCTCCTTCAGTGTTAACCATAATCAACTAATAAATTAATCTTCTGTAGCTTTTTTGATGCTAAAGGAAGTGATAAGACAAAAGAGAGGTAAGTGATGAGAAAATCTATCATGCTGATCTGGGGATGGTTTAAAGGATTGCCCCCTTAAAAAATCAAGGGGATGTTTGCCCATCGTCACTGTTACAGACATCACTGTCTGTCCCAGATAACGGGGCGTTTGATGTGATGGGGGAGGCCACTTCTTTTCTTCTTTTGCCTTGCGGTACTTGGCGAATATACAAAGAAGGAGCTGCTGTTTTGTTTGCGAAGCACCGTTGACAGCAGATAATAAAGATTAATAACAGTGTGATTAGTAAGAAGGGCTTTATGACAGTGAGTGTCTGACTTTCACCGTCTTGCTCCCTGATATCTTTAAGAACGGAGACAGATTCACTTCTTGACTGCTACTTTTGGCCCAGGCGTCAAGTTCACCCAGATATACAATATAAAAGGCGGTTTTCAAATGTTTTTTTTTTTAAGAAAACAAGAAAACAAATGGAATTACGACACTTTCTTATCATAGCAACAGTTTCCTTTCCCTGAGGTTCACACTTTTACCCAGCTTTCGTCAGCCTCTCACAATAGGCACACTCACTCATGGAGGATTTTACGAGCAGATGGCATATACAGTATCACGCATGAATCCAACGCCGCAAACCCAAACACCATCCTGCAGGCCATGAGTTCCTCAGTATGCGAGTGTGTGAGCCAGCATTGAGTCACTGTGGGGTATGTGTGAGAATAAGAAAGAGCAGGAGAGAGGCCATACCTCTTTGGAGTCAGGCGAGTGTCTGAAAGCCAGGTTACGGGGCAGAGAGGACTGAGCCCGGTTTATTTCCGGCTTGTCCAGAGGGCCGTCCCACGTGTGGTCCTTCACTATGTAGGTGCATTTCTCTTCGAACTCAGCCTCTGTCCATTTGGACATGTCAGCGTCCTCCACATCCATCTTTGTATCCACCTGGTCGGCAGTGTGGGGAGTGTGGGGAACCCCCTCGGTGGTCAACATGACTGAGCTATGCTGAGAGGTGGCCTGGGATAAGAGAGAGAGAGAGAGAGAGAGAGAGAGAGAGAGACCGAGCATGAGTGAACATAAGTGTACAGTATGAACCTTAAATGATAGTTCTCAGCTTCCCCAACACCATAACTAACTATGGTCATTCTAATAAGGCTGAACTGCACTGAATTAGAAGACAGCGTGATGGCACATCAAGCCTAGGACTTAAGCCTAGTCCTGGACTACATTTCAGGATCAGTGAAAAATTACCATTGCCGTTGTTTCACTCTTAATCTGGGGTCTTAATACTAATACCTCTATTTCACTACATTTAAATGAAGCTTAGGGTTTGAGTTAGGGTTAATGCAACTGATTGAAATTAATAAAACATTTTATTCTTTAAACCAGAACCAAATGCCACCAAGAGGAAATTACAATGAAAAAAAAAACTGTAGTCGAAGGAAAATGTCAAATTCATCTCTTATTCGTTAGTAATGAAAAGGCTAATGAAATGGAAACTGACATCAGAGTTAACTAGAAAAATGAAAAACAGTCAAATCAACCTTATCACTGAGTTAAAGTGCTCTCAAACCAACAACACGCAAAGTTGACGAGCCAAAAGCTCCTTCCCCACCGCCGTTCTCACTCTCTTTCTCTCACTCTCTCCATCCTTCCCTATCTCTATTGCCATATCCCCCCTTCTCCTTCTCTCCCCTCTGGGTGGAAAAAAAAGTCGCAAACAGGGACGGCGGAGGAAGGAAGTCTGTATCTGAATGGAGCTAAAATTGGAATCAGAGTAGTAGAGCAACGGACTCTTGGACTAAGGAATAACTGTGTGTGTGTGTCTATGGGAGAACAAAAGGGGAAGAAAAACAACTTTTTCCATAAGGGGGCCAAACAAACTTCAAAAGCTTCCCACCCAGGACTCTCCCACAAACAGCCCGGGTGTCTGTCAGACCCCACTTTAAAAAGACCACCACTAAAAAATTCCACCAAACACCGCAGCAGAGCCAGCTTTTAAGATATTAAATGTTTTTATTATTTTCATTTTTTCTTTTTTTAAAAAAAGCTATTTAATCTTATTAATTTAAATTATTTCAAATTTCTTTTTTTTTTTTTTTTTTTTTTGAAAAGTGGTCAAGCTCTGAACTCAAGACCAGCCTTTATTTAACATATATTTCTATTGATCTATCTATTTACATTTTGAGCTGTTTCCATGAGACAAGAGAGGATAAAATACTGCAAGCCGGCCTTAATTTCACTGTGTAGGACAGCTGCAAGATCAAAACTAATACTGAAACTGAGAAACCGAACACGAACAAACTGGGCAACCATGTATTTTTTTTTTCTAACTCTGCATAAAAAAACTTTAAGATTTGCTATTTAATGGCTGTGAATTCTAAATCAGTCAAAGCAAGTTCTTGCGCTTATATTAAGTTCTTCACGTTTAAATAATTTTGTTTTCAAAATCTACATGTTTCTATTTGAAATTTAAAGTGCTTTTAAACCATTTCAGCTTTTCTAGTTTCACAGCAGAACAGCGACACTTTGAATCATTTTCAACAGAATGTAAATATTTTGTTTTGTTTTACTACCAGTTCGGCTACTCTTTCCACTTCATAAAGTTATTGATATGCAACAAGTCCCTTTAAAATAAGTCACACTAGGTTAAATACACAATTTGCTTAAAAAATATCTGTTTTAAATCAAAAAATCTCTACAGCCAAAGGAAATCTGACCAAACCCTGCAGCTTAATTAGCCCAGGCAATAAACACCATAATAAAACAGTACCAGCACTTTTCCAAGGTCTAAAAACCAGCAAAAGCAAAAAAAAACAAGGCATCCAAGCAATCTCACTCACCGACAGACTTTGGTTCCAGCCACACATAGAGCCGTCTGATCTCTCCCTCAAGTGTGTGTGTGTGTGTGTGAGAGAGAGAGAGGGAGCGTGTTTTGTGGGACAGGTGCAGATCACCCCTCTTTCCCTCTCCCGTCCCACCGCTAGTCCAGATGGTGAGTGTGTTCTCCTGTGAGTGTCTTGAGTTTAACTGACTGCCTGATGTTTCTGTCTTCTGAAGGCACTCTGCCCCTCCCTCTCCTCCTCCCACTCTCTCGCTCTCTCTCTCTCGCTCTCTCTCTCGCTCTCGCCTTCTTCTAGCTGTCTCCACCCTCTGGTCTAACAATCACTCCTGTGCTTCAGTCATGTCTGTGCCACACACACACACACACACACACACACACACACACACTTGCACAAATCAATCTTTGCAGTCTCTTTGCACTCATTTTCCTGAAAAGGGCTTGAACCACTTTTATCCATTTTGCTACTTAAAGCAAAGGTGAACTAACCGGCACCAATCAGTGTTTCACAGAGAGGGTCTCATATGAATGTTTGAAGAGGGGAGGGGGGTGATGGTCGTGGTGGAGGGGGGGGTTGATCCCTTTTCCTCTGACTGTCTTCCTGCCAAGGAAGGACATCCTGCGCCAGTGACTCAATAACTTGTTGCTGTTTACTAAGAGCAGGACCGCAGATTGATGACTGCGTTTCTCCTCACACCTCCTCCTCCCCAAGCTCTTCTCCATTCTTCCCCAATCTTTTCCCTTTCCCCCTTGGGCTGCGAGAGCCTCCAGGGGGCGCCACTCCCTGCGAGAGGTCTTGGGCTGATGTTCTGTGTTGTTCTGTGGCAGAGCTTCAGTCTTTTTGGCCTTTGGCTGAGATGGGAACAAAAAGGTCTAGTAAAAGGTAACATCTCTTGGGGGGGGGATCACTTGGGGCTGGATGCTTTGAACTCACTATGATTATGAATGTGGTAGACTTTTGAAAATAAACATTTCTAAATGGTCCTTTAAAAAAACCTTGATTGGTTAGATATCATGGAGGTCCTTGCTCTCAAAAATGGTTTTCAGAAGAAACATCAAAACATTAGAATCAGAATCAGAACATTTTATCGATCCCGGAGTAAATTTCTTGTGCTACAACTGCACAGACACACAAAGAAAAGAACAATATAAAATATACTGCTGAAATAGAACAGTGGTCAGTAAGAGAGGTGGATATAAATATTATAGATAAAATAAATAAAATTATTGCTGGATTAGTTTCCTGAATAACACAAATAGTGGTTTGGAGTTTAATTGGCAGTTTATTCGTGAATCTTTGGTTTGACAGGGTTAAAGAATGGCCTGCATTATGACGAGCACATGTTGGGTCTAATTAATTGTCTATATACTGATAATAGATTATAGTCCTGCGATGTATTAAAGACACACTGGTGGTGATACTTTTTATTTGGCCTTTATTATGAACATCTGATGCCCTGATTGCAGAAAATCTAAGACTGGTCAGGAAGATAAAAGCTCATTCCCATATCACAGCAGTATTAGGATTGCAAAAACCCACCCTGCAGTAATGACTCTGCTTTGATTTGCGCTCTTATATCAACATTGTGACACTCAAGTGAAACCAAGCTTTGTTCATTTTGCACTGAGCTGCTGTCAAACCCATGGTTGAAGATGAAAGCTTGAAAAAAAGCAGAGCAAAGTGCATGGAGCAGACGGGTAGAATCTCTGGTGGTCTGCCACGGTCTGCCACAATAAGATTCTCCCATGGCAATGGAGGCTTTATTTAAAAAAGCTTGGAAATCCCCTCGTCCCCCATTTCTATCTGTTGCTACACCACAGTGACATAAGTGTGTGTGGGAGTGGAACGAGGAATAATGAAGAGGAGTAGCGAAGAAGTGAAAACAAGTAGAAAAGGAAGATGTCTGGGTCGCCTCAGACAACCTCAGTACCACAGCTGTCAACCGACAGAAGAACAAAAGAAAAGATCCAAAATGACCCCTTTTATTAATGATTGAAATATTGATACCAATTAAAAGCTTTTACTTCTCCTGTTAAGGAGACTCTTTTGTTAAGGACGATACAGTCCCCCTACCTCAGTCACCCACCCAAACCCTTCTGGTGACAAAGATCTAACCACATCACTGGTTGCTGCCTACTACTTCCTGGCAGCGGACGACCCATAAGATCTAACCCCCCCCCTCCGACTCACCACCACCACCACCACCACCTCCGCCCCCCAAAAGTCTGTCTCTTCCCCCAACCTAACCAGACCCAACTGCCGGCCCACGGCAGGGCCCAAAATCTGGCCTCCAGCTGGGCCTTCTGCAGTGCAGCCAGGCTCCAAAGCAGGCCCTGATTCAATAACAAGCCACAGAGAACGAAACAACAACAAAGGTCTCTGAACGTTTCGAGCGAAAAACGAGCGCTTCCTTTGGAAATTGCTGTGCGGTCGGGTCTGCAGGGTCTCCAGGGACCAGAAGCTGGGAACAATCTGGCGAGGGCTGGAGTTTGCCCCCATTGCCATGACCATCATAACCAACTCCTGCCGCCGCTACGGTACACTCCCGTTTCTCTCTCTTTTTCGGGCTGCCCACACTATAAAGGAAGGAGTAGGCTGGGGGAGCTTAGAGAGGGGTCTCCCTGGCTCTGAAGTGAAATTCAAATGAGGTCTTTTTTTTCAGTTCTGTAGTGGGGTTTAATGTGGCCTGCATGCCTGTGAGGGAAGAAAGCAGCCAAACAAAAGGCCCAAAAGACTTCCAGCAGCTTTGTTAGTTTTTGCTGAGGGCTACTATCAAACCCACCGCCAGGCCTTCTGCTTTGGACCCTAAATACAGGTGTGTGTGAAAGAGAGAGAGAGAGAGAGAGAGAGAGAGAGAGAGAGAGAGAGAGAGAGAGAGAGAGAGAGAGAGAG
>JBBPDE010000040.1:23594090-23605126 GCA_037974605.1 Nannopetersius ansorgii | reverse complement strand
TGTGTGTGTGTGTGTGTGTGTGTGTGTGTGTGTGTGTGTGTGTGTGTGTGTGTGTGTGTGTGTGTGTGTGTGCATGAGTGGACATTAATGAGGATTTTAGAGGTGGCAGGAAGCACTCTGTCAAGAGTCACATTGTTCTGCTTAGTAATACGTGGAACGTCAGCAAACAATCTTTAAAACTCTCTTTAGGCCCAAAGTCGAAAAAACCAGGCAAACATTCTTGCACACAATGAGATTTTCCTTGTTTGTATGTTACTCACTTTACTAAAAATGCACACAATATATTTTGCTAACAAATACATTTGCAGCATGTTCACTTTATTAAATAGAAAATGACATACATTTAATTCAGCACTACCTACCAGTGCCAGTGGCTACAGGTGAAACAATGTTTCACCAAGAAAAATATAATACAAAAAAAACTATCACTTTTTTATTGGTGTGAAACAAAATAATGCACCTAAAGTTCAGCTCCTCGATAGCGTTACAGTTGTTTACGGCTCTGGTCAAAACATGTTTCACTAGCGTCCTCATTCATTTCAATGTAAATCTTCTCAGACCTCCTCAGATTTTCGAGGGTTTAATGGACTCTAATGGTAATCTTTGGGAAAGAAAATCCCTGCTAGTATGACAGAGTGATTAACAACTTCACCAAGAAGACCAGGAGGGTAGAATTAAAAAGGTGAGAAAGAGGTAAAATATATTTTCTTGGGTTTTAGAAATATCGTTGATTATGTACTGTTGAAATAAACATTACTATCGTATTTGTAAGGTATTCAAAATAAAATACTTTCTTATATTTTGTTGGGATTTAACTATGAGGAGATTTAACTATCAGCAGACAAAGGTTTGATATTTAACATGCCATAAAGTGCTGAAAGACTTAACGAGTGCATTTAAAGTTAAAGGACAGTCTAGAACTTGACTCTGCATCACTACATAACCAGTTTATAGGATGTCAGACATGCACTGTTATATTTACGGCATTTATCAGATGATTTATCCAAAGCGACTTCCATTCCCTACCTACAGGGGACAGTCTCCCTGGAGCAACTTGGGGTTAAGGGTCTTGCTCAGGGAGCCAGTGGTGGTGTGCTGAAGGTAGGATTCGAACCCATGACCTCTTGGTCTGGAGGCAAGTATCCTACCCACTGAGCTACCGCCACCCCCCACTGTTACTGATTCTTTCTGTCATATGAAGGAAATGTGTTATGTTTGCCATATTTTCATTCATATTTTTTTACACTTTCAGTGTTTAACAAAAAGAATAATTTGTGTTTTGTTAAATATATGAACAAGTGGTACAAACATTTGTTGTGCAAAACCTTTGACTGGTAGTGTATATACCCCCCATCCCCTTCCTTATCCCAAACACAGCTGATCAGCGAAGGTGTCTGCTCCTTTACTTTTGCCCTAGGCCTACAAGACAAACGTGGCTAGAAAGTAGTGGAAGCTTACAACATATGTAATTAGCGTTGCGCAAAACCTGCAGCAATCTCAAGTAGAATTCCTTGTGGTTTCTGATACAGATGCACATTGTTTGTGTAATACCAGAGGTAGCATGGCTAAAAACAGCAGCAGTCAATCTGGAATTGTGGACATTTGTCCTTTTTATAATTTAATAAGTTTTAGCAAAAAAAAAAGTGATGATTTGGGGACTACCAAAATATGCAGTTGGCTAAGTTTTGGTCCCATTAAATTTGATCCCTGGCAAATCGACAGTCATCCAAGGCCCCTCGGTATTTCTCAATACTAGCCAGTGTTAAGGAAATTAGGGCTCTCCTCCAAGCATGTTGAGCTGTCCAGTGATGTTGCGTTAGCAGCAGTTCAATAAGACACGTTGATAAGACACTTCAAATGACTCAGAGGAAACACCTCTAGCCACAGCACTGTTAGCAGTAGGTTTTATCTAGCTGGAACTGGCCTCGAACAAACGAAGGGAAAAGTACAAGTGAGCTGTGGACTTGCTGAACCGTCCTGAATATTTTGCCTTGTCATTACGCAGGCATGTCTTTACCAGCATCTTCCGTCATGCCAAGACTTCATCCATGTGTGCCTGGTTCCGGAGGAGGTGATTATTTTTGTAGGTCATGAGCGGGCCGCTCTTATTTGGACAGGATTTGCCCCCCCGTCCACCCCTACCCGGAACCTAATGGGGTGACACAGTGGTCAACAGCAAAGCATATCAGAGAGTCCATATATCAAACTTTTATTAGGAGGAAGTCATTACGGTCGTCCTGACCCCTCCTTGACCTGGAGGGCAGATTAAACTGTAGCCAGGGGTCAGGGCGGGGTCTCGGCCTCCACCGCGCACTGTCCAGCCGGGCAAGTGGCCCTTCAGTGCAAGTGTTTCACCCCACAGATCACTGAGGGACATGAGAGTATTTTTGATGAGTATTGGCTTGTGTATCAATGATGATTCTGTATTTATAGAAAAGACACTGGTGTTGCTCCTGTACACAGACGCTCTGTCCAGTGAAAGGGATGCCTATAGCCAAGCAATGTTGAGAACAGATTAAAATGTACAGGTTGCCATGGTGATATTTCAAAGTTTTCTGATTTAAGACACACCAGTCCATCATCTTTCCATGGCTGGGAGTTTAAGAGAGAATATTTGGTACTTGGCCACTCTCTCTAGGTAGGTGGGTAGGATGCCCCCCTCCCCCTCCCCCCCATTACTCAGGGCGATGCTAACTGCTAGCGGACAACAGACTTAACTGTTAGTCATGTCAAGACCCAGAAATAACAAAAACAGAAAGAAAGTGCAAGAAAAACACAAGAGCAACATAACAACAAGACAAGACAACATTTAGTGCAGTCAACAGCTACAGTACAGTTTGAATAATAGACAATTGTGATTTATACTGCATTCTAGTCATGGAGAGTGAGCAAAAAGATGCGATGACGTTTCACATGACTCTAACATTCACCCTCCCAGCGCTGGTAGCATCATGGGATTTTGGAGTCCTAGTGAATGGATGGTAATTGAATACAACTAATTGGGAAGAAAACATGGCAACCCTATGCCCTTAAAAAGGGGGTTCTTTAATTAAGTCAATGGTTAATTACTGAAGGATCACAACTCAAAGAACTATAAAGGTTGCATGGTTCTCTGCAGTTTAATGCATTAAATTAAGCATCTCTGTGATTAAGAAACAGATGAATTTGGTTCTTTTTAGAACCTTTGAAAAATGGTTCTTAGCTCTAAAAGGGGTCTACAGTACTTATAAATAGAGGTTCCAAACTTGCACTCCTAGAAATAGGAGCACAAAGGCACCACAATGAGTTCAAATGATGATATCGAAGTACCATGTTTAGTTTCCCCAAGTACCATTTTCATGACTAAGATATGCAAAGATATGCATGACTAAGTGCAAAGAAAAGTAAGAAAAAAATAAAGAGTAACACTTTATTTGAGCTCTGCTACATAACACTGACAATCACATCATGGCAAACGTCATATGCTGTCATGAGTCGTTTTGATAGATAATGCCCATTACTTTAACAGTTATGGTAATCATCATGACAGAGACTGTTCTGTTTGATGTCCTGTCTTCAAATGAGCATTTCATGTCTTTAAACATTGTAGTGTCCGTCTTGACTGCTAATGGTAACATGACACTGTTATAATAAAGTATATAACCTGTCTTGATGACTCATTAAAGAGTATGGCACCTGGCAAGAAATGTTCATGGTATGGTTATGTCAATGTTATGCAGCAGGGTTCAAGAATAGTATTAATGAACCTTCACATAATACAAAGATCTGTGGGTACTGATAAAATAGGTAATGTTTCTCCAGAGTATACAGGATAACAAGCCATGAAGCCTAAAGACCCCAAAAGACAAGGCTCATCAGGTTTCTTAATGGTTTGTTCATGATCCCTCTAATTGTCCTGGTGATGGTCATACTTTTCTTCTTTTACTTTCAATTGTTCAGAGCATTATTGTATTTCACAGTCGTTTGATTCTTCTTAGAACATGTCCATAAAGAAGCACAGCCTGAACAGCTCGGATCTGTAAGACCTGTCATTACATATGAAGATCTAGTCAAGCTTCCCATCCTTTGTCTTTCGTTTGCATTTCTTCAGAACTAGAACCTTTGTTGGTGAGCAGTTCCTCACCATAAGTGATAAATGTAGCTTGATTCATCTTAACACCCACAAAATCTTCTCTGAGGCTGGTCCACGTATAAAAAAAAACGCATTTGTTTGAGGACTCACTTACAGCACAATAAACAATTTATAGTTATATATTGTATAACAGATTCATAGATACTGTGAAGCTCATATTTCAGCTCCTGATTTATAAGCTGTCATGGTATCTGCTTCATACTCAGTAGAGTTCATAGAGAGTCCTGCCCCACAGAGAGAGGACTGAAGGGCCTGAAGAGTCGGGACAGGGATGAGGAGGCACCCGAATGCCCCAGGCCCCTCGATACTCAGCAGAAAAGTGATGACGGCTCCTGCCCCGCTGACGCCCGCATTATCACCCGGCTCAGCCTGACCCCTGTCAGGAGGTGAGTGGGGATCCCTAATAGCCGACCTCTGACTTTTTGCCCCTCTGAAAGGTGATACTGCAGCAGGAAGGTAAAGCCTGTGTCAGGACAAGGGGGATGGACTCCGGACCATCCACTCACAGGCCTCCACCCCTGTTATGATCTTTCAATAGACTGTCTATATGGATTTTAAAGATCTTTCTATTCTTTTAGGAGCTCTAAACTACCTTATAGCACCACAGAGCCTGTCAGTTTACTGGCCTTCTGCGAATACAGTAAAAATTAGAAAGTTGTGTGTAAAGGGTCACTTAAACTTAGCTTTCAGTTCAAATTCAGCTTTTATTGCATTTATTTCCTTTAGCTACTACATGAAATAGAAGTTCAATTATCATTCAAATTTGTTATTGAGCAGCTGATAGAATGCAATTCACATCAGTACTGATATTTGGTCAATGATTTTATATACTTAGACTTGAGAAACTTGGCATGTTAATAGCTCTATATACGGATGACAGGCATTTAATACTGTTTGGACAAATGCTCCACAACAATTTAGCGAAAAAATAGTAAATTTTTATGGCAAGTTGGCCTCTAGAGGGTGCATGACTCTGGCTCATTACAACTCATTTGTGGAGTCAAAATTTACATATGCAAGATTTGCATATAAGATACTTTTTACCTCATTTTGAACAGATCAGCCATGAGATCCCACCCTCCCAACCCTTAAAGGCGAAGTCAACTTAATGTTCGATTGAGTCTACGTGTGAATACAGCAGGTAAACTAGAAGAAAAAGACATCAGTGGCAATGTCTGACTGAAGAGATGACGAGATTTAGGAACTTCTGTCAGTAAGGGTCAAGGCTGAAATTGCCATACTAGTTCAAGGAACAGCAGCAATTGTTTATGATGAAATTATGAACCATCTATATGACCACATCATACCCTGCATCCTATACACTCTACCCAAGCACCACCCCTCATCTAGACCAAACCGAGAATATCCAGAATGGCCTCCTTTATGGACAATCTCCTGCTGTGAACTACACGTGTGAAAGGTCAACTATAAACAGTGTCAAGACCAGAT
Organism: Nannopetersius ansorgii; assembly: GCA_037974605.1. Classification (NCBI taxonomy): domain Eukaryota; kingdom Metazoa; phylum Chordata; class Actinopteri; order Characiformes; family Alestidae; genus Nannopetersius; species Nannopetersius ansorgii. The sequence goes on along the minus strand of JBBPDE010000040.1, from coordinate 23,599,545 downwards.
ACTCCAAACATTCATATTTACAGCATTTTGCAGATTCTTTTCTCCAAATCAGCTCACAAATTTCACATACATGGGCTGTAGGTGATTATAGTGTTAGAAGTCTTGCCAAAGAACTCTTATTGGTGTAGTGTGGTGTGGTGTGTCACCCATGGTAGGAATCAAACCCCACTCTCCTGCATGGAAGGCAGCAATGTTAGCCACTATACAAACCAACCAGAGCTCCTGTCTGAAAACAGCTTTAGTTCTCCAGAAATGAACATAAAATAATTCAGCAAATAAGACTTTGAAATACTTTACACAGTGCCTGGAGCAAAACCATACTCATCTGCAAAGTTGGGCTGAATTGAAAGGTTTTAGTGGTCTTTTCCTAGTGCAAAGGGAGAATAATTTGTTTGTGGCTTAATATACCAGGATTAAAAGCTGTCTGACGCAACATTAGGGGCTTTTTTGCTTAATTCTTTTTGATATTTTGAAGAATTGTTGTACAAACTGTGTGTTATGATGTTATATCTCAGAGGATCTGGTATTATATTGTATTTCCTATTTTATCAATTTGCAAAATCGATAAAAAAAACTAGAAAAACTATGCAAAATCATTAAAGGAACACACATACCAAACACCTCCACGTGTTTCACTAAGCGGCATGTAACAGATAAGCAGCTTCCTCCAGGATCAATAACGTTTTCTGAGCTGTATTCTGTTTCTGATTCTGATGATCAATAAAAAGGAAGATCATGCTTATGTTTGCCTGAACAATGGCCTCGAGTCCTAAAAGCCAGACGAAAGCGAGGCTTTCACTTGTGGAATGTTCCCGAAACGCTGTTTTGTAACTGAGCCTTTTTTCCCCAAATTTCAGTCAAAGACATGGTTTTGTTTTCTTCAGAAAACACCCAATAAACTTTTTTTCGAGTGGCTCTGCTCCAGTGTGTCTCTGAGCTGTTTACAGTTTGGGGGGGGAGGGCGGGGTCCATTCTGAGGCTGATTTCCTCCACTGGCTGATTTAAGGCGTGTTGTGCAACAGAGGAGAACACTCTGCCTCCTGCGATCTTTATTTGTACATTTTTACCCTCCTAAAGCAGGCTTTGGTCTCACCAAAGAGGCACTTTGATGACGCATTAGTAGAGTGATTTATTGCTTCTCAAGATGTACTTTCCAGATAGGCCGTCTGTCCTGTTCCCACAGGACTAGAACACGAGTTGGCCAAGATCACTTGGGGTTTCTCGTCATAAGAGGGCTATTTCATAGTGTGTGTGTGTATCTTTGTAAAATGTGTACATTCTAATGGCTTAGTCATCTCGTCTCATCATGTACAACTGATACCTGCGCCACAGAATGGTGATGGGGGGGCCTGTGTCACATTCTGGGACTCTTTTTTATGTGGGCCATCACTACTTTCACTATTACTGCATAAAATCCATATACTGATACTCTCAAACCACACCGATATTTCAGAAGCTATTAACGAAGAAAAAAACATAAACAGTCATTCTGCACTTTTTTCAAAGTAATTCTGGACCTTTTGTGTCTGTTTGGTTTTTAAATGTTTATGCATTTTAGAGTGCAGCTGCCATTTTTCTTTCAGCAGGTTTTTAGGTCGAAACCTACTCACAACCATGGTAAAAACAATGTCCAGGCATCAGTGTATTCATAACCTTTTCATACAATGAGTCTGTGATTACTGTTAGTATTTAAGTTCTGTTTTGGATGGACATCACTGTCTGTTCATCGCCTCATTTCATGTTTGTAGCGGCCCTTGAGCCAGGTTTTATGTATGTTCTTGTTTTCATGTTCATGTCTAAATAAAGAGCCTGCCTTGTCCCTGCTGCCCCCGAGGTAAATCATGGACGCGGGTTCCCCCCGTCGTCTGTGACACTCCCCAGACATATGGTTCTTTTCTCCACCAGTGTGTACAACTCTGATTCTGTAAGTTTTTTTTCTTGAACAGAGGAATTAAACAGTCTTAAATAGAGTCCCAAGTCAATACAGGCCAATCTAGAGTCAAATTCAGAGTCAATACAGGCAAGCTCAAACTGAGCTCTGAATAAATAAAGACAAGCCTCATATTGAAATCTGAGTCACTACAGGCAAGTCTCAAGTCTTTTCTGAGTCAGTTCAAGCAGGCCTCAAATTGAGTCATGAGTCAGTACAGGCAAGCTGAAGTCCAGTTAGAGCATGTTAAGTGCTAAGTCAGTACATGTAGGCCTCAAGTTGAGTCCCAAAGTCAATACAGCAAAGTCCTGAGTCAGTACAGAAAAATCTTGAGATAAGAATCTAGTCAGTACAGACAAGTCTCAAGTTGAGAATGAGTCAAAAGAAGCCTGAGTCAGTACAGGTTAGTCTGAAGTTAAGAAACGAGTCAGAAGTGGTATCAAGTAGAGTCACAGTTGGTACAGGCCACACTCAATTTAAGTCCTGAGTTAGTAAATGCAAGCCTCAAGTTGAATCAGAGTCAGTATAATTAGTACATCCAAGCCTGAAACTGAATTCCAAGTAAAGTTGTGAGTCCTAATCAAAGATACGAATAATAATGATTTCATAAGCTGCAGTGACCGACTGCTAAATTGATCAAAAATAAATTCTGTCGTCTGTGGGTCAGTGAGTCGATGGGCCGTGGGTTTTGATTGGTCCGAAGCTGCTGTGTGATGTATAGGGCTGCTGATGGAGTTCCTGATGACTCTGATAGCCCCTGAGACAGGACACAGGGGGGTCACAGGGGGGCAGTCCGAGGGAGACACTGTGGTCATAGTGATGACAGAGGAGGACAGGGAGGGTGAAAGAGAAAAAGACATGATGAGGGACGCAGCACGGCAGGAGGAAAACAAGAGAGAGAGAGAGAGAGAGAGAGAGAGAGAGAGAGAGAGAGAGAGAGAGAGAGAGAGAGAGAGAGAGAGAGAGAGAGTGAGTGAAAGACTGGGAAAAATGCATCAGGCAAAAATTAAAGCAAAAATGTAGACATGCCCTGTGACCTTCCACCTGGAGGCCAAAAAAAGAAGAAAAAAGGCCCTGTCCCGGTTCTGTTAGATCTGATTAGGTAGCTTTAAACCCAGGCTTCCTACTCTCATTATAGTGCTCTGTGGATGTCCTGGCCTCTACACACAATATTTGTCCAGGATGGAACTCTTCACTTCCCAAATTAGCCATTTATTAGGCATATTGTTTTCAGTTTTGGGGCTAGGAGGCCGTATTTTGATGTAGCGCATTATGTAGGGAGTAGGGAGCCATCTGAGATTCAGCTGCCATGTGGGGAAAAGGGCATACAACACTGTTAGCTTGTTGCTAATATTAAACTGGAAGGCGCTAATGGAAATTAGCCTTGTAGTCACATTTTATGCAACATGGCAACATGTGCACACGTGTGAAAGAAGTGAGGGATGGGGGTTTGCAGTAGGGGGGTCCATGTCTGGGGGCGGCCAGAAGTTTGGGACCCACTCCTATAGCTGAGGCGACCTATAGTGAAACACGTGCAGTAGCTTTAGGACGTGTTGTCGCCCTCAAAAAACCAGAGAAGACTTTGTCCGAGATGGACCAAAAGTAAACATCCTAACAAAAGGGATTGCGTCAGATAGAGAAGGAAAGAAAAAGCACCTTGACTCATGTTATCAGCTTGAAAGCAGTAGTTTGAAACGAGGTCCTAAACAACCCCCACCCACTCTGCAAACGCAGTAGATACACCACCAAGAGCATCGAAAACCAATCTGTCATGCACTTGCCTATTAGTGACGCCACTTTATTGCACAAAAAGGGCTATTAGTGCCGAGAGTGACAGTGAGAAGGAGACAGAAAAATGAGGGGGGGGTCACGTCGAACAATAGAAGGGATAAAAAGTGGCAAAAAAATATGTTGCAAGCTAAAGGCTCGGCCTAACACTTAGCATTAGCTTAGCATTTGACGACAGCAGGCGATTGTAAAGGGGCGACCTGGAGGTGATTAAACAGCAGAGCAAGTGGGATGAGGGTGCTTATGGTAGTTCCCTAAAAAAGCCCCATGTTAATCTGTAACTACACACACCAAGGGTCACGTCTGGCACTATAGAAACTGGTGTGTGTATATGACAAACACACAAGAGTCATACATGACCCTGTCTAATTAAACTTGCTAAATTAGTCTTTAAGTCGTTAGGCCTTATCTAAGACGTTGTTCTGTGTGACACTGTGCTCCTTTCTCCCTTTTTTAATCACGTATGGAGCAATAGTGTTTCACATGTTCTTCACACACACACACACACACACACACACCCATTGACTGTTTATACATTCTTTTAGACAAAAACACTCTGAGACACACCCTGGAAACACTTGCTGGGCAAAATTATGACTATAGTTCAAAATTGTTTAAAATTTCTAACACCATCCAGTTTACCATTTAAAGCAGGCCTCACTAGAAGGTCCATGGTTCTGCTGTCTCTGTAAGTCTTGTAGGACCTGAGAACCAGTATGAGATGCACAGTTTTTGTGTTTTTTGATTGTTTTTCTTGGAATTCAGTAATGCTCCTTGTCTCACTTATTATTTTGTTTTTATTCTTTTTAAATGGCCTTGCTCTGATTGGCTGACCTACATTGTGTCTCGTTAAGTTGTGAAACATTCCATTTAATTTCAAAGCAAATGGATAGGCTAAGCTGCCGTAGGTCAAATGGACAAATTAATTTAGATTTTGACTTTTTGCACAAAGTTTAGTTTTACATGAAATTAGCTTACATAAAATCTTAGATCTTTTTTATATATCATATATTTATATTATAATATTTTTTCCCCTAAATGTTTAAAATGTTGTATATTTTATATATTATGTTTTATATGTCATGCTTTATTTTTTCAATCAGTCTTTTTTTGTACGATTGACAATAGTACTTCCAGGCATCTGGTAATGCTGGCCACTGATTGGTGTAGAAGTGGTTGAACCTTAAAGAACTTTTATAGTAATTTCCAGGTATGGTCTCAGATCATGTGACCCATTGTGGCTTTAAAAGGCCTAATGGAGCTCACCTGCCGTTTTCTTCAACCTGAACACAAAAGCTTTGGCCTGGTGGGTCTTTTTCAGTGTTTGCCGGGATTAATACATCCTGGTGCTCTTTGAGTTACCATATCATCTGGTCCACCTTCTGAGTTTTTTTACAGCTTGGAAACATCACCATCAAACAAAGTTTGTGACTCTATTCAGACATGATTTTACAAATATCCAAACTTGTCTCCTGTCGGCCAATTGGGTGCAAAGTGTGACAGGGAACTGACCTCTTTTGAGGGGTCAAAACGCTTTGAATAGCAGAGCTGTCATAATCACTGATGCCCTCATGGGTGACCCTCTCAGGTTTCATAATCGAAGTGCTGGAGTCCAGGTGCAATTAAGCTTTCTCTGCTTGTAGAGAGTGAAGATGTCAACAAACACTGTGTGTGTGTGTGTGTGTGTGTGTGTGTGTGTGTGTGTGTGTGTGTGTGTGTGTGTGTGTGTGTGTGTGT
>JBBPDE010000040.1:23509794-23521234 GCA_037974605.1 Nannopetersius ansorgii | reverse complement strand
GCACCTCCACATCATTGCATTCAGTTTTTATTCAGGATTTGTATAGTGTCCCAACTTTTTTGGAATCCGGTTTGTACTTACCATCAAATACCTGGATTGGCTCTTTTTACTTTAGTAGATTGAATGATTAGTTGCTTATGGAATTTAATACATCCAAGCAGTGACTGAAGGCATGGAACTGAAATCTGGAACCTAACCTGTGTTCTTCTCATCAGCTCACAAAATATCAACTACTTTTTTTTTTTTTAGAAAAAAAGGAATCTTTTTACTGCTTTCTTCTCTGTCTCTTATTCTAATGTTCACTCTAATGTGCAGAAAGAAACCCATCGTTGATCCCAATGGCTTCAAACAATCTGCATAGGTGCCTTTTACGCTGTACTCTATATGGATTCAAGATTCAAGATTCTTTATTTGTCACATACACAGTTATACAGGTACAACATGTTCCTGATAAGGTAGATCTATAAGAATCAGAATCACAAAGAATCACAAAAATGTAATGATCCCAGATGGAATAGTTTATAAGACACGAGGACCAGAGAGTGCAAGAGCAAGGTAGATGTTTCTACTAAAGAGGATGGTGAAAACATGTTCCTTCTTCTCTCTTGGCTCAGCCAGAACAACCCCAGAGCCATGGGAGCACGTGGCATCTTTGTAGCTGGAAACCTTCAGCAGCTAAAGTTTGATCCATGAGTCTCTTCGCTTCCAAGCCTCGTTTGACTGATTCTCAGAGATCAGACACTCCCCCTCACCCCCCCCCACCAACCATTAAGTGTCTTAACAGACGCGTGTAAAATACGAGCCTCCGAGCACAAAGTGAACGGCTGAGTTTTAAAGTGTTTGGCTGCAGCTCCTCTCTGTGAGGAGCTCCAAGTACCTGCTAACTCTAACTCCCCCCAGCTACGACAGCATGGTCATAAAACAAGTCTCGGATAGACACTTCCCCTCTTGGCGTGAGCCTCTCCGTCTAGCATCTGTTTTGGTGTAAGCGCTCTTTCACTTCCCTATCGCTCCCCGGAGGACCCTGCAGACGATTAACAACCAGAGCAGATAGCGCTGATTCTGGTGATAGCCACACAAGCTATGACCGAAGTGGTCTAGTGCTGAAAGCATCCTTCGTCCAACATGAAGCCCAACTCTTCCAGCTTCAAAGTATAAATCTAGCTTAAGTCTGAGTGAATATGTAACACCTAATTGGAAATTATTTTCCACCCACCAGAGCTTGTAGATAGAACAGCTAGGGCTCATCTAGCATTCTTTGCACCATTTTAAACACAGAACTGCGTACTTTATATACATTTGGACATTCAATAGCACCTGCACTTTACCTTCTGTTTACAGGCACACTTGTGTCTTGTTCTTTGATTTGATTAGAATTTACACTCACTCATTGTGGTTAAATGCTGCTAATTGCCTCTTGTGCAGAATCATACTTACGGTGCAATACTATTAATTCCGGAAGGTTTAAGGGATGTAAACATTCCAGAGTGACCAGTTAGCAGCATTGAAATGCATTGATAAGCATTACAACAAAAAGACAATAGTATTGTGTGAACGGGGTCACACAATACTACTGTCTTTTTATTGTAATGCTTATCAATGCACTTCAATGCTGCTAACTGGTCACTCTGGAATGTTTACATCCCTTTCGCACTTTAAGGTTGAACTTTTTGTTGTTTTGTCTGTTTATTTTATTGTTTTTGTTGTCACTTTCTTTGATGTTGCTATTTGTTGCATCATGGCCCGTGGAAAAACACGCATCAAAAATAGGAAGAAAAGACATTAAAAGGAGACTACCATTAAATCAAAACATTTCAGTCAGTTTCTCTAAAACAGAGCATTTCACCAAGATCTTACGTGCCAAAAAGCACCAAAGGACAACTAAGGGGCATCTAACACCAAATGCCAATTATTGTCCACCCAACAGAACTTTGGGGGTGTACCTAGAACAGCTTGTAAAAAAATAGGAATAAAAGTAAACATGAAAAGGAGATTGATTTAGAACAGAGTCCTTTATACCACTCATACTGACTTTGTTAACATCCATTTGATTATGTAGAAATGATAATCAGTGAATAAATCAGCTTCATACCTCCAAGTGATGCTACAAATTCTCCTCAAGGATTGTCATACCAAATGTTATGTTTGTTGCCCCCTTGTTCTTCTGAAATCATTTGTTGCAGTGGTTCAAGATGGCTGGTGTGAACAGGGATTTTCTTTTTTATATCACTTTTCAGAAATACAGTGCGGTGCAAAATCTTAGGTTGCTGCGAAAATAATAATTAAAAACTTTAGATGAGATTAGTGAGTGTTTTTTGCACATTAATATTACTAAATATGCTTAATAAAGCTAAGAACAATAATTGTAGTTTCCATCAGTAACCTGGTTGGACTCAATCAGTCCTTCATTAATTTAAATCAGGAACTGCTGATGGAATTTCACAAATTCAAGCTACAGCATCGAGGAGAAATCTGGAACTAAACCTGTGTTCTCCTCACCAGCTCACAAAATATCACAAACAAATCTTGATACACTTTAGTGCTTTATTGGTAGTTTGGATTTACACAAATTTTAACTTTGCCAGCAGAGAGACAATTTATGAGAAAAATAGCTTTTGCATACGTGCCTAAGACTTTTGTACAGTACCATATCTGAACACAAGTGAAAGCAAGTGAGGATATAGTGAGCTAGAGGGTGACGCTGAAGCTCTGTAGTGGACATTTGCTAGGGTAGGTCCTCATCCCACACCAATTTCGCAGGTTGCCTGGTGTGTATGTAATCGCAGGTTGCCTGGTGTGTATATCTGTGGTGGGGGGTGGGAGTGAGATTGAAAGGAGAAAAAAAACACTCTCCCTTTCATCTCTGTTTCATCTTCCTTTCATGTGTTCTGCCCAAGGAGCGCAACCGCTCATATCCAAAGCCACCGTTTGAAGCCTTTCAACTCCATTAGAGATGCTTCCTGCCTGTCCTGCACACTGTTAGGTGGTTTCTTCTGCCTAATTATCTTTATGTCAGCTAAGAAGAGAGCGGCATGTGTGTCTGCGAGAAAACGTGTGAAATTCCTTTTTTTTAATCATTCACTCACTGATGGGTGGGGGCTATTGAAGGGCGAGTCTAGACAGATACCCGACTCTCTTAAAAGGCCATAAAACCACATCAGCCTCGTCTGAAGATCTGCATTACAAATAGGGCTAATTTGGGATTAATTGTTTCCGTTTTTCTTTTCTTCTGTGCTCCTGGATGTAGGCGGAGCCTGTCTCAAGCTGTCTGAGGTGTCTCGGGTCTCCTCAGGCCTTTATGAGGGAGACGGTCTTTGTTTTTTTGGCACAGGTGAGAGCGGTGGAATCAAAAGAATTTTAGACAGTCTGAACAGAGCTATGCTGACAGCATGCAACAGGCTTGAGGGTTTCCACTTATTTCCACTCCATCTAGACTCGAGTCATCAGTTTTCATAGACTTGACATGAATTCAGATGCCTTCACTATGGAAAAGTGACCCATAAACAATTTTTATTATTAGGTAAACACAATTAACTTGCAACAAACTGCAATTTGCAGCAAAGACCACTGCTTTAATAAAAGAACAAGAGAAACGAAGTTAAAAGTTCAATGTTCTTATATTTGTCACCAACTACCAATAGTACAATAATAAATTAATTTAAATATTAATCTATTCATACTCAATAATAGACTGCAGATTTGCTGAAATTGTATCTGAAATGTGGACAGAGTAGACATTAATGATATCTGAGCAATAATTTTACTAGCCTACCACCTACATGCATTACATTATAATGAAGGTATCAAACTGGCACCAACATTTGGTGTCAAAATGCAGGATTCAGCAAGTGCAGCGAATGCATTACATTTAACCTAGAAAGAGACCACAAAACATCATATTAGATTATATGTTTGGGGTGCTGAAGCCTATCCCAGTGCTCAAAACACCATCACAAACTCATTCACCCACACATTTAAAAAGTAATGTATCAAAATGAAAACCAAACCAGACAGCTGCTCAACAAAAAGGTAAGACCAAAGTGAGTCAAGGTAAGGATGACCCTTATGACCCATGCTGGGTCAGTTTATCTCAGTTAAACAGTGACAAATTAATGGATTTTTTTTAATACTTCAGCTTCTTAAAGATTTGAACATGAAAGGCGATTCTTGCATGAAGTTCTTTTGAAGATTTAGGAAAAATAAGCATGTTTAAACAGGTCAATTGTAGCACATAAAAGTGCATAAAAATCACAAAGAAAAATCTGGGCCCAAATGGCTTCGGAAAGTAGAAAGTGAATAAAAGCTCCACAAATAAGCTTCACATAAATACTTGCTCTAATGCCTCATACAAAACTCATTAAGTGTATGGCAGGGGAATAGGCCCATTATGAAGCTAGTTCTGCTGGGTGGCCTAACCTTTAAAAGCCCCCCGCCATCATCACCGAAACGTTCGCCGCCACCGTCGGGGTCTATGAACTGCACAATCTCTGAACGTTCCCAATACGCTGCTGTTCACGTATTCGTAAATAGTCCTTGGAGGTCTTTCATCTAATGATACTGGATATGCAGCTGATAAATTCCAATACATGACAGTTTGAAACCCAAGCTCCCGTTAAGTGGACCCATTTGGCCCCAAGCAGAGCCATGTTTGATTTTGCACCATCCTGGTAGAGCGATTTATTTATCTTGCTTACCTTCTGAGAAAAATGAAGCCAGCATGTCTGCCGAACACATAATCGAATTTAAAATTTGGCCCGATTCCCTTTGCGAAGGTTCCCTGGTTAGTATTAAAGCGACACGCGATTGCATCACTGCCTGCGATCTGTGTGGCACGGCCTCTAATTGGCCTCACGGAGGGAAGTGCACTTGTTTTGAATGTTTGTTTTTCTTTTTATTTTGTTTTCGTTTCTTTAATTGGATTCTTTTGGCGACCAATGGTTGCCGAACACACACACACACACATACGGGTGCTATTGAAGCTGCCGAAGGTTGGGGTACTGTTCGTGTGTATATGCGTGTGTGTGTACACAAGAGTCTTAATGATTCAATTTCACCCAACCTCCTCCACCTCCCGAGTGCCGTGCTGCTCATTAGCTGCGACGCCTGGGTGAATTAAGTACATTATGGCATGTGGATCGAACCTGTTCAAATGCAGACACCAGACGCACACACAGACGCATCTGTGTTTTCCACATTTTGAAACTCCGCAGAACTCGTGGGCAACCACATTTGAAAATCCTTGAAGCTACTGCAACCTTTGAAGTACATAATTGCAAAGAAAGCTGTGAATGAACCCACATTTGATATACTGTTATTTTCCACTTTTTTTGGGGTGGGGTGGGGTGGGGTGGGGGGTGTCAGCATGAAGTAAGTGGCGAATGCGAATATGTAGGTATCACGCACATTCTTATAAATTAAAAAAGTTGGTATATAAAGAAGGTTTCACAATCTATCATGGACTCATTAGTCCATACCACCCATATGTGCAAGTATAGCACATATTGAGTAGATTAAATGAAAGAAATGGGAACAAATGTTTTACTGAAACTGGCTGCCTAAAGAGACAAGGTGCCTAGATAAAGGTGCCTAGATAAACCACTCAGCATTCAGCACCACCAGTATACTGATCACCACCTGAACATCTGGAATCATCTGCACCTGTTTCTTCACTGGTACAGGACCTAAATCAGACGTGCTTTGTTATGCTTGAATTATATGTATGTAGGTTACTGGGTGGCTTAACACACAGAAAACATTCCTCTGAAACTGGTCAGAGAAAATGTTCCTCAAAACTACATTAAAAATATAAGAAGGTCTGACTTTAAAAGGAGAACTGAGGGGTGGATCAAGACTTTTGCAGAGTACACAGAGTGTGATTTTTCAATCTAGTGTTCAATAGCAATTAAACCATCCTTTAAACGATCTGACAATAATTGCTTAATGTTAAACAGTACTACTAAGTGAAAAGAGCTGATAGCATTAATTTGGTAACAGCTAAACAAAGAACATGTTCTGTTCTGGCTTAAGCACTAACTCAAGCATTATAATGTCTCAGATCTGAGGAAGTGAGGATGGGCAGCAGAAATTTTGATCTGTAGCCTGGTTGGGCTAACGTAAGGATCAGAATTAAACAGTGCTGCACACCGCATGTCTGATTCCGATTAGTTTGACTCAGCAAGTACAGAAGATAAAAAAGTCAAATGCCTGGTGTTGCAACTCCAGCAGGAATCAAACCTGTTCTCTGGTGTTTGAATCTGTTGCGTGTTTCCTAAGCTAACAACAGTTTAGTGGGCCAAATTTGCCACACACCACAGGAGAGGCTTGGTTCCAGCTAAAACAATGCTCATTTAGAGAACAATGACTCGAATATGAGACAACCAAAATTGAATGTGTTCTGTGGTGTGCTTAGCTCTTAGCTGTCGCTGAACCACTGTTATGAGCAGTGGGTTGTACCACCGATTAGCAAGCTCCTACAACCCCAACAGTAAGCCCCCCATTAAATATACACTGTATTTTATGACATAGACGTGAATTTAACACAGTCAAAATTTAAAAATTCTGGTATGATTTTTTAAAATCCTTATACCAAATGACTGTTATACCACCCAAGTTATGGATTATTGTGTAGACTTCCTTCATAATAAAAATATTATTGGTTATTGGTATTATTGGTATCGATCACAACAAGGTGTTGATTAATGTTAAGATTAAAAAAAAAAATCACTAACAGATATACACAAAAAAACCACAGCAGGCCAACGGGACGCAATTGAACTTGATGACCTGTAAGAGAGTCATCAGTTGGCACCATACCACAACCACCACAGGGACAAAACACACTCATATGCAACATATGGAGCTACCTAAACACACACAACTGCTCTCTCCCCAAGTATAACGTGGAAAAAAAATGGAACAACAAAAAACACCACTGAAGGCCTTTCCTCTGAGCATACTTTTTAATCCCCCTCCATACCCCTGGGGAAAATAAACACACACACATACACAGGAAAAGAGCCAACTCTCTTTTGCTCAGATACAAGGCACACAGCTTTAATTCATTTGATTAAAAAAACTATTTGGAGCATGGCGGCAAAATCTCGGGTTTGATAATGGCCGGAAAAATTGCAATTCGCCAGCGATTATGCCCAATCAAGCCAGAAGGGAGGAGAGTAGAACCAGATGGACTGGCGCGGGATGCCTGAACACACAGGGCAACACAGTACCCCTGAACAGCTGGGGAAGGAACCACAGAGGCACATGTGGCCAACCTGGAGGCTCCAGCTGTGTTGATTGTGTGGGTGAGAAATCAGATGGCAGCGTTCGATGGTGCAGCCGTAGCTTACCTGTCTTGCTCTTCGCTTTCTTCGAAGGCTGCTTCTTTTTGATGAACTTGGCGGTGGCCTCCTGCTGCAAGGCAGGGTCTTCCTCCTCTTGCTCCACTATGGGCTCCCGGATGGTCTCACAGCCAGCTGGGACAGGATATAAGTACTGTTAGCACTCAGTAGCATTGGTTAAAAAAATGTATTTTACACATACCATTACAGGCTATAATCACTGCTTTCCAGTTTTATCAATAGAGTTTAAGAACTTGATCCAGTTTGAGGCAAGTGTGTGATGAAATTTGCACAATTTGGAATGGCGGAGTGTAAAATTCACTCGGTAGCTTCATTAGCCTCAAACCTTCAGTGCAGATTGAACACCCAGAACATTGCGAAATCCCAGTATTTTTTCCATGCGGTAAGGAGCTTCAGTGCTAAGATAAGTTAATAATAAATAATAAAATAATAAGTTAATAATAAATAATATCCAGGCCATCATTTCATGTTTTTTGGTAATAAGAAATACAATTAACCATTAAGTAAATGTTGCAATTTTTAACCCACAGACACCATAGTTTAGCAATTTCTAAAGAAAAAAACAACTTTTTGACAGCAATGGGAAAAATGCTTTCATTTGCTACATTTTAGAAATGTGAAAATGTATAAATAGTAAAAAATGGCCAGGTATGTAATTAATCTGTAGATGAACAAAAATAAAAAAATAAATTACAAAATTTGCAGAAATTGGGTTCTAGGGGATTTTGTGAATTAGATTTTCCAAATACAGAAGCGTTGCTTCATTAGAGGAAGTGCATGAACATGGACAGACACGTCAAACAACAGTAACAAAATAAAAATCTGAAGCTTCAGAACTACCTCCACAAACACATCCAATAAAGCACCTATCTAAACCCTGTCCCAACAGCAGGTCCCCAGACTGTGTCTGCATGTTTAAATCAGGGGGATTTGAGGATCAGCCTGCACTGAGGCCCTGTTACAAGTGTACTTATGAATTGGACCCCTTGTGCCACCCCCCTCTCCTGTTCCCGCCTCCTTCCAACAATCTCATGGCTTGTTTCCATTTTCCACAGCACTTCCATCCTACATCCTCCAACACACTAAAGCGCCGGAGCGGGTCCTGTCTACCTCTAGGCAGATTAGGATAATCCAACTCTAATATTTATCCATTCAATAAAGCCAATATGCTGGACCAGTGAAGCCTCTGATGGCTAACGGCTAGCTTTGGTCAATGCTAGCGGGTTGACATTTGAAACAGGATCCACAGTCTTCATAACACTGCTGTTTTCATAAGCTTATAATCTGAAGGTCTAGCTGTGTGGAACGAGGTCAGGATCGCCTTCTACCTGGGCTGTATCAACATGAGGAGGAAACAAGCCCCCCTGCTATCATAACATAGCCACAGGAGCCATTGGAAACAGCAGCCATTGTTTTCCATCACTGGTTGGAAGGTGCTAGGGTTATGCCTGAAAGTGCTAGAGGCTGGTGTTGTTGACCACCCGTGTAGTCTGAATATGATTAGGGCCAAATGTACCTTTTGGGGCAGATTTTCTGTATGGATAAGATGCATTTAAATTAGAAATACCGGAAATGCAACTGATTACATATTCTGTTCAAAACTTCCCCAGTGAAGTGAAGGAAAACTTCAACTAATCCTGAAAAGAGAACTTTATTTTCTGAACCTTGAATGAATTCAGGCAGAAATACACAGTTTGTGATGTCTATGGAGAATAAAGAGAGCCGGATTACTCTCTGATGAAATCCTTATAGAAACAGAAGGTACGTTGTGTTGTGACTGTTGTGACATGTGCATTAAATTGTCACTTTTGAATAAAAGTCTAAATGAAGCCTTCAGACACCCACACCACGGACTCAGCCACCCACCCCCACAACCACCCACCCACCTCAACAACCACCCACCCACCTCAACAAACACCCACCCACCTCAACAACCACCCACTCCCACTCCGACCTACTCAACAACATGCACACCCACCCAAAACCCACTCATTCACTCACTCAACCACACACGCACATATTCCAAACATATTCATATTTCCACAATTGTCTGAGATCCTATAAGGACAGTTTGGAAAAAGGACACACACACTGTGTTTCCACAGGAAACTTTGGCACATGTTTAAAAAACTGGCTTCTACAGTAAGACAAGACAACATCCTGCCCATAAAAAAAAAATTAGCAGCTTATTAAGTGTTGGCTGATACATGTGTTGTTATTGTCTTGATGGCTGATGTTTACCTCTTTGACTATTTAAGAGTGATCTTTGTGTTGCTAAAATAACATGTCCTGATACAAACCGTGAATCATCTTTAGCAGCATGTCATACTCATATTTCCCAGACTATGTCCACATCACAGCAAATGTGTATTGTGCTCCATCCTACAGAGGCAAGACTTGACTTTGTCAGCACTTAAACTGGCAACCCACCTATCAGAGGAACTTAAAAACTTTAAAATTAACTGTTTTAAAATTAACTATTTGTTGATTTTTTTCTTAATGGAAATGAGTAAAACAAAACGCACACTCATCCTCTTACACACCGGTGCTCAAAATATATTCATTTGAATGGGAGGCATGTGGAAAAGCTTGGTGTACATATGCATTTGTCCTCAGCACATCATAGCTTAAAAAGAAACTCACAAATGTGGGAAACACACAATCGCACGTCCTGAACACACACAGAAGCCTCGTTGGCGGATTAAAAGGCTCCCCCGACAGCGAGCTGGAAGTGCGGAATGCATTTAAGCGCACCATAAAGAGGTGGACTGGGGAGCAAGCCAGTAAAGGACCCCTGCCTTCGCTGTCTAAAAGCACTAGATTGTGTTACGTCCAATAGAGGACAACATTCTCCCTATTTGTGTTGTCTACTGTGACAGGGTAGTTCTCCACTTCAAACTGACTGACATAATACTGCCTTTGGTTTCACTTCTATTTTATGTGCTGAGCATGACCTTGAGTGTGAGACTGAAGCTTCATACATTAGCCTGTTTGTAAGATATGCATGATAAAATACTTTTTATATTTTGCAGTGATTTAATACTAACTATGAGGAGATTGAGGGAAGAGCAGGAGAGAGAAGATACATCAACATGTGAGGCAGCAAAAGACGAACAGGGATGTGAAGTACTTAGAAGAAAATCAAGCTGGCAAGGGCGCGGGGATGAATGGTTGGTTGTGAAGACAACCTGTCGCAATCACAAAACAGACTGACTGTTGATTTGATAAGGGAACATCCAAATTAGATAACAGATTGCTATTGGAAATCCCACACATCATCACCAGAACTTTTATTTGCTTACGTGAAATAATGAGGATATCTCTATGGAACAGCAAAATAGCAAATAATTTAATCATTTGATTATTCTAAGCTAAAAATGGAGGCTTTGTGTTACAGTGGTTGTGATTCCTACATTGTGTTTCCCAATTCGATGTACAGTATTGTGCAATAGTTTAAACCCACCTCTCATTTCTTCTAATTTTGCTTCCAAAGAACCAGAATTACGTTTTTTTTAATGTCATCTTGATAAATAGTTGTCCAGGCTCTAATTTTCAGTTCAGTCCCCAAACCTGACCAGTTTCAGAGGAATGTTTTTTTAGTTTCTTAAGCCATACAGTTACATACAAATGAATCATTCTTTTATACCAAAGCTAACGTAAGGCCTGAACCAGTGAAGTAACAGGAGCAGAAGATTCCAGATGGTCAGGCAGTGATCAGTATACTGGTGGTGCTGAATGCTGAGTGTTTAGAACTCCTTTATCTATGCTCCTTGTATCTTTAGGCGCTTTGCAGCCTGCCACAGTAAAGCACTTGTTCCCATTACTTTAATTTAATCTACTCAATTTGCTCGAAATGCCAAAGATAAGACATTTAATAGTATGTTTGCACCAATAAGGGGTGGCTCAAGACTTGCACACATGTTTACACCCTGAAAGTCACAGGAACAACTTGGTTTCCGCCTACATTACTACACATAGTTCAAAGGGTCAAACTAGGAAACAGAATTAAAGTGTGTGTGTGTGTGTGTGTGTGTGTGTGTGTGTGTGTGTGTGTGTGTGTGTGTGTGTGTGTGTGTGTGTGT
>JBBPDE010000040.1:23464360-23479802 GCA_037974605.1 Nannopetersius ansorgii | reverse complement strand
AAGCCTGGAACTGTATTCAAAATGTATGCGATACGCAGTAATTACTACTTCCAGTCCCTCATTATAATCACAATTATTCTTAACTATAGTTTATTTTCGGGACAGAGCCTGAAAAACAACACTGAAAGCAAAGTTTCCCTTAAAGAGCGCATATCTTCTAATCGATACCGTAAACCTGCTAATATATGCACCTCCTGTTTAAGCGCGGCTGGCTTTACCGGGTTTTTCCGAAGAGCGGCTAGATTCACCGCAGTGTCAAGTGCTGCTGCCTGCAAAGACAGATAGAGGCGGAGATTTTACTTGAGATTAGACGGAGAATGTAAATTTAATTGGGAGAAAGTAGGGGGACAATTGGGAGACAATTTGAAATTTTGGGTAAAAATGCCGAGGACATGACCTCGGTGTCCTCAATGGTAGATACGGCCCTGGAAACTAGTGGTGGCTAATGGTGACCATCAAGCCATGTCTTATAAAGAAGCAAACATACTGTGACGACCGGTGAGAAGAAGCAGACAGCAGGTAGGTGAATTCCAGTTCTTTCTTTGTTTATTTTAGCTCTCGCTCCACAGCACCTTCTCCAACACATCCCCAACTCCAACTACCCACTAGACCCGCCCCTCCCCTTATATACACCTCCCGAAAACCCGCCAGTTGCTATGGCGACGGGCCCAACACCCCAAGTTCACCCCAAGCAGCCCGCCAAACCCACGCACACATCCCATGCCACCCACGTGATCCTCCTGCCTGCCACAATACTAAGTTTGAGAGTTTTATTCAGCAATGTAAAGTCAGATCTTCTATTTTAAAGACTTAAGAAACCCTTCTAAAGAAGTAGGGAACATGTTTTGGAAAGCTAGGACTGCTTTGGTTGGGGATTGTTTTTAGGGGGGTGTCAAAGGTTTTGTTGTTAGCTGGTGAATCCAGAATATCTTTTTGTTCATGTTAATTTATGATAACTATCTTAGAATCGTTACCATGAAGAGAATTACTCCACTGACAGAAATGGAAAACAACAATAAGCTGCCTGGCTAACAAGCAGAGGTGGACAAAGTACCTAACTTCATTACTTAAGTGAAAGTACAGATGCCACTAGTCAAATGTTACTCCAAAACAAGTGAAAGTCATACAGTCAAAGTTGCATAAGCTAACTGCTGCCCATCTGGTTTTACAGTGTTACAGCATGCAGATGTGATGTAAAACTACTGGCCAAATCTGATAGGCTGTCATCTGCTTAAAAAAACAATAATGTTTTAGAATAGTGAGGCAAGAACACCCACTTTCAGGATTAACGGTAATGAGTAACGAGAACTTTGACAGAAATGTAGTGAAATGAAAGTTATACATTTCCAAAAAAAGATTACTCAAGTGAAGTACAGATACTCCAAAACTGTGCTTAAGTGCAGTACTCAAGTAAGTGGTGTTCGTTGCTGTCCATCTCTGCTAACAAGATAGCTTCAACAAAAACCAAAATACTTAAGTAGCAGAATTACTACTTGGCTAATAAGACAGTTTACCAAAACAACAGAAATGGCTTATCAAATAAGAATAACACCACAAGTAAGAGGAGAACAAGAAGCTAAAATTTAAAGAGATACATTACCTCTGGGAGAAACTTTGGTCTCTGGCATTCATTTTATGCTGATTATAGAGATACTCCCTATCAGTGGTTTCTTTACTATTTTGTTCGGTCAGAGTCATGCTAGCTTGATTGTATTTATGAGCCTATAGGATATCCTAAGCTAGCTGTAAGAATGTGTTGACACCACAGGCATTACTTAAAGGTTGTATTTTTGAGATGTATTTGTGTAATGCATGTTGTGATCTGTAGTTAGAGAATGCTGATAAAGGATAAATGTTGATGAATTCCCTCAAACCAGTGAGGGCCTAGTTTTAGAACTTTTGCTTTGTCTGGAATGCCTAATATTGGTGAGTCAAATCTATTTTAGATTAATGAATTAGATTACTGCTAAGAGTGCTTGATGCAGGCATTCAGTCGGCTATAAGCTAACTGGCTACATTACCTTCACAGCTCCAGTGCAAATGTAAAGAAATAGACACCTGTGGGTGACTGTGGGCGGGTAGAAATAGTGTAAATTCGATTTTCCATCGTACTACCCATTGAAGCATTTGTTGGCTCACTCTGGCTTCAAGGCCTTTTATCTTTGCTGTTGTGTCTGGCTGTGTTATATGTTTGTGAAGCAGGGGGTGGAAAGCTGGTGTCACTCACTAAAGCATCACAGTAAAAGTGTGTGTGTGTTTCTGTGCAAAGCTAAAGTGAAGCCCATGGGCCTTGGCCTGTGAAGGAGACTGACAGGCAGGTTCTCTCTGTCTTCCATTTCTCCTCCACTTTCTTTGTCCATCCAACTGTCTCTCACAGATAGTGTCAATGCACCAGTGAGCTTACATCACCTCATCCCCTTTAGGAAAGTCTGGACCGTGTAATTCCTATCTAACCCTTGGAAGTAAGTAACTATCATTAAGTTTGCATTACAAAATAGCATTTTTTTAAGTTGTCCTCGAGGACTTCAGGATGCGTCTTTACCATCGGCATTTTGTTATCGTGAAAAAGTGCTAGATATGATAATGCCAAGGCATAAACACTTTAGACTACAACTGAAAAGAATTTACTTATTTGTGATTTCTCCAAAGTGTGCCATTACTGAATAAGAATGATGCAACAGCTGGTATCATACACGTGGAACTGGAATGTGTGAATGTAGGCAAGCCTCTCAAGGCCTTTTAGGGGACATTGTGTTTCATTTAGTTCCACTCACAGGCCCAGGTTAGCCATACGGAGGACAAAGATATCACAGAATTACTATAATGAAAAACAAAACAAACCAAGCCTGTACACAGTCCCAGTCCCTGGACAGCTGTCCCAGCATCATTGTAGCAGACATTCTTAGGGTGATTAGTTTTTCAGGCTTTCAGCATATAAAACTACAGAAATGATTAAGGTTTTATCTATATCCATTAGGAAGTAAAAGTTTTGAGATTTTATAGAAATTGAGATTGAGATAAACAGGGCATACAATTCACCAAAATCAACTTTGCAAACATGATGATTTTGAAAGTAGGAACAAAAAGTCCTTTAAAAAGGAAATGTATAGGAAAAAATAAAAATATATATACAAATCAATGTAAAAATACAAATCAAACTGTAAAGATGTTCACCAAAGATGAGGAAATAAAATGCAATTGAAATTTGCCCAAAAGCATTCACATAAACTATTTTACAGAAGTGTACTCTGTTAAGATGAACACCATATCTGCAACAAAGTATGATGGTGGGGGTATCATGATAAAAGGCTGTTTCTCTGCAGACAGAACAAGAGCATGACTTGAGTAATGTACCCTATTAAAAATGTACAGAAGATTCCAAAATTGCATCAATTAAATACTCATTAGGTGTTTTGACCAAAGATTCAAATTTCAGTCATGGTAGGGGAAAGTTGCTTCTCAACTTCTCAATATGAGAAAAAGTGAATGCAAAACTAATGAGACAAAACAACAAAGAAAAGAAAACAACAAAACTGGCCAAAGCTAAGGCACTAATAAGGAAGGAAACGAAAAAACTAGGGCAAGAAACTAGGGGACCCGGGAAGAGAGAAAGCTCAGGAATGGAACAACCAGGGACCAAATGACCTCTTTCCAAAAAAAAAAAGAAAAGAAAAAAAAAATCAAAGAAATTAAAACAAGAAGGCAAAGACCAAAGGAAAACCAGAGAAAGCGAAATTAATGTTCATGGAAATATCAGAGCCAAAGCAGAAACAAACAAAACTAAACATTATGAGACACCAGAAAACAGCTAGAAAACTCAATAGGTACTAGTTAGGTACTCAAGGAACACTCACAATCTAGGGAAAACCCCAGACTAAGCTCCTTTGAGATGAAAGTGAAAGGCACTTATATACCCCCCGTGGTGAGGGCAGATGACTGGCACATCAAACAGCAAGAACCTGTCACCAGTGGGTGTCTATTAAGGTGAGTAGGAGCCCAGGATCTGCATTGGGCTGTTCTTACCCAAATGACCTTTGACACTGGAAATCTTCTTGGCAAGTGAGAACTTTCCAAGTAAGTGACAGCAGTCTGTGACAGCTATTCCTGACTGGCCACACAGTAGAGTGAAACCTGATTGAGTCTGAAATCAAATACATTTAATACCTATTTTTCTACACAAGTCAATAAATTCCTATTCACATTCAGCCCTTGGCAGATCTCGGTATGTGTCGCTGGGCCAACTTCTTGAAAGAGGGTATTTAGGGATAAACCTTGAAAAAAACCCTACAGTGTCATGAATGATTTATTCGGGTGATTAAGGCAGCTTCTGTCTTTGTTCTCATTCTTTCTCTCATTCTTTGTCTCACACAGTCGTAGCCACAGACACTTACAAGGCCAGACATGCGCCTGCACTTTCCACTCTTCCCACTCCTAAGCAGAAGAAGGGGGATGACAGTTAGAACATCTCGAACTCCGTTTTGTCAGGCTAATTCATAGAGTCTCGGCGCAGAGCTGACAGATGGGGTTACCATACTCCCAGCACAGCCCTGTCAGTTCATCCAAAGTCCTGAAAGGGGGAGAGAACAGGGCAGTGCACTGCTCCTCCGTATATAGTAATAGAAATTGATATATACATATGCAGTAATTATAGATATAGATGTTATTATAGCTGTTGATATAGTTTTTAATTTAGAAATAGTTTAAGCTATTTCCTCTGGAAAGTTTTCTGAATCAGATTCTGATATAGACAAAGATGCTTAGATACAGATATGGTTTAGCTCATGGGGAGGTTTGGGGAATGACGTAACATGGCTGACACCAATGAGGGGCACTTAGGGAGCAGTATGTGGGGGCAATACCTTGCTCAGAGATGATACTAGCAGTTGGGATTCAAATCCACAACCTTTTTACGACAGGGCCAACGCACTAAACTCTTTTGTCACAAATACATGAGAATACATGAGAAACTGACAGGTCATGCAAGTCGAGCCAGGATTCAAACCCTGATTGCTGGTTGGAAAGACCAGCATGCTGCCAAATAGAAGTACCAGGTATATGTGTAGTGGCCAAGGAACTGCATCCAACCCATACATCACCAAGTGCAATGCAAAGCGTCGGATGCAGAGGTGTAAATCATGCCCCCACAGGACCCCCCAGGTGCGTTCTTTGGAGTGATGAATCATGCTTCTCTATCTGGCAATCTGATGGATGAATCTGGGTTTGGCGGTTGTCAGGAGAACGGTATTTGTCTGACTGCATTGTGCCAAGAGTGAAGTTTGGTGGAGGACGGATTATGGTGTGGGCTTGAATTAGAGCGGAGACTGCGAGCCAGACCTTCTCATCCAACATCATCATTTTGACCCTTCTTCTGGAAGAATGGTCAAAAACTCCCATAAACAACTCAAAACCTTGTGCAGAGCATTCCCAAAAAAGTTGAAGCTGTTATAGCTGCAAAGGGTGGACAGATGTCATATTAAATCCTATGGATTAAGGATGGGATGTCACTTAAGCTCATATGTGTGTTAAGTGAAAGTGAAAATGAAAGTGACCATTTGTCATACGTGAACACACCACAGCACACAATGTGAACAGCACGAAATTCAACCTCTGCATTTAACCCATTCACCAAGTGAAGCAGGGGACAGCCAGGAACACGGCGCCCGGGGAGCAGTGTGTGGGGACGCAGGGCGAATGCCCTAACCACTAGGCTACCACTTTTGGCAATATAGTGTATACTAGGGCTAGTCAGTCAGTAAAATCAAAGTCAAGTCACTAGTCGTTTGATGACATCATCAAACATGCAGTGAAGCAAAACAGGTGTCCAACATTGAGCAAATTTTATTAAAGTTCCCTGTAACATTAACAGTCAACATGACAATTAAACAAAACAAAATTAAAGGCAGATACCTTGAATTTTCTGGCAAATTTAAGCATATAACTGCGAGTAGGAACTGTTTAAGCCTCAGCAGGACGACTCCCTGCAGTGCTAGTGTTAGCCATATTGGCTAGTGGAGCCATTTCAGATGCAGAACGCCGGTACTGTTACTTTAATACAGACTTGCAGGTTGTGCAGGTCACCGTGTTGTTTGTGTGAAGTATTTCCACACATGTGATGTGTGTCTGTCTTCTCTGCTGCAAGTCTCTGGTCATGTTGTGGTCTCATGTTTAGATTCCCCTCTTGCCAACGGTACTGCCCCTTCTATGAAGGGACTATAATAATTGGTTAAACCAAGGAACGCGAATCACAGGCAGCGATTGCATTGCATACACAAGCGAGGGCAGAGAGAGAGAGGAAATATACACATGACTAGTCGACTTCTCTCAGGGGGCATCGACTTGTGCCTCTGTATTTGACTAGTCTTACAGCTCTTTGTATGAAGAACTCTTTTCCAAAACACTACAAATCCGTTTTAATCGTTTTTAGAAAAATTACATTTATTTACCCAGACCACACATTTTGCAATTATTTAATTGATCCTGTTGAAATAGTTTGTTGGCTTAGTCAACAAATTGTCAAATCAAACAACGTTGTTGATTATAAATCCAAAGTTTATTATCTGTCACGGTTATGAGAGCTAACCCCACAGAACCGAGAGCTGTCATAGGACAAGGAGGCTGGACACCAGGGCTTCATACTGCTGTGAATTTTATTCATGAAAGGAAACAAGGCACGTGGGCCAGAACAAAAGTTAGGTTCTAGACAACAAGGCTCAAAAGCTGACACTCACAACTAAAGCTCTTGAATGACGCTCATAAATGACGATGGACAGACCCCGAGTGAAACACACACAGGACTTAAATACATTAGGACTAAACCATAAACACCTGTAAACCCAAATCACCAGACACACTCAGGAACACATGACATGGGAACAGAAAACCACATGACAAAGAACACGTGACAAGCAAAAACCAGTACACATATCAACTTAAAAGTCCCCCACAGAACACAGAACAAAACCATAACTGAACGTGAGAAACCGAACAGAAGACCTGAAATAACCCCCAAAATACTAATACTGGCTAGCCATGACATTTATATTCAATACATGTTCTTGTTTACATAACGTTTCTGAATGATAAATTATACAACGATATTATCTAAATGTAAATTTCTTGTCATTTTCTTGCACAGTATGAAATTACTTTGATGGGCTTTGATTAGAATTATTCAAATGACTTCAAACCTACAAGCTTTCATTCGTTGTTAGCAACAACAGCACGTGCTAAACTATTTCTCTGAGGTTGTATCAAGTGTTGTAGAGCTCTAGGTGTTTTTTCATTCTACACTAGGGAAGGCCAGGAAGAAAGTCCTTGATATTGATTGGTCAGCTGTGAATTTTAGAGTTTGTCATGGACACTCAACACAAATACTGGTTTAAAAAAACACATGCTCACTCCTATCATGACCATCTCCCTGGCTTTGAGACACGACTAGTAAATATCCCCACTTTCAGAACCTCACTGACATTTTTGCCTTAAGCCATACCCACTTTCAGTTTGAGAATTCATTCATTTCACATTATAAAAAAAAAATAAAGATTTAACTGAATTGTGGTAAAGGTTACACATGAGTCCACATGAGTGAAAGGCTGGTCAACTGGCTGTGGAGGAAATATAACGTCAGGAGGCCCATGAGAAAAACCTCATAAACCTGCACCCATTTAGTGCTGCGCGGGGCATGTGTGTGTGTGCGTTGTGTGTTGTGTGTATATGTGCTGACCTGGCGGTAAGTGCCCTCCATGAGTGTATCCAGGTTTTGCAGTGGGGCGGGGGTCTTGTCTTTGAAGCGGGTCAGCAGTCGACGCTGGATGGCTCTGAACTGGACGGCTCTCTCTGACAGCAGGTCCTGATACTTCTGTGCATTCACTCGCAGCTGCAAACAATTCCACAACAGTCACTAAGCTTTATAATAACACAAAATCTTTATTTTGATGTATTTAATCTAGGCTCTAAGCATACAAAGTATGTCGGGAAAGTGTATGTATGTGTGTGTGAGGTGACAGATGTTTGGGAGAAATACTGATGAAACTCGACACTGATGTAAATTGTTCTTCGTGAAGTAATGGATTGTAAAATATTTATTCATAAAGAAAAAGGTGCTAAACTATAAAGGAGTTATTGAATATCTGATTCTCCAGCAGCTCTAATCAGATCCATAGTGTTATTTCCCAATCTAGGCATTCCTTTTGGCTTGATCAACTCAGTCAGGTAATTTTACATTAGGTGGGCTAAACATGGGGATATGAAGGTAAAACCCATACTTACATAGTAATCGGAGTAACTGTAAACTAAGAACAGACCAAATAAATGTGTTTTTATGGCCATCATAAAATAAGCTGCCCAATGTTGCTTATGTTTGTTATGTTGCTTATGTTCCAATTATTTGTAATGTAATGTAAATGCAATGTAATGTAGAGGTGTAGCCTGAAAAAAGTGCAGCCTGAATCATCCTGGTTACTTGTAAATTATACTAGCATTTGCTTTTTTAATTATTTTAAGAAAGCTTAATTTATTTTTAATCCACAAAATCTGAACATAATGTTAACATATACAGTTAATATAGGGAAAATGTGTATAAATATAGTGTATAATAATAAATGTCATACATTGTAGTGCATGCTTGTAAGACTGACTATAGCTTTTCACCTCAAAGTGGTGGTCCACGGTCTCAAAATATTCAGCCAGTGGGACAGGGCCGGAAAAGCTGTTGCGGAAATCTTTGACACCGAGTTTGGCAAAATGCCGGTCAAAGCGCTGCACCAGCTCCTTGGCAACCAGCCAGATATCCTCAAAGCTCTCACTCTGGATCCTGTAACGCTCTGCAGGAGGCCCGGACACACACACACACACACACACACACACACACACACACACACGCACACAAACAAAGCAGTGCTATCATCCTTCGCCCCTCACAGCACCTGTAATTAGCTCCTGACAATGTGCAGCAGATCACAGAACACACTCTCCTGATGGATGTGTGTATACGTGTGTGTGTGTATGTGTGTGTGTGTGTGCTCACGCAATCACTCACGGGACGTCTTGGAGGCCAGGACGGTGACTTTAGAGCCAGCGATGAAGTGGAAGGCCAGGGCGTTACCATCCTTATCCTCAGCCTTGGTCACGAACTCTTTAGAGAAAAAAGCAAAATATAAAGAGGAATGGAGAGAGAGCAGGAAGGGTAGAGAAAGGAGAAAATTATGGAAGATGAAAGAATTTAGGGTCTCTTCTGCAAGGTTTTCTTGGAACCATCTTCACAAACCTTGAAGTCAGGCTATGCAGAAAACTATATAAACAAATACACGCATATGTGCACAGTTAATTGACACTACAATTAATTCATCAGCACACCAAGTTAAAGTGTGCAGTATAATAACATCCTTTTCTCTTTCACTATCACACACACACACACACACACACACACACGGGCGCACACACTCTCACAGCGACAGGTAGACAGGCGTCTGCAGCCCCGGTTCTCAGGACGTCCCACTGTGTGGCAGGAGGGATGTCAGACAGAGATAGAGACACTTATCTTCCCACAGGACGCCAGCCAAGGTGAACCGAGCACAATGGCGGTGTGTCTTATCTTCCTGCCCACCCCCACCCCCTTACTGGAGTTCGGCCGCTGCTTTTATCTCAGTGAAAAGGGTCCGTGCTGCCTGCTGTCTGTCTGCCTGGCACTCCCCCCTTACAATGCCCCCTTCAGTACCCCCTCACCACAAACTGATAACCTGTCATAGCCAGCTGATAAGAAGGAAGACTACAGCAATGGGCTCCTGTCAACAAAGAGGCATAAAAGATGTGTTTATAGAGGCCTTGTGTTGAGTTAGTTTGCCTCTTAAAGCAACAATTGAAAATCCTAACTAAGGCTTCTCCTTATGCCAAACGTTTTCACGTATACATGTTTTGTGTTAAATTTCAGTTTATACTTAAAGCTATAAGCATTTTTACAAACAGTATTGAGGATTCAAGATTTGATTGCATGCAAAATGTCATTGTCCATTAGTAGGTCATGTCAGAAGCAAGTCTATGTAAGATAACAAAAAATGATTTTGAGGCTAACTGACAATTGTTATCTACATTAGCACCAGTAAAGCGGCATATTTTAGACACCAAATCATGTCTAGGCTGATCAGTGACATTTAAAATTATGAGAAAACTGCAGCTTCTCAGCCATGGAAACCCATTTCATGAAGCTCCTCACCCACAGTTCTTCTAGAAGTAATTTGGAACGATGGTCTTCGGCACAATCTACAGCTTTATAGTTGAGCTGTTATTGTTCCCCAATACTTCCAATTCACCATACTATACTTATAGTTGGCAGAGGCAGATCTAACAACAAAATCATGGCATTCAATGATCATGCCAGACGCTTTTATCCAGAGCGACGCTTAAAGACAGCAAAGGACTCCGGAGATCTGATTGCAAGAGGGAGTTCGTTCCACCACTGGGGGGCCAAGACCGAAAAGAGTCTAGATGCATGTCTGAACTCTTCATGACCAATCCTGTTGACAGTGTTATATTGCATGGTTATGTGCTTGAACTCACTAGGTGTGCCTTAAACACCTAAACTCAGCAATACGAGGGCTGTCCACATACTTTTGGCCATGTATTGTGTGCATGTATGTGTATATATACACAAACACACACACACATACACACACACGCACACGCACACAGTGCCTTAGTCGTTTAAAACCATTTATCTCAGCACGTGGTACGACTATTTAAAAGTTAACATTCAAATACACTAGAAAAAGTGCAATCTGTCAAAAAAGCAGTCAAAAGTATTATGATTTGAGTTGTTTGTGAAAAAAACAAAGCTGTGTGAGCTTGTAGAGAGAACACGGGTACGGTTCCAGACTTTACTGAAGTACTGACTGAGTCAAACCAGGTTTCTGATATACATAGTATATGCAAATAACACATGAATATACTTTATATAAAATCACTATTTACTGTATAATGTTATTTATAGTTTTTCTTTTTCTTTAGCATATGAATGTGCAAAAAACACTCACTGATTTTTTTTTAGGTCATCATGTGTACTTTTATACAGTTCTGTATTCACACACAGTATGTACTACTGTCTATAGAAGGTTTATATATCCATGTATAAAAGCTGTCAATATAAAACCCTCAAGCATTACAAACATTTACATTTTGGCAACAAACAATGCACTTTGGATCGAGTGCTGGGTGACTGAACGCTGCTCCAGGCGGCAGCATTTCGTCCTCTGTGTGTCAGTGCAGAGTTTCCATGGAGGATGTGGCCCAGATGGCTGTTTAGATTTCATGGCCACTTGGCTGTGACCATGTGGATGTCAAAACTAAAGCCATTTCCTCCCACAGAGGCACTCCTCCAACTCTGACAACAGATGCCACTTGCCTGCCACTGCAACACTAAACACACGTCTCAGTCCTGAATTCTCCACAGTTTAAAGGAGTAGCTCAGCCAAATAAATTTTCCTAATATATTACAATTTTATTCCTTTCTCTATTTGTCAAAATGTAGGCTTCAAGAAGGCTCCTACAATTAAGTACCATGTTTTGTTTATATTTACAGGCATCAAGTCATTCGACGTTACTGAACACCTTGACAGTGTGTGATGACGTTTGCACTAAGCTAATTAACAGGTTTCAAGGCCTATCATGAATACAAATTGTGTAATAAATCAAAAGTTTTCTTTCCTAATTTCTGTATACAAATAAAATACAAAGGCTATGCATCCGTTTCATATATATAACGTGGACAGAAATTGCCCGGTTTGCTCCTGAAATTGACGTAAAAGGCTCAGTACACCAGGATATATGTCTTTGTAGCATGACTTGATGATTGGCGGACCTTTAAAATAAGGCTTAGAATACATTTAGCCACTAAATCGAGGCAGTAAGTAAGTAAGTAATGTGTTGAAGTGAGGTTGTGATAGTTTGGAAGCAGTGCTGGTACCTGGGAAGATCTCGCTGAGGTTGATGGGAGGTTTGTTTGTATCCACAGTGATCTTGTACTTGGCGTTCTTGGAGGTCGGAGTTGGGCAGCAGACCAGACGCAGAGGCAGCACAAACTTGCACTGAGCCACTCGTGGTACTCCTGATAACAGAGACACACAGCACTTTAAAAACAAGCAAATGAAATGTTGTGTGATGTGTTTAGTGTTATATCAAATGTATAGTTTTTCTGGTGTTTTGAACTGGACCAGCAAAGCTAATGTAGTTAACAAGTGATATTACATAAACATGAACCAACATCTAGCAAGTTGTAAAATATCACACACTTGCCTAAAATGATCTCAAAATAATGTCCACAACCATATCTTCCAACATATAGAGCTGAAAAAATCAACATCCTCAACTATATTGGAAAGATAAAAACAGTCTAAAAAGGTTCCTGATTCTTTTAGTGACAAAATTACCTTTAAGCACCTGAAAAGAAAACATAAGCTTTTTTTATTCTGAAGCAGCCAAACACAGAAGGGTAAAGCTACAGAATCAGTCGCCGGACACCATTTCTTGTCTGACTGAATGCATATACAATGAAAATTGTATTTTATTATTTTTTTTTGTGCTAATATATCAACATGGGTGAAAATGTAGACAATCCTTCCCTCAAAGGAAGGCCTTTCGACTGCTCAATGGGACCTTACTTCCTCTCCTCTCTCAGAACTACCCAGATTCATGAAATAGCACGTTATAGAAAAAGACAACAAACATCCCACATGTCCACCCTTCAATAATGTCTCAGGCACTGACCAATTAGAGGTTCTGAGAGACCTCCAGCCTAGATTACAAGTTGAACGTGGCAACCGCTTTGGGCTGATTCTCGGCTCAGTGAGGAAAACCCTGGCTGGGATAAGTCCAGGCCTGGTCCTGCACTGTGCTGGGAGTAGAAGGCTAGCTGCTACTCCAGCTAGTGCTACGCTAATCCTTTCCTGTTATGTCTGGCCAGGTAACTGGAGCTGCTGGCCGGCGGGCTCAACTCATGTCACTTTCGCTAAGATAACAGCGCAGGAATGAAAACCCCTGAGGAGCTCCAGGGCCGCCCAGTCTGTCTGGACTGACCTGAGAACAGACCGACCCAAGAGTGGTGGGATGCTAGCTTCAAGTCACTTGGTGGGCCTTTTTCCTTTCACTGATCTGCCAGCTGTGCTGGCGATGCACCAAAATGGGGAGAACTGGAGAAACTGACTCATACTTTACCTCACCTTCTGATCTGTTTCATCATAGGGGACTGAACTGGAACTATGCCTTATCACTTTCTGAACTGATCTAAGGTCATGAACAAAAGACTGTGATGACCCTCTTGCACTGTTCCTCCTATAAATCCCTGGAAGGATAAGCACACTTCAAAGCTCTCTCCACATAAACTAAATTCATAACAATTCAAACGAACACATTTAAGCGAGAGAGAATAAAAAATGAAGCTACAGTGACGGCTCAGAGATAACATGGCAAGGGGAAAAATACTGTTTTCAAAAAGTCTAGAGCAGCTGCATGCTAGCTGCTCCAGGAAGACAAACAAGCAGGGTTGCTACAGAGAGCTGGGGCAATTATTAAATCTCATTTGTGACTTGGGTGGCCGCCCACCTGTCGTGGAGTCACCTGTGTACTGTAATCACTATAGCCCCCTAGAGGCCAATACAATTTCTGCACCTTCCTATGCTGTTGGCAATCCAGCACTGAAGTGGATTTGGAAGCAAATACATCTTTTCTAAATACAAAGCTCAATACACATGAAGCTCAGACCTGAAGTTGTTCTGATGTCTAAAACCTGGTTCTGTGGCTTAAAGATGTCCTAAAATGTACACCATAGCATAGGTGGTCTTTTGTACAAGCCCCATACCCCTGAAGCCTTCAATCACATTCAACCAATTCAACAGTTATTTTCATAAACATGGCAAAAAATATTTGGGATATTAAAATGTATATTTTAATGCATATGCATATTTTTACTACATATATTTTCACTACACAACAGCCATTAATGTTCTTCTTGTAATGTGTGGAGTTTACAAGACTGAAATTAAGTAAGCTAATACAAACTCTTTTTTCTTATCAAAAAAGCAAGAAAATGATTCATGAATAACAAGAACCAACCCAGGCACTAATGAGAATTAGGGTAAAGGCAAAGAAAAAAAATCAACAACTTTAAAACAGGAATTAAAGGAATTTTTCTCCCTACACCATAAACAGCCAATCTAATAAACTGAATCGTCAATGTAACGACTGTTAATCTGCATTATGATTATTGTGCGAATATTCATGGAAACATGTCGAGGTGTTTTTGTTTGAACAATGTGTTTAGAACAATTAGTGTCTTGCTATGGTCTGAATGAAATATATATTTTTAATCTATAAAAATGTACACAGAAACAGTTAAGCACAGTTAAAAAAAAAAACTAAAGCCCCTAACTTTGGATACAAAACATGGCTTTGATTTTTTGCTCCATTTTAAGGGGGTGTAAATCTGATTTTTGGGTGAAAATATTACTTTAAAAAGCAGAGTAATTCCTTCCTCTGTGTCTACAGACCCACGGGAAGGCATCCACCAGCCTACACATCACTAGTGACCTTTCTCAAACTGCATTACCCCACTTCTGCTGAGCAAGACCCGTTGTGCATATTTGTGTTGAATGCATGACCCAAAAATGTTTATTAAAAACAGGCAATGTCACAACATGAATGCATGACTTCCATCCGTCAATAAAATGTGAAAGTGTGATGGTGGGAGATTTGGAGTGTGTCAGTGGCTGGTATGACAGTGAGTGGGAGCATATGACATGGGCTGTAAACACATTCACATAATGAAAGCATGAATGTGTGTTTATGTCTCTGTATGGCCTGTGTTGTATATGTCTGTACTGTTCTGTATACATGTGGAATGCGTGTATGTACAGTGAAGCTGTGTGCGAGAAGAATTTTTCGGCGTGTGTATGAGGCCGTATCGTATTTCAGACTAGCATAAACACTCTACGTTTCTAGTCTTTTCTAAAGCACTCTAGTCTTTTTCTAGTCTTTCAGGGACTCACCTGCAGGATTCAGCTCTGTCGTGGACAGCGGAAGGAAAGAGATGGGAAAAAGACAAAAGAAGTGTCACTCTTAAGAGCATATGCTACCATGGACCAGCTCGCTTTCCAATACGGCAAACACACTGACACGCAAACACACACACCGGCTCAATTAAAATAAAAAATTAAAACAAGGCATCGTGGATATTCATATAATATAATTTCTAGCAAGCATTAAGATACCATCTGCCCTGTTCACTATTCTCGACAAATCTAACTCTCTCACTCTCTCTCTCTCTCTCTCACTCTCTCTCTCTCACTCACTCTCTCACTCACTCTCTCACTCTCTCACTCTCTCTCTCACTCTCTCTCACTCTCTCACTCTCTCACTCTCTCACTCTCTCACTCTCTCACTCACTCTTTCACTCTTT
>JBBPDE010000040.1:23400754-23410948 GCA_037974605.1 Nannopetersius ansorgii | reverse complement strand
TAAAACAGATGCAACTGTCAAACAACCACATGGATGACAAACAACCTCAAAGATTGCCAATGCCAGTTTCCTTTTCTTCATTTGAAAGAGATGCAGTGCATGAAGTGAAGACAGCAGTACATGACCAAGGGGGCCGGGGGCTGCAAATAAGTGGAACAATTACAAGATAGTGACCCAGAATCTTAACCAAGCAAACTATTTCTGTGTCAGGGAGAATGCGGGAAGGAGGCCACAGAGGACAAAGCATTATAGGGAGGAAGAAAGGGGGTGGGAAGACAGAGCCAGCAATGCAGAGAACCACAAAGATCGAAAGGACGAAGATAAAGAGGAAAATGGCATTGCAAATGGAAAACTGGCTGAAAGGAATGTGATGCAAGATGATAAAGCAGTGATGGGAATAAACATGTCCAGGTATTCCTTATAATCTTCAAGGAGAAGAATATGATGGAAGAGAGAAACACCACAGGAGAGGGAAATCAAAGTGGTACTAGACACTAACTTAGTGGTACTTATTACCAACTTGACTTGTTTGAAATTTCATTCCAACTTGAAAATTAACAGTGCTCTTCTGAACTGTTCCAATAAATCTAGGCTTGAAACACCTGCCAAATTACAACTAGTCCTGGACTATAGTTCTCTTTCAATTTGAAATCTCAGTTTATGATAGCGCGTCATCCAGGGCTAAGCTTAAACCCTACCTGGGAACCCCTCCCTTAAAGTGCAGAAGTTATTTCCACAATGATCAGAAGAGCCACGATAAGAACACTGCAATTAGGAGCTTTGGGCTGGGAAGTTCCCATAAATGTACTGCTATTCACAATGTAATTTATGACTAGGCATTTATAGCAATACTGAATAATGTAGTTCTGTCCGTTCTTACTAGTAAGCCATTTCCCACCAAAGAACAACAATGGCAGCTTGCCGTTTAATCAAATATGAAAGCTAATGAAGTATCAGAGCTATTCTGAAGTTAGGACACTCTTAAGCCATTTTCTTTCATAAGCAGACATGCCATGTCAAGAGAATGCAACTAAGTGGGAGAATCAGTTTCCTTCTGATGATCTTGAGTCATTCATACTGGGTGTGATTTGCTTCTGCAAACACAAAACTGAGCAATACATTGCACAATAACTGCAACCACTTCACCACATCTTTCACTGCTGACCATCAAACCCATGCAGGCAAATCCTCTCATGCAATATCGGCAATTCTGTAATTGTGATCTGACACACAGGCTAAGCCATCCTGAGTTTTAAGTGCATGCAAAGCCTTCACACAGCACCACAGATTGTGTAAACCATGGAAACAGGACTGTAATGTAACCAAGCTGTTTGAATGTGTAGGTGGGCACCTACTACAATCTATTTTCAGCTGTTCAGCCAAAGAACAGCTTAGCTGTTTCTACCCTACACCGCTGCTGCTCACATTTCAAATATACAAGAACCAAAATCGAAAGCTGAAAGAGAAGTTGGGTCTAATACAACGTTTGGTGTGAAAACGCTTACATAAGACAGTTCCTTCCTTTTATACTCAAAAGAGCCATGTTAACCAAATCTAAACTATGAGCCTAGACTGACATCGCAAGCCTCTCACAAGCAGGCCTTGGCTTGTTTGTTGGTATTATGCTGTTGCCATGGTAACTAAAAAGAGAAGTTCTAGATAAATACAAGGCTACTAGACAAATGACTTCTCGCCATTCACTCAATGAAAAATGCAGCAAGTTTTATTTCAAAACCCTGTTTACAAAGGAAGTTCAAGTCTAATTTGTGGCATTTGAGATTCTAAAAAGCAAGGGGGAAAAAAAGCAAGGAATACAAAATGACAACTCATCACTGTCAATTGGATTTTAAAAAAATCTAATTCTCCCTGGACAAATAAAGCCACTATGCATGCTACATTCAAATAAGTACCAATTTAAACTCTTAAATCAGGTTTACATCAGATCAAACAGTAACTTACACCATTGTACATTACAGAGAAATTCAATTCGCAGTATTGAGATACACTTTGTGAGGTCATTAGGAAAAGGCGGAAAGAAACGCATGCAGCTCACTCCACTGCACACAAATCACTCATTTCACACCAAAAAGTATTTACATGGAGGTCAAGTCATTAAGGCTTCTGTCCAATTCTTCACTAATCACCGTGAAGTTCAGCTTCTGTTTATACAGCTCATCTGTGGGCGTATACAGGACGGTCAACACGCATCTGTGGACTCTGAATGCAAATTTGTGAGAGGGGCAGCTAAAGCTAATGGTTCAGGACAAACTGATGAGTAGCCTACCTTCCAAATCATCAACAGCCTTCTCAAGCTTGGTCACAGATCTCTCAGCAAACTCAGCCCGGGTCTCAGCCTGCCAAAAGAATAAAACAGCCATAACACAGCAAGTTTACCAATTGTACAACTACAGGGTGACGTTCTAAAAGCTAGATGGTTATCCGATTAGTCATAATAAAAGAACCAGGCAAATTATATTTAGGCACCCCTAAAACAGCTATGTTCCAATGAAGAAAGATCTGAATGTGTGCTGTGGTATATGGCACCAAGTGGTAAGCAGCAGATCCATTAAGTCCTTTAAGTTGCAAGACTGGGCCTCCATGAATCGGACTAGTTTGTTTGTGCTCGTTCGAATAGAGATCTGGGAAATTTGGAGGCTTAGTCAACACCTTCAACTCTTGTTCCTTGCACTGTTCCTGAACGGTGCAATATGGCAGGGCTCACTGGAATCAATTATGTTGCATGAAAGGGTGGACTTGGTCTGCAACAATACCTGAGTAGATTGTACATATCAAAAGTAACAAAATCCAGTATCCAACATTTCATGGAAGAATATGGTCCAGGGAATTACACGTGCTTGTCTTGTTCCCATAATGTATTTTAGTGCTCCCTCTTCCCAAGGAAAGCAATGCACACACATGATTGTCAACATGATGACCCATCAGATCTGGCCAACTTCTTCCATTGCTGATGCTCAGACACTCATTGTAGGCACTTTCAGCCATAGAGACCTGGAGATGCTCTCATCCAGTTGTCAAGCCAACATAACTCAGAAGGGCCTCTTCAGAGTCGGTCATCGAGATCCTGACGCATGTCCATTTTAATATATCCGAGCACTTGGTGGATGCAGTGATTCGGAAAAAGGGTTGCTCACAGTTGGCGGATTTGGGGTTATATCCAAACAACCACAATTTTAAAGTAATGATAAAATACATTTCCCAAATCCTTCATTCAAATATATACACAGGCTGGGGTTTGAGACCATTATTTTAGATGAGAAGTTAAAATTGCCAATTTCTAAATTGGTTTTTAAAACAACGAAATCAATGTCTATGTATGCTTTTATCCAAAGCGACATCCGCTTCATAACTACAGGGGAGTCTCTCCCAGGAGCAACTTGGGGTTAAGGAAGCCATTGATTGTTTGCTGAAGGTAGGATTTGAACCCATGACCTCTTGGTCCAGAAGCAAGTATCCTACCCACTAGGACACCACCACATGATTGAATTTTAAGTACTTAAACTGGCGAATAGCGCATAATGTTCTCTTGGAATTCCGGCCAGGAATCCTGCTTATGAAAGGTCCTACAGCTGTGCCACTTGGGAGCAAAGATATGTTTAAAGTTGCCATGTAGAATTACACCCCACCTCCTTGAGTTTGTCCGTCAGGATCTTGATCTCCTCCTCGTACTTATCCTCCTTCTGGGAGTACTGCAAATAAGGGGGGAAAAAGCAGAGGCAGACAATCAGAGAACCAGGCACTTCTTACACAGTACTTTTTAGATGATAGAAATTTGTCTTTTAATGTCTTGCAGCTTGTGTAAGCATATCCTTAAATTGATGAGCAATGCATTTGAAAAGAGCCTAGATACAGTTTAAAAATAAGTTACCTAAAATCATCTAAATTTATATTGTCTCAAAGCATGTCATCCCATTAAACAAGATTTTACATTGGGTATTGGTCACCAACATTCTTCATATTCATGGCCTTACTCTCCAACCTACCTTTTCAATCACACACAAAAGCCCATATTACCCCCACTATATACTGAGATGCAGGCACACATGCAGGCACTGTACCACATCTCTGTACCACTGCCAAAGTACCTGTACTAAGCGTATACCTTTTCTGCTTTCCTCTGCATCTTTGGAGGTAGAAAAACATCAGAGGGAAATTAAACCAAGCTATTAATAAGTGTGGGCTCCTTTGAGCCCCTGGAGGCTTGCTGAAGTACAAAAATGTCCATAGCCTGAGCTGAATCAGCCAGAGTATTCGCTCTAGCAAGCTTCAGAAACGCCTGTGAAGACCCAGTTATCTAGCACACTTATTCCATGAAAACTTAGAGCTGCCCTCGCAGTAAGCACGCGCATGGCTGCCTTGCATCACTGTCAGTGATGTCAGTGGCCAGAGCTGAAACGAGTCCTTTCACTGGGCATACTGGCAGCATCTCTGAAAACAGTGGCATTATGCAAAACGTGAGGACACAGACTGCACAGACTGAGCAGAACCGGTCCCCTGTCCTTCAAACACGGTGACTAAACAACATGCTTGTGTTTACTTCTAAGCTAAGCAAATTTAAAGGTTAAACTGTGAGGAATAAAAGTCATCCACATAGCTTTTCTCCAGCTATTTCTGTCTGTACTGGCCTTAAACACCTCTAACTAGGTCACTGTACCTCACAAGGCACTGCAACACAATTCTGAAAAGGAAACTAAAATAAAGGATAATGAAGACTTAGCCTGCAGGTCTAAAACTAAAATGGAAATCTGAAATGCATGGATGGTCCCAGTCTAACCGTATAGCACAGTATGCAAAAGAATGTGCCAGGGTTAGAAATAAAACAGGTTCTAGTAGATGCTTAAAAAGGTGTGTAAAAGCTAAAAATGTGCTAAAGGCTATGTAACAGTCCAATAAATTACAATGCAAAAATATGAAGCCGTGTCTTTTCACAAAAAACCCACACAGATACAATTCCCCTTGCAAGCTTAACACATTTGTAACACTACCTCCCCCTGATGCTATCTGTAGTGAGTAAAACACAGTTTCTATGACAACTTATCTGACCACTAAACGTGATCAGTCCAGTACACGCAGATACAGAAAATAACCAAATCGATTTTCTCAAATAAAATGGGAGGGAAAATAAAATAAAGAAAAGCAGTAAATAGGACTAGGTTTCTTCTACTAAGTGTGTTATGTGTGCTTCATGAAAAGAACTGAAAAGGAGTCAAAAAGGAGAGTTTTTAAAATAATGCAACACTACACTAGTGTGGCATAGTGCTACTGGGATGAGGTACGGGTGGCCTTCTGATAAAACCCTGTAGTCATTTGTACACCACTTATAAGCAGCTCTCGTCCTCTACAACTAGTCTAAAATATGTTTCCTAAAAGCATTGTAGCACAAACTCAATCGTAAGATGCAAAAGCAATATGAACACATTCAGTGAAAACATTTTTTATACTACAATGCTTTGAAGAATTTCCACAGGCATGCAGAACAAACACACCCATCCCACCCTCTCACCCTTCTTCCTACCTTCTCCGACTGGGCTTCCAAAGACTTTAAGTTATTGGTGACATTTTTCAGCTCCTCCTCCAATTCCGCACATTTGCTGCAGTTTTTACATTTTGCATTTAGGTGTTTGACACAGGAAAGAGAAGTGGGGTTGACAAAGAGGAAACATAAGGGGTGGGGGTTGAGAACAGAATAGTGAAGAGGGAGAGGTAAAAGGATTGAGAATAATTTCGACAAAAGGATAAAAAGGAATATGGAAAGACAGTATAGAGAAGGAGGGGATGAAAAAAAAAAGACAAATTTACAAACAATTGAGAGAAAGGCATGAACGAAACCACTGTGGACTGCTAGTGCATGATCTGGGCGGAATTAATAATTACTCAACAAAAAAATGATATTCAACCTAGGACAAGAAAAACAATCAATTCAAGAGGGAACCACTATAAAGTGGTAACATGGATTTGATGCAAGCAACTCATGTTGGAAAAGATGGAGCCAAAGCAACTGATCTGGAGTGAAGATGAGACCAAATTCATGCAGTGAGGTCATTAGAGGTGTGTCTGAACATTCTGAGGTGCAGGTAAACTCATGCACGCAGCACACAGATCATTCACATAGCCAAAGGGCAGACTAAAAGACAAAAGGAAAGACAGATGTGTGAGAGCAGGGATATATGGAAGGACGAGTGCAGAGAGAGCAGCCAAGTAAGTCAAGAGCGGGAGGAAGACTTTCCAAACACCTGCCTGAAACATACGTTTTGACGGGGCCCTATTGAGCTCACCTTTTTTTAAAAAAAAAATGGCACCCTTCAGTTCTACTTAAAACCACAGTTCAATGCCATTCAGTGAAGTACTGATGCCACCTTTCGGGATGGACAGTGGCATATGCAGCCCGGGCCTATAAGAGGAACCCACTGGGTAACAGAACTGGGCCAGTACCTTGTCTTCAGCTGCCTGCAGACTCTTCAGCGATTGGTCGTAATTCCTCAGAAGCTCCTCCAAATGCCGTTTATTGCTGTTTTGTGGAGGGAGGGAGGTGGAAAGGATGGGGCAGTCACATGACCCAAAGCGCATGCAGGTTGGGTGGAGTAGGTAGGGGTGTTTCAGAACATGAACACGTACCAGTCACACAGATGGGAAAAGGAGGAAGCAAAGGCACCTTAGTCATGACTTGGCATTCCCACTTTTATGATGTCTTGAACTCCAAGTAAGGAGTTAAATAACACACACTTGCAAACAGTTAGTTGCTTTAATACAGTGCCATTAAATAAGTAATCAATTTTGCTTTAAGCTTCAAAGGGGAAAAGCTCAGAACAAAGCACAAATGTCTTAGAGAGGCACATAAAGGTGGGGTTGCTTCTGATGTGTGCCGGAATCAACATGCAATTAGGGCAAACAGCCCTAGTCTAAAAGCACTACAATACAGAACAGCTTTGCTGGGATAAAATAGCTTTAGCGAGGACTGTTAAATGATGGCTGTGATGCAAATGTTAATTAAAGGTCTAATGGCATACTTAAGTGCACTGTGCCTGAACAAGGAAGTCTGAAAATAGTGTTACATTAAATGTAAAATGCTATAAATTAGGGTGTTATGCATGATTAGGGTGGTGTCACTTAAAGCTACTGAGGTGTGTATAAATGACTGAGAGCCTGACTCACGCTTCTGCATGTTCTGCTCTCTCTTCTGCGCGTTCCAGCTCTCCTTCA
Source organism: Nannopetersius ansorgii (assembly GCA_037974605.1). Lineage (NCBI taxonomy): Eukaryota > Metazoa > Chordata > Actinopteri > Characiformes > Alestidae > Nannopetersius > Nannopetersius ansorgii. Next base: position 23,403,730 of record JBBPDE010000040.1, on the reverse strand, counting down.
ATGATGACAAGCTTACGAGCCACCTGCAGAAACACACACAGTTAGAGAAAGTGGGGGAGGACATTTGGCTCAAGGCAGTAAGAAGCTGGCGAAAGGCTCACCTCCTCATACTTGCGGTCGGCCTCCTCAGCGATGTGCTTGGCCTCTTTTAGTTGGACCTCCTGCAGCTCCATCTTCTCTTCATCTTTCAGGGCCCTGTTCTCAATAACCTTCATGCCCCTGAGACATACACATGAATCAAACATTCAGACTGGCTCCAGCATCTAAGTCCCTGTGAGGCCGCTGTGTCAGAGAACAACTCAGTCTGTCCCTTAAACCACCCTACATCAACATAAGAAATTTTATCAAAACATCCAGCTTCCTTTAAACCAGAGGTGTCGAACTCCAGCCCTGGAGGGCGTGTACCAGCACGTTTGTGACAAAAACATCTGGTTCAGCTCACCAGTTAATAGTCAGGATTACTAAACGTGTTTGTGAACAACCACCATCAAAACGTGCTGGACATTGGCCCTCCAATACCAGAGCTTAACACACCTGCTTTAAACAGACAGATCGCAGACTCTCAGCTTCAGCACAAAACTAAATCTTTTGACACTAAACACATCTTGGTTTAGTGTAAAGAGTAAAGCAGAGCATCCTTTTTGTTGCAAGAATGCTTAGAGTACCAACGTTGAGACAACCTCCAAAAACCTGGCGGTCTACAAAAAAAAAAAAAAGCGTTAAAAAGTTAATTGTTCAAGAACACATTGCACAGGTTACATTTTTTGAAGCAAGAATAGCAAGGTTAATCCCACTGTATATCAAACTTCACAAAAACGGTGTCAGATCTGATAGGTACCTGAAGTACTAACTTCTCTAAAAGAATCTTCTAGCAGCTTGTTTACTAGTCTTTTACTCTAGGGAGAGAGACATGTTTTCTTGGATTATGAAGCACAGATGTACAACGGATAAGAGCATCTGCAAAGTGCTGTGAATGCAAATGTTGAATCCTCTAATACTGGTATAGAACAAAGCTGAGGAGGCTCTATGCTTAATCTGAGTCACCAGAAGAGACCAAAAGCAGCATCCCACAAGATCTGACATCTAGCAACAAATACATATATATAGTTAGTATTACATAACATGTCATGTTCAGGAGCAGTTCACCACTAAAAGCTGCTATTTGGTGTCAGGTCTTTGAACAAACCAGCTTGTAAAGCACAGAGAAACACACACACCTCTCGCTTTCATCTGCAGCCTTCTCTGCCTCATTCAGTTTCGTCAGTGCGGAGTTCAGTCGCTCCTGGACCCGGTCCACATCATTTTCAAGCAGCTGAACACGCCTGTTCAGAGAGGTAACCTCCTCCTCGGCCTACATGAGGCCAAGAGAAAAGACCAAAAAAAAAGAACGAGGGAGAGAATATGAACAAGAATGCACCAAAAATCATTCTTCCACGTTCCAGCCATTCATCTTGAAAAGCCAGGTTAAAGAAACCCCTGCCCTCGAAGCTTGGCTGATGTGCAGTTGGACTGGGCAGACAAACCAATGGCTTCTCATAACCAGTATAATACTGGACACCAACAGCCATGGCAAAGTCATGACTGGCAACCTCTCAAACATTTGATCGGCTCATGTCCTACCCACAAATGCATTCTTTCCTAGAATTGGTTGTAAAGTCCAACAAGCTTTACAGAAAACTCAACTTAGTACAGTAGGATTTAGACTATGCAACCTTGAGTTTCCAGTTTAAAATGCGTCGCTAATGAACTAGATCATCAGAATCAGAAAAGACTTCTGATCTCAGAGGAAATTGCTCATTATATCTGTAGTCGCAAAATAAAATATAACATCTAAATACAACCAATAAAACTGCAGAGGAAAAAAACATTATGCTATACACACAAATGCTGGGATAAACACAATAAGTAACTTACAATTGTATTACCACAAATGGTGGTTAAGAGCATATTACTGTACGCAACAAATCAGTAGTAATATTGACATAAGTGATCTCACATGGTAAAACTATTCCACACAAGGATATTGCACATAATTGTTTAGCTCCTGTTAAGAAAACTGCATGATATTGCACATGGTAAATTATGCACATCATGAAAATGATGCAAATCCAAATGTCGTATTCAACTGAAACTACTTTGTTTAAAAAAAAAAGGATCAATTTGCCCTCGTGATGAAACCACAACAGTAGACGCAGAAAGAAGTTAGAATATTTAGGAACAGGAGAGACAGATCAATTCACTGCTTTACAGAAAGGAAATTGAGAGCTCTGATTATCTAACTTCCATATTTGCCTTGTCTCAGTTATGCCTTTAAGAGGAGCAAGAAGTGTCAAAACAAAAAAGGGAGTTTAAAGAAAGCCAAAATGGAAGCCAGATGGATGGGAATTATTTGGGGGAACCGCCAGCAAAAAAACAAAGCAGATGGGAGGCACTGGTATGCGCATAAGTAGGTCAAAATATGCAACCCAGAATTAGACAATAAGCAAAGAACTAGAAATGGGAAAAAAACAAAAGACGCAGTGTAGCCTGCTGGGCTGGCATGAGAGAACTCAACCAAGAAAGCAAAAATGCGGATGCCATGGTAATGACATGGCACCACATGACAGCATTTCAGGAGGACAGACCTCCTGCCAAACCAATTCAAGCTCACTTGATTCATACACAATCACCATGGAGATATACGAATGTATACGTACCCCACCTCCGACAAAAACCCTCAAACTAATCAACATAATGCACAGATCATTCAATGATTTGTTTACTGATGTTGTTGCATCAAGATTAACATTATCTTGTCAAGAACCACCAAATTGCCAGCTAGGTGGCACTCATCAGAAGTAGGGTTTCAATAGTTTGAGTCATTTCCTTTCTGGCACCTGCCCAAAAGAGGGCATGCAGTGAGTTGGCAAACACACTTCCTGTGGCAGCGGAGCAACGACTCCACAGTGTCATCTTCACCCTAGACAAGTCCGAGAC
>JBBPDE010000040.1:23361984-23376568 GCA_037974605.1 Nannopetersius ansorgii | reverse complement strand
CACACACACACACACACACACACACACACACACACACACACACACACACACACACACACACACACACACACTTTAAAGAAACAGCAACATGCTTTGAAATAAAAGAAAGGATGATACAGCTGGATGAGGAAGATCAGTAGCTAACAAGGCAATTATAGTGTGTCACTAACAGCCCTGAATATTCACATTTAAACTGGTGCATAATTAAACCAATCATAATCTGAACAAAGGCAATTTTTGAGTACACTGATTGTTAGAGCTACATCCAGTGGCACCGAACACTTTAGGAAGAGTAACTATTCTTAAGGCTTCATGACATCCACATAAACCTTTCATGACAAGTAACAACCTTAGATAAACATCCACCCATCCATTATCTGAGATGCTTGTCCTTAACCAGGGTGGTGCTGGGGGTGCTTTCCCAGCAGTCAACTATGTAAACATTTGCATTATTTATAATAATCTCATTCCAACAGGTGTCAGACAACACTTTGAGGTGAAAAGACACTAAAACTGACCAAAGCTGCCTCTTCATCAACTAACATGCCTTTATAAATGTTTAAAAAGTTTGATGTGAGTCAAAAAAGACTTAAGTACTATCCTATAGGCTAGAATGCTGCTGTGTAACAGAATCAGTAGAATCATGTATGCCAAGAATATACAGTACTGTGCAATAGTCTAATATTTAAAAACTGTTGAGATGAGCACATTAATATTAAAATGCGAAATCAATCTAAAAGAATGAATAAAAATAAGCCCAGTATCACTTAATATAAAACAGGAGCTGCGGATGAAATTTCACAAATCCAAAAAAACGGCTGGAGGAACCGAGGAGAAATTTGGAACCGAACCTGTGTTCTCCTCACTAGCTCACACAATATCTACTAAATTTTCATAAACAAAACAAATATTGATTCTTTTTACTGCTTTCATTCCAAAGTTAAATTTGCTAAAAAGGCACTTTATCACATGCTGAGAAAATGGCTTTAAACAATCTGCACAGGTGCCTAAGATTTTTATACGGTACTGCAAGTGTGAAATAGGTCTGAGTTTTATGCAGTGATAGGGTAATGGAAATAAAAGCCAAATAATTAAAAATAGGTTAGGCCAGATATCTATACACCAAGAGCCTCATTTATGACCTGCATTTTGTGGCCAAGCCTGCAACGTGCCAGACAAAAGTAGGAACAGTGCAATTATCTTTGTGTTATGAGAGTAATCCCATTAAATTTTATTATAGACACGAGTGGCACTAACTGACAGGCACTGGGGGCACAAATTACTGATAATAGCAGCTACCCTTTAGAAATAATCGAGGTAAATATGCAAAAAAATTGTATGTCCTCAGAAATAAGGTTATTTCAGAGTAATTTAGTTCATTGGTCACTCTCACCCGGCGATGTTATTGGTGGAGACGCTCTTGTTGAGGGAGAGGGTGGAGCGCCCCCGACGTGATCCCAGCAGAGACTGGCGCAGGCTGTCGGAGGGGTAGATGGCTGAATTCGGCCTTTCCTTTATCATAGGAGCTGAGGGAAACCAAGAGAGAAATAACTTTTCATTGGCTTTTAGAAATCAACTAAAATAACTCATTTTAATAGTGTTTTTTCCCTAATTATTGTGCAGTGTGGATCCATATAGGGAATGCTGCTCTAATAACATGGACGATGGTAAAAGATTAGAACATAAATACAGAGTGACTCAGTTTCCATGTGAACCAAGTCTTTCTGAAATCTCTAGATAATTAAAATGAAACTAAAAACATGACCAGATAATCAGCCCTGCCTGGCACTTGAATAGAATCAAGTAACTCTTCACATCTATTCAAGAAGAGGATTCTGTAGAAACAGATCTTGTCCAACCAGCCTGGCCTGGCAACTCTCTCAACTACATCAAAGCCCCTGAGCTGGAAGACACCAAAGCCTGTAGTAGCTTTGAAGGCCAATAGGAGGCAGCGCTGCTCCTCTAGTTTACCTGCGCTGGTATCTGAAGTAGGTGTTAAATGCTAGTCGTAAGGAAGGGAGGGGAAAACGGTAAACACAGGAAAAAGGGTTATCCGTTAGGGAAGAGAGTGGAGTAGTGTAGTGAAAAGAAAACTCACTTTTGCTCCGAAGGGCCACGTTCTGGAGAGCTGAACTGTTCCTCACCAGGGCTAACTTTTGTTGCTGGCAAAAACAGACAAAAAAAAAAACATTCATATATATATAGTATGTAGTTGATGCATGAATAACAGAGTTACCTTACAGTACAGATTAATTTGAGCATATTATGTGGTAATAACATGCAAAAACTTTTCCTTCTTTTTTCTCTTAACATTTTGTATGTAAATAGTCCTGTAGTTTCAAAACGTACCATTCAGCACCATATGCCTGTTTTAAATTTCAGTGTTTCAATATATCATAAAAACTAATATGAAATTCTAAGTGTAATATGCACACAATCACATTATTGGCCAGTGCCTTTTTCAATATTTTGCAGCAAGATGTTTATATTTTGTTCATGCCATATGGCCCCTGTTGCAATGATGGTTTAATTCTATGGTTCATCCTGTTCCATCTCTCTCTTACCTTCTGCTTCATTTTGGCACAGTTGGCCAGTGTGTCTCGACAGCGGTTGTGGATGGTGACATTGCAAGCTGAAAGAAAGAGAGACATATATATATATTTAAATATTCACATTATAAGCATATATATGAATAAATTGTTTGAAGATGCCAGTTGAGTGTTAAATTGTATGAAACGTCATAACGAGTGGGCTAACAGCAATGGTCCAAAATACATTCTTTTGACTTTAAATACTATTATGGGTTACGGTTTGTAATTGAGGCCTTTCCACATAAAAATGACAAAGAGACATTACAACCACACTCACTCACACGCACTATCAGACAGAGAGAGAGAGAGAGAGAGAGAGAGAGAGAGAGAGACTATTGAGGGATGGGCTTTTCATTTAAATTCCAATCTAATTATCAAAAGCATTATTCCAGAAATAATTACAAACAATACTCAGGCTTTACGCTACCTATTGGTGGAGAACATAGCAGTCTCAGGGATTTTAAATTGTTTAATCATTTAATACACCATTCAGTTTTTCAAACCTTTGAGAGCATTTGAAAATTTTGACTCATCCCAGATAGATCACTCTCTTGGACAATGTTGGACAAATGTGAGGGTTTATTCAGAGAGTGCTTTTTTACTTTATTGACTAAACTAAACACATGTAATTTAGCACTGACTGTGCCTTTAAGATGTTAATAACCTTGCTGCATCTCCCCCTCCAGCCACTGTGCATAATCCAATGGGGGAGCAACTGCTGAAGAAAAGCATGAACTGTACATGAACCAAATAACTGGAGAGCTATTCTGCAGCTGTATCAGTAGTGTGTGACTAGGAAGAAAAACATCTGTCAAGCATCTGCATGAAATTCTCAGTTCAACCATATAAATTTACACTACAGCGCTTCAGAAAGTGACATATACTTGTTTACTTATGGCTTGAAGGCATCTAGAGCCTTGGAGGTCAAACTGAACTTTCAACCACAGCAGCAGGGGTGGGCAATATGATGACATGCATCATTATTAAGATCAATTACATCACAATATGCATATCATGGATATTTTCAGGACCTTCAGGACCTGAAGAACAGACCAGGTGTATGTTTTATTAGAAAGAGCCCATAATTACAGCTGGTTAAAACACCAACTGTCACTATGGTATGAAAATGTGATTTTTAAATCATTTCAAAATGAATAAAATATAATATCGGACAAATATGGAAATGATGTACATATTTCAATAAAATCAAATCAACTCTAAATGAGTCAAGGCTGAAAGTCACTGCAATGCATGTAAAGCTGCAGTACATGCTTGTGTACTGCTTGTGATTTTGATTTGAAGTCATCTGGGACTGTCTATGTTAAATTGCCTTGTGTGACTGCATACAATTTAATCCAGTTGTGAATCTAAAACTGTAACACAGTGCACACTGAGGGGCTCCATTTCATGAGAAACGTATTTCCCCTTATTCCTTCAAGATAAAAGGGACTTAGTAGTATGCAAACAATGTAAATGTTTCAAAGCTGCAAAAACGGCCTATTTAGAATGCACTGTTTTCATGGAGTCATGAAAAATCAACTCATTTACATACATCTGCCTATTCAGTCTCCAGGATTGTTTGAGCCTGGACTGCTTTTTTAAATGAGGTGAAATGAAGGGCAGCCAATCTGAACCGAGGCCACTTATGCATGTATATCAGCAGTGAAGGCATAGGAAAGGCATTAGAACAAACAACATTTGATTCAATGGAAAAAAGAAAGGTTGCATGGTCATGTGAAAACATATGAAGGAACGTTTTGGATGAAAAAAATAAACAAGAGAAAATGTAGGATATGGGCTCTAAAAAGGGAAAAAGAATATTTTTCCATCATCACATCTACATTGGTTAAAGCTATGATTGGTTCTGATATGCATCTGCATCCGCACAAAATAAATAAATACAAAAATGAGTGGCTCAGCATTTGTCAAAACTTTATCGGTCTTTTCACATCTTGTATCTGCGGCTCAGAACAGGGCAAACAGAAGCACATAGCGGCTTTCGGCTCTCCCTGCAGCTGTGCACTCATCCCAATCACTGCAGCAATCTTGGAAATCATCATTATTCACTCTGGATGAGAGAGAAACTAAGACAAAGAAAGGGCTTCCTCAGCGCTCTCCCTCTCTCTCTCTCTCTCTCTCTCTCTATTCCTTCCTCCTGGCTCTCCTCCCGTCTCTCATTTCTCAACATTGTTTCAGGGGCTGCTCTTCCTGTGCTGTGTTTTGTAGACAGGAAGTCGTCCTTAAACAGTGGGAAGTGCGTGAAGTGTGTGTGAGAAGTGTGTGTGTGTGTGTGTGTGTGTGTGTGTGTGTGTCTGTGTGTATGAGGTGGTAGAGAGTGGGAGGGGAATTAGAGTTTGAAAGGGTGATTAGGGTTAGGGGTTGCCATGTTGAGGGTCCACTGGGGGCTTTTTACTCATTTGTCAAGATACACACAGCATTCATCAGGGCCTCGAGGAAGTGGAAAGCACCAGAAAAGACACACTGTAGAAGAATTTAAATACACACTGGAGCATTTCGAATGCTGTCCGTTAAATTACTGCATTTATTTCTATTTGTATGTATTATTGTGTTTGTTTTCTAGTAAAAACAGTAGCTATAGTTTAAAAAATCCTTTGCAAATGTGATTCCATGCAGAAGGAATTCAAGCTCTGCAACTAATGTTTTACTCACAGGATTAATTCAGTTATATTGTGTCACAAGCGCTCAATCGTTCGAATATTACACTTCTCACAACCCCCAGTCAGAAACCACATCCTGGTCACTGTATCCAGGCGCATTTACTTGATTACTGACCATACATCATATATATGTAGCCTTCGTAAACACTTGCGTCTGTGTTTCTGAGATCTCCTTTGTTCCCATTATGGTCATGATCTTTCCTTTGCTACCTTTGTTTTTTCCCTTTTTGGCTCATGTTTTCAGCTCGGTCTGCCTGTGTGCTTTCCCTCACTCTTGTTTCTGCCTTGCCGCTTTTAGACTCTTGTAAGTGTAGCCTTGCAGTAATGAGCGAAACGGGGCCTCATGAAACACTGAGGCATCTGAAGTAACTCAAAAACAGGTTCAACACTCATCTCTCTAGCGACATCTACAGATCATCTGATTTATCTTGTTCTTCTGACATTAGTTCTTCTGAAAGCTGCCTTTTACTAATCTTCTTATGTTCAGGAGATCCTGACTGGCTGACACAGCACTCTAGTGTGAACCTGTTATTTAGTCATTTTATTTATTACTACATATTTCTCATCTCAGAGAAACCCGCCTGAAATTGGAATGTTTTTTAACTACTTTTAAACAACCTGGACACCTTCTGGAAAATGGGATCAGATTACTGGCTCAGTTTGTCAATCACAGGTCACTACAGTTAACGTCAGTATGCATCGCTAGTATTTTGTCATGCACTTCTTGGTCAATTTTTGTTGATTTTCTTTGTAAACATTAATTTCCAATTATTTGCTGACTCTAAAATTGTGGGTAAAAAGCAAAACAAACTGTGCAATAGGAAATTAACGACTCCAGATTTTTTCAAGTCGACTAGTCAGTAGAGTCGAAGTCGAGTCGACTAGTCGTTTGATGACATCGTCACATATGCAGCGGAGGAACACAGGTGTCCAACATTGAGCAACTTTTATTAAAAGTTCTCCAACATTAACAGTCAACATGGAAATTAAACAAAACTGTAAACCTCCATTCCATTCACCAAATCTAGCATGCTGTACTCAGCAATGCTTACAAAACACTCTCAATAGATCATGAAAGATTTAAGGTCAGTGGTCATGAAAGGTCTTAAGCTTTATAGGCCACAGTGAGCAATGTGTCTAAACATGTTCAGGTGCATGTCTAAAACTTTCCAGTCAGCACCAACAGTTACAAAAACTCTTCACAGCCTCATTAAAAATAAAGTGCACTTCTGAGGGATTACCATGACAAAGACTCCGGGCCATTCTTTGCTAAATATGGCCATGACGACAAAACAGAAATCATGCGTTTAAGAGAAATGTGATGGCAAACCCAAAAAAACGATGTGACAAAGAGCAGACGCAACACATCGGGGGCGGCTGGTGAGGTCACTTCCTAAAGAATCGACCCAGCGATAAGTCAGAAGGGAGCTATTTTTATTTCACACAATATGTTCAGAGGAAAGAAGGGACGCTAACTTGTGTCAGAAGTGTGCTAATTAGTCTGAGGGTGTTTTGTAGGAGCTGGGTGCGCCCTGCTCTGCACAGGGAGCCCTTTGTTCTCATTAACAGCAGCTCGAACCGTCACACACAAAAAGGAAGCGCATGCAGACACTCCGAAACGCCACATACTTCACAATAATAGCCTCCTTGAAGTTCTGCCCAGGTTCCTGAGGCCTAGGCGAGTTAAACACAGCCATTCAAACTTTATGTATCCATGAGGTTATTCCAAACACTCAGAATTTCCACCAGCATCTCATTAAAGGCAACACCCATCTCAGAATAAACTTGCATATGCAACAGGGTGCAATAATGAGACTCGGCCTTTTGGAACACAAGATTTCACTGTTCAATTTTCTCTGAAGCTCATAATGTCAAACACAGTGGGCCCCATTCATGCACACATTCTATCCTCCAGTCTAGTTTTCTTTACTCACACACACACACACACACATACATACACACACACAAAGTCCCTCCAACGCTAAACAAACAAGCCTTGCCCTGAGTAACTAAATCAACATGGCTGAAACAATCCCGTTCTCTATTCACGTGCTTGGGAAGAGACATGGAAAACTCCTGAGCCTTTATTGTCATGAGCCATTTTTGCTGCTCTGTTTAAAAAAAAGACAAATTTGATGTGCAAACTCAGCACACTATTAGACTCAAGCAACCAGGTACAAGAAAGTCTGGCTCTTTGGAAACTAAATATGAAGAAATGAGAGGTGCCTCAAGAGTTTTCTACCTGAAATGTACAAACAAGCAATTCTGTTTTATGTCAATATGAAGTTCCGTTTTTTCCATTAACCTTTGTGGGCCCCCATTGAGCTACCCTTCATTTCTGCATATTTTGCTTCCAAAGAGCCAGAGTTTCTTGTATCTTTAATGCAGTCTCGAAGAACAGTTCTCCAGGCTTCCTGAAGGACTTTCAAAGACTCTCATTTTCAGTCCAGTCTCTGAACCTGACCAGTTTCAGAATATTTTTGTTTGTTAAGCCACACAGTGACTTGCGGATCAGAATCAGGACACTTTATTTATCCCGGAGGAAATCGTTTATGTGGTGTCACAGACACAGAGAGTGTGAGTGGCGGTAGCTCAGTGGGTAGGATACTTGCCTCCAGACCAAGAGGTCACATGTTCGAATCCTACCTCCAGCATACCACCACTGGGCCCCTGAGCAAGACCCTTAACCCCAAGTTGCTCCAGGGACACTGTCCCCTGTAGTTACGCAATGGAAGTCGCTTTGGATAAAAGCGTCTGCTAAATGCCATAAATGTAAATGTATACTGGTGGTGCTGAGTGGTTGGAACTCCTTTATCTAGGCTCCTTGTATCTTTAGCACTTTGCTAAATTCTTTCATTCGTCCCATTTCTTTCATTTAATCTACACAAAGTACCAAAGACAGTTTGACAGGAGTATTTTGGCACCAACAAGACGATTCAAAGCAATAGTCACCCAAATTGTTCCTGTTAAAATATACTACTAACATTTCTCTCTAAGCACAATCTGTTTTCCATTCAGGTTTAGGATGCAATACTAGTTATCAAGATCAATAAAAATGAACAAACTTAACAGACAGCCATTTCAGACAACACCCAGGCAAAGCGTTTATAAAGGGTACCAATCTTGGATCTGACTCCTCTGTATTTGTGCCACAAAAACTGATTCCAGGCCAGCACTTCTACTCATGAGGCAATTTGTGAAAACAGATGCTGTTTTCTATAAAGGCTGTCCTCTGTGTTTGGTTAGACTGTGAAGTCGTACGTTTTTATAGCTCATGGTAAGTCATACTGCTTCTGAAACCGCAGCCCCAACTCTGGTGACAGTTGTCTTAATCAAAAAAAGCATTAACTGTTTTATAGTAGAGATTATTTTAAAATATTTTATCTAAGTCTTTATAATGTTTTTTCAGTGAACGGCGGCTCTGCTGTAATCTGCATGTCGGTATAATTTAAAGGGTTAGGATTAGGTCATGGAGAGCCGAAGGCCCGTCCTGCATAATCTGAGCAGTAATCAGTGTCTGGGAGATAATCCTGGACACACTGACACAGCACTGCACTGCCTCACTGCTCTTCAGGACCTGAACCTGCTTGTTTTTTGCTGTTTGATGAGCTGAATGGTGCATGATGCGGAATCATATGTAGGGGACTGAGGTGCTGTGGAACTGTATAGCAGAACTGCAGTACTCTGGTACTTGATGGGTCAAGCTAAGATGCCAGTTCTAATCTACCACACCTGATTCCACCAAACATGGCTTGGGCACTGGACTGGTCAGCTGGCAGGACACTGGCATGCAAGAAGTCGCTTGAATAATTACGCTCCATTTTAGCATGCGTAAAGGTGACCTAATAAATAAAGAAATAAATAAAAATCCTCTTAAGGATGTAATGTAAATGTAAATGTAAGTGTATACGTTTTAATGGCAAAACTTCAGAAATAATAAAGGACAACACTCCATTAATAAAAATAAAAAACCTTCTGGTTGAAATATGGTAGGTGGTATCAGAAGAGAATAAAGGAAGGAATCGAGTCCAAGCCGGTTACACGTTTTGCCTGTTTAACACTCTGTGATATCATGTGGTTAGCTGTGAGATTCTCCCTGGGGAGGGGGGGGGTGGCGTATGAGGGTGTGAGAGGAATGTGTTCGTGAGTAGTTTGAGCATCAATTAAAATCATCTTAAAGAGTAATTCTTTTAAAAGGAAAACTTTGGATTGGCATCGGCTGATACCAAGGTTTTCATACTGGAGAAGAAGTGGCTTAGACAGAAAGTAGTCAATGTAAACTTCTAAACCTGCCGATTCTAACGAGTTCTCCAAACACTTTGTCAAAATTTAAACATTTATAATAATAATCATCATCATCATTATAATAATTTGCCTTTATATAGCACCTTTCTCAAACTCAAGGTCGCTCCTAAACATACTCAATTTCAGTTCTTCTACTAAAATGTTGAGTTGCTTTTTGCTACATTGCGATGTGCCGAGTGAAATAAACTGAAATAGCCTTACAGACAAATAATGTTGTGTGTGTGCGTGATGCTATAAACATAATACACATAATACTCATAGCCTACATATGCAAACCATTAATGAATCATTCCAAATCAGGAGAATATTTCAGAACTATAGTAACTTCAGTGTGTATCTTTAGAGTTCCTTCTTTTCAGTTTCAGCTCTAATTGTGGGATCTGAAAACCCAAGGTGCTTTAATAAGGCCTGTTATAAATAAGGATCGTGGTCTTCACAGCCTCGTCAGACATCACAGACGTCCCACAGGGAGCAATTCATAGTCATTAACTGCAGCACGTCCTACTGACCTACAAAAAGCCAATGTCAATATCTCTTTTAAAATGAATCAATCAGTAAAAGACTCTTTCTTTTGCTAAAGGCTTTTATCAAACAGCCAGATGATCAGATGATAAAAAGAACTGCACATTGTTTCTGTTTTAGTTTAGATTTTGGGTTTGGTACTCGTGTGTGTGTGTGTGTGTGTGTGTGTGTGTGTGTGCGCGTGTGTGTGTGTGTGCCAGTCTCCACAATAGAGCTGGAGGATATTGGTGGAACAGACAGCTTGTTAATCTCTCACACTCGTCTCTCTATCCCCAGATGCACTAATTCCAGATTACAGTTAGAGTAGGGGGGCGACAGAGGAGGGGTAGCAGCTGTGAACTCCGCAGAAAAGGGGGCTTCTGAGACGCTCAAAACAAAAAGACCCACATGCTGCATTAAAGCTGAGGACTTTACCATAAAGCCATGCATAATCGCTCCTTTATCAACACGTGCTGGCTCAATAGAACCCTACAGTATATAACATTATCATGTGCCGAGTAGCAATAATGACCTCCTTCTCCATTTCATGTATGCAGCCGTAAGCTGTGTATTGAACACACTACACTGTAAAGGACAAATGAAAGGTTAATGTGCCCAAAGAGGGGTTTATGAATTCTAGATAGAATGCTCAGTAAAAGAGGGTGTCTTTTTTTTAGTCACAGTATTTAATATACAGACACTAACTTGCAGATAAGGTTGCAAAATATATTGTCTGCTAATATCAGCAAATATGCAAATGAGCTTCTAACCAATCGCAGCATTTCGGGCAGAGTGACCAGTCACAGCTCCAGGTGAGTTACTGGGTGAAGTCTTCATGTAATCCATCAAAAGAATGGGTGGGGCTAAACTGCTAAAAAAGGATAAATAAAAGGATCCATACATATTTATTTCATGAGCCAGCATTAAAACAGTAAAGTTTCCGTCTGATGTTATGATTTTAAGCTACATATTGAATGCAGGGGAATTTAGGGCGGCACAATGTGTCACATGCAAACGGTTACAGTGATATTGGCCTTTGCAGCACTGATTAAACTGAATGCTGTGAGCAACTCAGTAGATTGCAAGTTCAGTCGCAGGGAGTACATGTGACTCCTCTTTCTCTCTTTGGGTCAGTAGGATGGCCCTCCCTCTCCCCCATCACAACGTAGGTCTGGTAACTGATGCAACAAAATTAGCATTGTCTGCTAGTGAACTTAGTATCCGTGATGTGTTAAGAATGTGGGAACACCACTGGCCTGAACCAGGAGTCGAGCGCAAAAAAGTTGAGAATTTCAGTAAATTAAAAATGAAAATCAGCTTTTTTTGATGCATTAATAGAATAATTATCTTTAAAGAACTGTCAAATAGTACAAGTATGGATCTATCTGTCCATCAAACCATTTCTCCATCATCACTCTCTCCATCCCACTTGATCCACATCTCAATCCCAATCCTCGGCTAACCTCCAGTGTCATCATCAATGATAATGTATGCACGGCCCCTGCAATGGTCCGATACCTCCTTCCAAATTAATCACATCCTCAGTGCAGAATCAATAGCCCTGCTTTAGGCTACGGCTACCGCTCAAAGTGCCCTTGCTCCAATTCCTCTGGACGATCTGGACGTGTAGACTGGCTCTATCAGCCCCTCTGGCAACAGACATGTAGAACTACCGCCTATGCCAAGGGCTGGACTCCTGTTTTTTTTTTCACTTAAAACCATCACATGTCAGGGTGACAAGGGCAGACAGGACCCTGAGTGCATACTGGAGCACGAAGTAATGCAGGAGGTTTATTTAAGCCCAAATATACCACAAGGTTGCAGCACATCACAATTTTACACTATTTCTAACTGTTAGACTCAGAATCAAATCAGAAAACTTTTTTGATCCAAGAGGAAATTGCTTCATAAACTCACTGAAATGAGGAGAACAGAAAGTGTGGATTCTAACCATTCAGTCTGCTATTCTAAACTATTCTAAAGGGAAGCGGAGAGGTTTCATTAGGACATGAATTTGATACAGATGTACTGTTTTGTTTTGCAGAGTGAAAAATATCCCCATCGCATCTTTACATTGAAACAAATGGGGAAAAGGTCAGACACTTCTTGTGGCAGAATTTAAACAAATGCAATAGATTCACATACACTGTTTTAGTATATGTGCTCCCTTAGCATGTAATACATACACAGCTAAACTAAGTACAGTGTGTAGTGAAATGTGTCCATGATAGCATCTATAATTCTATATTTTAATTTCTATATATTAAATATATTAAAATACAGATCTATACATCTACATTTTACTACATTTATTAACTGTAGCAAGACATTCGCGAATGAGAATCTGACGGGTCATTTCTGAGGGCTGCTCCTCTGCATGGGGTGTAATTATAGGTCGGAAAACCTCTTGGGACTCTGGCTGTTAGTGCATGTTAGTGTCATTTAGCTTGTCATGACTGGAACAGCATTAGACAGCATGACACACTGTGCTTGACAGAAATGTCACAGTGTTTATGGTTTATGCCACAACACGTTTAATGCGTATTAAACACTGCATTTATGAGGTGCAGTGCATGATTCTAGCATGTCTTTAATGGACTGCAATTTGCTGGGGGGTTTTTTGCAGTTTACTCATTTAAAGTGAAACTTCCACCAAATGTCCACAGTGGTGGTGAAGGGAACCAGACTTCTGAGGAGTGAAATGCCTCTAAAAGCTCCCTCAAAGTAAACGATTGCATAAAACAATAAACGTTTCATTTAGAAAATTATGGGTCTTAAATCCATTTAAAGTGCAAAAATCATTCAGAAATTTAACCTCAGCCTAACCTGAGCCAAAACCAGCTGTGAGGGACATGGACTAATGACTAAAAAAGATAAAACCCTGAAATATAGAAGGTAAGTAATATGTAATATATTAATCGACTAATTAATTTTAATATTTAATTTTGACTGACTGCACTGATGATATGAAAGGCTGGCCTATTGACAGTAATTGATATAGCTGGTATTAATATCCAGCACCCACATTAGCCGCATTGCTGCATGCAGAGGAGAGGGGCTGCATTCATTTTTCTGCAAGGTCAGCTAGGACAGGTACGGCTGATATCAGCACAGTCACAAGGACATGAGAGCTGCACTTTCTAGTAGCCGGCTGGGCGACATGTTTTCACCTCCACGTCCACAGAGTACTTCACTAAGTAATTTTACTTAATATTAAATTTTACTTAATATTAAATTTTATGTATCTGTGCAGATGTTGCATCAGCTATTTTCTCCGAGATCAATAAAGTCTCACTTTCCACACCTTTTCTTCTCTCTGCTCCAACAGCTTTTTATATTTATTAATTCAGCAAAGCACTTATACGTTGAAAACTTACATTAAAAAAATATCACCCTCTTCTCTCTATATCACTCAGCAAGAGTGGAAATCAATTGCTGCAATTTAATCTGATTTTGATTCAAAACCTCTGCAGCCTTAAAAAAATTAATGGTGTTCAATGAGCTCTTGTGAGTGATGTTTTTTGGTTAAGAACCTCTGGGTTTCCTATCAATTAAAGTTTTTTCACCCTAGAACCACAGGACCATGCCAAGCACTGTTCAGGAACCTCTGGGAATGTGTAGCAAATTATTAAAAATATATATATAAATAAAGCAGGTATAAAATCAATCAGAGATTTTGATTATGGAGAAAAAAAAGAGTGAATGCTGATTCTAGCAATTCAAACTGTCAAGACTGAATCCCAACCTTCACCTTGAAGCCTTTTTACACGCTTCTACATCTCTCCCTCTCTTTGTTTGTCCTTTCTCTCTCTCTTTCTCTCTCTCCCTCTATCCCCCAGCTGTTCCCTTGGCCTGGTGTTGAGGCTGCTCGGCTCTCCTCGCACACACTGACACTATTGTCTGGGCGGTACAGGAGGGTGGGGGTGGTGCTGGAAGTCAGCAGCTGATTGATTTTGGAGGGGGGGCTGAAGGGGGGAGTGGGGGATGGGAAGGAGGAGAGCGCAGGGCTGCAGGAGACATCCCTGCAGTTAGCTCTCCTGCTCACACATCTCTCCATCTGCTGTTATTTCTCTTTGGATTTCTCTCTCTTTCCCCCTCAAACAATTTGATTCTGAAGGGGGTTTCCCGTATTCTTGTCCTTTTATACTCTCTCGCTCTCCCTCACACATACAAATACACTGGGTAGAGCATTGTATGCATTATATATGTGAAGGTATCTATATGCAATAATAATATGTCTCTAGTACATTTGTTGCAGGTGTTTATATGGAAGAAGAAATGTTATATGGAGGAAGAATTTTCTTAGCCTAAGCGATTTATCCTCACGTATCTCCATTTAATAATATGTGCCTAGTACATATGGTATATATGCAAGTATTAATGTGGATGAAGGCTTTTCCAAGCCGAAGAAAGTTAGACTTATTTATCTCTGGTTTTTCACACACACACACACACACACACACACACACACACACACACACACACACACACACACACACACACACACAC
>JBBPDE010000040.1:23349083-23361884 GCA_037974605.1 Nannopetersius ansorgii | reverse complement strand
CACACACACACACACACACACACACACACACACACACACACACACACACACACACACACACACACACACACACGGCAACATTTCTGGCACTTTCCTTTGGGTGGCAAAAGGGCTTAGCTGGCTGGACTGGATGATGATAAATTGCACAGGCTGTTTGACACACACAGAGAGCTCCTGCCTGTGCTGCGAATTCCCCCGCACCCCGAGTGTGAACGCAGTCAGCATACAGCTGATTAACTCACACCCTCGAACGCAGTCAGCATAGCATTGATTCCTCCACATGGCTAGAATGCCCTCTAATACGCTGCAATCTGATAACAACCTCATTAACATGCTATACTGCAAGCTATTACAATTTTATTGACGGGCTACTAACAACTCTGCCTGAAGGTAAACCTCATCAGCAAATTGTGTGGGTCCAATACAATCACACAAGTTAATAATAACAGCAGGCAAAAGATACTGCTATTTAATTGCAAGCGTTCATTTAGTTCTGTTAAAGCAAGATTTATCACGAGTATATTACACGGCTATAAGCCCAAGTCTGCTAGATTGTTTTCTGCAGCACATCACTTTAGCACCTTAAAATATAGTTTTTTAATTCAGTTTCCAACCTTCACACGTATTATTCAGTAACTGCTCTTAATTTAGTAACTACTATGAAATTGACATATTAACCGAGGAACTGAAGCTTGGAGTCCCCGAAGGACCCATTAATAAAGGGTTGAAGCTTATTTGTGTGCTTAAGTGTGTGTGTGTGTGTGTGTGTGTGTGTGTGTGTGTGTAAGACTCACTGGGGCAGCTGAGTGCCTCCTTGGCTGTGATGCTCTTGTTGCAGGCTGAGCAGAGGGTGGTGGCTGAAACAGTGAGGGAGGTAAAAAGATGGCCATTGCTGTAGCGCGCCTCCCTCTCCCGCGCCTCCTTCTCTCGCTCCTTCATTCGCTCCTTCTCTTTGTTCTGCAGGTGGAAGGAGAGACAAGCAAAGTCAGTCACTAGTCACTTCAGACAAAAGGTGTGAGGTTAGCAATGAATAATGTATATCTTAATCTCTCTCTCTCTCTACCTATCTAGCTCTCTCTCGTGTATACACACACACATTTTATATATATACACACACTCGAGCAGCAGCATAGTTTTGTAATAAGAATGTTATGAACACTTTAATGTTTTACATAAGACTGAAAATGGTGTAATAAGAGTAAAGAAGGCATGAATGAAAGTGTTCACTGTGTGGATAAACACGGACATTACTGTTAACGGTCCGCAAACCATCAAGATCTTATCCATAAGCGATAGAAATCCTCAATTTAGACATTTAATAAAATTGTATTAGGGTTAAATGCTAATTTTCTTGTGATAGACTCAGTTTAATTAAAGGTAAACCTTGGCTAGTTCTTGCACTGGGGATTTTTGCACAACTGAACTGAGACTGCAGGTCTCTCGAGAATTTGAAGTGTTCCATTAGAGCTACTGGATTTTTATTCACTCTGGTCCACACAATAGAGAGAAACCTTTCCAACAAGCAAAACTGAATATGTTAAAGTAGAACCAAAGCCTTTGAGGCGATTCTCTAGGAACATCCAGAACATTGCTCTTCAGTTGCTGGCTGGCTCACTCTTTCTTCAGGTCTGCTCCTATCCAATAGATTCATTAAGGAATGCGAGTTGGTTTCCCAGACAGGGATTAAGCCCAGTCTGAGACTATATTTCACTTTTAGTACAATTTTTTTCTACCAAGATGTCCCATCATTCAGCCACATTTCTTGCTTTACTGAGATTTCTTAGTTTCTGTGCTCAGACTGCATTTTTTTCTGGTCAATGTTTATAGATTAGGGATATGGATGGAGCCTGCCCTTTGGTGCCTTGACCCTCTCTGCCCATCGCCTATAGATGCCCCCTGGGAAAGGCACTTTCATGTCCACCTTGATGTTACAGACTTATGCATGTCAACAGCACTTCTGTTCACCAAATGAAAAACTATGTGCCTTAAAAGACCTTATTCTACAAGGTTTTTTACAATATTCCCCTCAATAAAAAAACTATATTTTATTCAACTTACAAACAAGGGCACCAGTAAACATGGACAACCCAGTGAGAGGACACTGTAAACCGAGTCGCTAAGCCGTGCTGGTTTCGCAGCGCATTTGAAGGGAAAGTCTGGTTTTCAGAGTGGGGGTTGAAGTAGGCCAGGTGTGAATGTCTGTTCCAGCTGTTCCTGGCATGGGGTTCGCCTTTTCCTGCACATTTCAATTTGACCCACCGAACACACTCTGAGCACTGAGCTTCTTGCTGGGCAGAGAAACGACTTTTCAAGCCTTAAGCAGCTTTGCTGAGGAAAGCCATCTTTCCAGCAACAAACTTGACCCCTCTCTTTTTAGGAAAACAGATTTTGTGTTGTTGTGTGATTCCTTTTGTACATGATGCAAGTCTGAATATTACAAATATAATGAAGTGGGATTGCAAAGAAATCAATCTTCTTTTTGCCTTTTATCCTCTGCCTTCTTTTAAATATCTGCACTTCCATCGACACTTTCAATTGTTCATTAGAGATTTTTATTTGCATTCTTTTATTTCTTCGATGCTCCTACTATTTCTATGCTTCTTGATTTATTCATATTTGTATTATATTCCTATTGAATGAAGCACATTGAATGAATTGTGAATAACCATGGGCTAAATTAAACTTGACCTGACTCAGAAAGTTGCAGAGTCTGGTCAACATGTCATTTTCATCCCAGATCGTTTTATGTGGGTTTTAGTACTGCTTTTCATGCTTATTTCAAATCTGTAATTAGTTTTTCTCTAGCACATCTAGCTTTTATGATTAAGCTACTCACATTTTACATGCCACGTTATAGCCTAACCACATTACACAGTTCAACAATAGCTGTTGATTTCCTTGATTTCAGTTGTTATCATGCCTAGAAATGGTAAAAATCATCCAGACAGTCTCTGTTATGTGTGTGGTTCATTCACGAAAGTCATTTGTCGCCCAATTAGTTCAGATCTTAAAAAGATAAACAAATTGTACTTTGGCTGTCTACTGGGTGACCAGGATAAATCTTGGGCTCCACGTGTCATCTGTACCAGTTGTTCCAAGCCAGCGGTGTAATCTGTAATCTCGATGGTGTGGAGGGAACTTCAAGACCATCTCAACAATTGCTACTCTTTCCACGCTAAACCAAGTGGATTCTCAACTAAAACTAAGCACAAAGTTGCATATCCCAGCATAGAGTCTGCAATCAGGCCTGTTCCTCATGATGATTCATTGTCTTTTCCTTTACCACCACTTGATGGTCATGCTTCTGTAGAAGGTGGCGCGAAATATGATGTGATGAATATGATGAAAATCCTACTCTAAGTGTTTCTAAAGAATCAGTGGCTACTGACTGACTATTCATATTTGACTTTGCACCAAAGATTGCCCTGAAGCACTGACATTATAAACCAACATTATTCACAACTCAAAAAGTTGACGTGATTGGAAAAAATATGAATCTAAAATCAGCCTGAAAAACTGATTTAGAAAAGTGTGTTGAAGTCTCTGATGATTGTTCTAGTTCTTTTGTTGACCTGTGTGTTCAGTCCATTCTGCATGTGTTTGTAACAACAAGAAGATCTATTTTTATCGGATGAAAAAATATAAATGCTATGCGGAAAATATAGCAGAAGAATAGTAAATACTCCACTCTCAAAGTGCTTAGGTCAACAAAGTTTAAAAGCTCAGAAAAGTCAATGTGCTCCATAGCAGTCCCTGGATCCCATTCTTCGAACTTGGCAGGTTGAAAAATAGGCAACCATGAAAAAATAGGCCCAAAAACCTCTCAGGATTAATGGTTCTAATGATATTGGGCCTGTGTAAGATGCTTGTTTGAACCTCCAGACAGTCCTGGGTTTAATCTCTGGACTCCAGCAGAGATGAGAGCTGTTGCCCTGGCTGGCACTCACAGCTATAGGCTGGAAAAGTGCTTGTTAAGGTATTTCTATAGCAACCACCCGTGAGCTCCCCTGCCACAAAGACAGCCAGTAAAAAAGACTGCCTGGCTTTTTTTTATTCAGCATTCGCTCGATAATTCTCAGCCTGTCTCTCGTTGTATGATCATCATGTGCCGGATGGCCACGAGGATTTGTTTAAATTGGAGGAGGCTCGTTGCGACAGAGTCTGTATTGTGTGCAGTACAACACACAGAGCAACCAAGATATAATCTTCTTTCGACGTGTCAGAAGCTGAATCAGTCACGGCAGAAATGTCCGACAGTTTAAACACATTAAGGAAAGACACACTGAAGTATGGAGGCTACTGG
Organism: Nannopetersius ansorgii; assembly: GCA_037974605.1. Classification (NCBI taxonomy): domain Eukaryota; kingdom Metazoa; phylum Chordata; class Actinopteri; order Characiformes; family Alestidae; genus Nannopetersius; species Nannopetersius ansorgii. The sequence continues at coordinate 23,357,581 of JBBPDE010000040.1, read as the reverse complement.
ATATGTGACAAATTCAGTGTCTGTTGTAAAAAAATGCCATAGAAATAAACTGAAACTGAGCTGAATGACCAGGAATGCTTGGAGAAACTTGCCTATGCAATACTTCATAGGAGGTCAAGGGCCTTGAACCCCTCCCTTCTACTCTTCAGGGAAGCTATCTCCTGGGAACATTTCTGTGAAGGTTTCCTTGCATTCCGCACTGAGTGAGTTCAGGTACTGATGTTGGATGACTGGTTCTGGATCACAATCTCCACTGCAACTCATCCCAAAGAGCTCCATCACCCCAGTTCCACTGCTCAAAAGTCTAATGCTGCAGGGCTTTTGACTCCAGGAATGATTACCTAAGCTTGTGTGAGGCAGTAAAATTTTATTGGGAACGCTTTTCTACAGCGAAGCTGTGTGTTTGCACCAGTAGGTGAGGCTAAAGTGACCCATTAGAAGTAGCTGAAGTGACTCATTAGAAGGGTTGTTGGGATGCTTTTAGATGGAGCTCCATTATACTCCTCTGGAGGACACTTGGCATTGAGTATGACCTTAAACTCATGTGTGAAGTATCACATTCTATTGGTAATGCATTTCTAGGTCATAAAAGCTGTACTTGCACCGCCAACACCTATGTCAACAATGGGTGCACATTAACCCCTCAGTGTCACTCTTTTGCACCACCGACTACTTTCCATTAAATTTACATTTAAAACACTTAGCAGATGGCTTTCATCCAAGGAGACTTCCATTCCTTAACAACAGGGGACAGTCTCTCTTGAGCAACTTGGGTTTAAGGATCCTGCTCAGGAACCCAGTGGTGGTATGCGGAGGGTAGGATTCAAACTCATGACCGCTTGGTCCAGAGGCAAGTATCCTACCTACTAGGCCACCACCATCACCCATTAAAGCGTACCATCATACAGATGTGTCGGTTCTGGCTGCTGACCAGCAATGCCAAGTCCATGGCAATTCAAGATGCCATCATTTTCACAATCAGAGCTTTATATTTACACTTTTATTTGAAAATTTGACCGTCGATCCACTAAACTCAGGCAGCGCCTGAACAGTTGATGCACCATCGAATAGCTTATGCAGGACACTCAAGAGAACAAAAGACCCAATGAAGAAACACAGACTCGCTGTTTGATCCTGTAAAACAAATATTTAGATTTTGCGTAACTACTAAGGCACCTGACACGCGTCAAAGTTATATCGGGAATGACCCCGCCAAGCTGTTTTTGTTTCATGCTTTTACAAACAGTCTTTGTTGAGTATTAATCATCTTTCCACATTCATTCATAACTCCTATGGCACTGTAACTATAGTGACCACAGTTTGAGCTGTTGTACAAACGTAATCCATTTAAAAAAAAACAACAAAAAAAAAGAGTGACACCAGCATTGAGGCAAACATCGTCTTACTGACGACGGAGATATTCAGCTGCTCTGCAGTCAGGCAGCACTACAGTAGCAAATACAAAACAACTTACAACAAAATAATGGATTTTCTAATCTTAGTGTGAAACGCTGGCGCACAAGAAAAAAAAACTCTTGCAGTATCTAAACATCTCACTTTCAGTTTCTGTAATAGTGAATTCAGTGCAACTCTCACTCTCTTTTCTCTTGTGGATTAACAAAGTGGATTAGAATCATCTGCCTCGGGAACCAGACAGTGGGGGAGCACAGAAGGAGATGTGTTGAAGGAATGTGAGAGAGAAAGGGCGAGCTTGAGATAAACAGTGAAAGAGAAGAATGCTGCAAATTCATTTCAAAAGCAAGCGCCAGCCTCAAATTACAACCAAATGCAACCAAGCAGCTTCCAACAGGAGAGAGGAGAATTCTCCAGAGCAGAAGCCATCTGATGAAAGTTAAAAATTTGAGTATGATGATCAAAATTAAGTGAAACGCTATACAAAAGGTAATGAAAACAAAAGTAAAATTATGAAAAAGGCCTAGACAGTACATCTTTCAATTCTCACGGCATCATGATGTTACACCACAGTGTACACTTTTTGATGGTATCGTGTGGTGGCAAGTCGCTGATTTAAGTGTAAAATATGTTTTGCATCCCTATATATGAAATGAACCTATTAACAGCAGCCTTAATAATTTAATGTTCTGATTTTTTTCAGGCCACCGTGTTGTTTTGGGTGCAGGTTTTTTCTCATATCATTTTCTCATTATAAGCCAAAAAAGGTGATAAAAAGTGGCAAAATACAACACCGCTGACTAAGAGTGTTCTTTTAGATAACTATACATAAAAGGTCATATTTTTGTAGATTCAGTATGATTGTGTGGTTCATTTATGGTCGGAAATATCGTGATTTTGTTTGTTTTGTAGCGACTGTGCTTGATATTACCAACTAGCAAAACTTCACGTCTTCACATAAGACACTGAGTCGAAATGTGTGTTCTGGAGAGCTTCAGTGTCAAGACACGGGGAGATGGGGCTAAAACAGGCTGAGAACCCCTAGTTTAAGGAACTGTAACGCATGGATGGGTATAGGCAGAAGGAATTTTAATCTGTATTTAGCAAAAGCCAGTAGTGAGGTAATCGTACAGTAATTAACTGTGACTAACCGTGAAACCGCAGCAGCTTTATACTCAACATGTCAATCATTTCCTTCCATTTCAGCGCATCCTGAGCTACCCTCTATAGCTCTGGCCACAAAATCGCATGTCATTATTCTGTCATCCTGCTGTTTATTAAAGTGCTGACCTTGTCATTGTAGTGGCTTGAACACGGCTTAATATATATCTGGTCTAGTGGGGGAAACTGATGCTTTTATCTCTACAGAACAGACATTGGCAAAACCACAGGAATCCCGCCATCATGCTGCTCTCAGAAAGCCATACACCAAACTGCTGGATACTGTATGGAAATGGAACGTATTTACCTCCTGTACTTCTCGGATTATGAACTGTAACAACTGATATTCAAAAGCTGCATCTTATCAAGTAAACTGTGTGTAGCTCTGGCCACCAACTGTATTCCTGGGAGTATAGAAGGCACCGTGAGAACAAATAGCTTGCCGCAAACAAACAATAAATGTATAGTGACTAAAATATAGCATTGCTGTTCGTTACCAAAGGATTCTCCAGAGGTGCCATTTCAGCCTGACTGAAAAAAACAAGAGTTTGTGAAATAGGGACCTCATAACAGTATACTGGTCCCATGATTCTGAGAGTTTTAACAGTGTAAAGATGGTGTTTAAAGCCAAGTGCTGTGTCTGCTGCTATTATTAACAGACATTTTTCCTGTCTTTCTCCCTGTTTTGTACTTTCTTGTAATGGTTGCCCTGGCATTCTCTGCGTTTCTTAGCCTTTGTAGTCATTTTCTGTCCAAGTTATTCTTTATATCTGTCATGTGTCTGCTGTGAAGTGATTCTCCACCCCAGTTCCCCATCCTTACTTTCTCCACCCCATTCCCGCCCTCCTAATTAGTACTTCCACCTGTGTCTTGTTTCTGTCTCCTTCCCAGCCCAGGTGTTTCTCATTTGTTTATGTAGTTCAGTGCTGTGCAAAATCTTAGCCACCTGAGAAAATTATACTTAACACTACAGCCCAGTAGTAAACGGCTGTTAAGTTGTTAAAACACTAATATTACAATATAAACAAAGAACATTAATACAGTAAATAGTGGTTTCATGTCTGGCAAAGTGTTTGCTTAACCATTTCCAGACCTCTTTCCTCATGGAAGCCCAGTATTACTAGCTTCCATCAAATATCTGGTGTGTTGGGTTTGTTAGGTGTGCTGCTCATGGAACTGAATAAATCCACACAATGACGGGAGGCACAGAGTAGAAATATGGAAACAAATCACTGGTTCTAACCAGTTCACAAACCTACTTTTTAGAGGGGGGGAAAAGAAATACCTTCTACTGATTTCTTGTTTGTTTTAATTTATTTGAATATTTACTTGTGTTCTGCTGAAATAAATGTCTTCAAACACATCGTATAGGAGTCTAAGACTTCTTCACGGAACTCTATATACAGTCCGTTTTCAGTCTTGTTTGGGTGTTTTCTTTGGGATGCGTTTGTGACTCTTGCCCTGTGTTTTTTGCTTGATATTTTGCCCCTGTGTGTTGCCCCCTGGTGTTCCGGGTTGTGTGTTTAAGACCCCAGTCTCTTTTTACTGTGTTTTGTTCCACTTTCTTACTCACCTTGCTAGTTAAGCGTTTTGTTAGTTTCTCATTACGTCTCCTGTTTCTCCTTCCTTTGTTAATAAATGTCTGTTTGCAAGTACATCCTATTCCATGCTTTACGTCTCTTCGTTATAGGATGTCTAGGGGCATACGTTTACTCACCTATCGTTATGGTTTGATGAATGTAGGTGTACAGACAATATGTGGTAGCCTATATGAGAAGACACTACCTCATAAAAATATTAATATACCAGTGACTGTGCTACAGTAAGGATTTCACCATGCCACAGAAACTGTAATAAGTCTAAACATGCTAAACTACACATATTTGAAAACAAAACAATTATGAACTTTTCAAGCGTAAGTCAAGATTTAAAATAGAGCAATTCCCTCCGGGATAAATAAGGTTTTCTGATTCTGAAATATAACAAAGTAAACAAAAGAAAACTTACTTTAAATTTCATATGGCACTTCCTTTTTTACACCTGTGAATTCCGGTAAAAGATCAAGCAGTATTTATTATCCATGTTCCTGTTATATGTCGCATTCAGTGACCGTTGCAGTTGCCACACTTTGAGATTTATTTGAGTAAATGTTTAACATGAGCACCAGTGATTGGGACACAGTACCGGTAAATGTAGTTCAGGGTGAGGCTTCCTCATCAGCAGATGAAAAGTGGGGGGCTGGGAGCTTAACGTCTCCATAAAATGTCTGCTGTGCTTGCTATCTAAGCCTAGCAGAGCTGTGGAGGAAGTCTCAGTTCCTCTTCTGTATCAGCTGTGTTTTTTAGTTCTCGATCTTTGCAGATGTGTCACTGTGCTACGATTAGGAATGGTGCAGGGTTAAGCCATGTGTCTTAATGTATGAATAAAACCCGCAAACTGTTGCATTCTTCCATGCACCTGCAAAGTGAGTGGAGAAAAGTAGCGCAAATAGATTAAATGCAGTAGTTTGCGGCTTTCAGGTGCACAATAAAACCCATAAAATGTTGGTACTTTCAAGATGGGACAACAGGGACACCCCCCACAGACACAAGAGCATCAGTGAGGTCAGATCCTGAGGCTGAATGACTAGTTCTGGATTACAAAGTCCATTCCAATTCATTTCAAAGTGCTCCATTACCCCTGAGAATTAAGTTCCTGTGCTATACAGCCCAGCGCTGAGGGACTAGTCTGCTCTCTCCGATGCTTGACATAAGGTATGGTTACCTTATGCTCATGTGTGGCTGTAAATTCTATTGGCAGTTCTTTTCTATGGATAATTTTAAAGTAGCTGAAGTCAGCCATCAGAAGATGCTTTTTTTATGATGCATATTAATCAGTGTCACCATAAATGACATCCTGCAAGAGAAGTACACACAGCAAACTTCCCCTAGCAGAGTCTGAGGTTACCAGGGAAACGGGAAGAGTATGATGACACAACAGACCAGAAGTTATTGAGAAAAGAAGCTATTGCAGTTGTTGCACAAAGACACTTCTTTTAGCAAGTCTCTAGATAGGAGTCCCAGCAAAGTCTTTACCCATTTATTACATGATTATTATTCAGTTATTATTCAGTTATTTCTTTATTGCAGATACAAATTATTTGGAAACCACTGTGAAATGAATATTCAAAATTGTGTATGAAAATATTGTAGGGCCACTAGAGTTTAAACGGTCCTGACCGGCCGGTTTGAAGCTACTAGTGTAAAGTTACTAGTGTTACTGTGGACGTACAATCAGCACCATTAGTAACCACCTAGCAACAAAATAGCGACCACCTAGCGACTGCCGAATCACACTTCGCATTTTCTCTCAGAAATGAATTGTGGTTAAAAAAATAAATAAATAAAACTACTATGCTGTTCATGGAATGATTTTATCTACTGTTCATTAACAGCAAAAAAAACCCCCAAAAAACAAAACAAAAACAAACAAACAAAAAAAAAACACAAAAAAAGGAAAAAAATTACAGTACTGATTGCATATTATTGCACTAACAATTTACAAGTTATGAAGTAATTGTTAAATTACTGTTTTGCCACTATTTAATAAGCCATAAAACCCTAAACAATGGTAAAATCACAGTAATTCAAGACCTACTGTTGCTTATCACTATAGGCCTCAGAGACCTTCAGACGGTCCACATTTTTGCTCCATAAAACCCTATAAAACAATGCTCCATAAAACAATTTTTGCTCCATAAAACCCTAAACAATGGTAAAATCACAGTAATTCAAGACCTACTGTTGCTTATCACTATAGGCCTCAGAGACCTTCAGACGGTCCACATTTTTGCTCCAACTCACAGACATAAAGCAAACATGAGGACTGTCTTAGGGTCCTGGTTTAAGAACCACTGCTTTAATCAACAACTGTCAAGCACTATAAATCAAGTAAAGGACCAGTAGTCTTGAAGTGCATGGTGGGGCAAAGACGGGCTCCACTGACTTTGTTTCCAGCCGAGTGCGCTACAGTAGGGCAGGGTGTGTCTGCTGGGGGCCTCGCCTTCCATACGTCTCTGTGAGAACAGTGTGGTCTGGCCATCATGTGCTTTCACCCAGTTCACTGGGTCGGAATGAGTGGGTTCTTATCTGAGGCTGAATTACAGTTCAATTAACCTCAATATAGCTCACCTCCTCGGGAGAGGTCCAGACTGACCCAAAACACTGCACTTAAATGCAATAAAGGGCAAAGAAAGGAGATTAAATCAGCGACTGAGGACTTTGGACTGAGTTTATACCCGCCTTGGCACTGTGACTACTCACTGTAAACAGGAAGAACTGAGTTTAATTAAAAAAGCTTTACCTACAATAAACTGTTTTCATCACTAGGAATAAAGAAGAGCTTAAGACACAAACGAGACAAGTCCGAAACAGCAAATTAAACAGTCTTGCGAAACTGGACTGTGGCGTTTTGGAGTTTAAAGACCACAAATGAGTGTGAATAGGGAAGATAACCCCATGATATCGTCACAACACATCAGTGCAGACGGGCAATAGTTCCCACCGCTGCCCACTGTCGAAGCTTTTACGTGCAATTGCGTAAAAAGGCCTGCAGTTCAGCAGCTACACTTAAGAGCTTCATGTGAATCTTGGGACTGTTAATGCTGGCACTATTTTCCTCCTAAGCAATACAGTCCCTAAAGAGATAACTCTATTAGCCAATCTCCTTTCAGCTAGGCCTCTCTCTCTCTCTGTCACACAAACACACACACACACACACACACACACAAACAAACACTGCTGGTTAAGACTCTTTTTCTATCTCCCCCTCTCTGTTGGGTACAATACACTAGAACATTAGGACCGACAGCCACCTGACTGGCCACCTGACTGTAATCTCCTTTAATACCAGTCTGCCACTAAAATCCCCTTGACTGTTATTAAGTGCGTGCCGGTAGTCCATCTTCACCTGAAATCCAGCTAAGATGCACTAACTAGCGACAACATCATTTAGCAAGATCAACAGCCATGCACTCTCCCACTTGATCCAGGATGATCAGATTTCAAATGTCAAAAGGGGTCCAGCACTATAATGCAACATAGTAAGAAAAATCAGATGCTGGACTAAAAATGATGATGTTAAACACCAAAAATGATAACATTATAATACTTTTCACAACATGCATCACCGTATTTCAGTTATTTATTTCAAATACTTATGTCATCATGAGCAGAAATCCAATCAGCTGTTTGTCACCATGCAGTTTACAGCTGTTTACAGGCCCTCTTTAACTCATTCAAACCTACACGCAACTGTTCAGTGTTCTACAAGCTCAGAAGTTGCTTTTATTTTGTAAATTCTATTTGAATAAGAGCAATTTTGAAATTGCAAAATATATATAATATACATCTACATCATTCATTGTTGTTACCTTAAGTTTTATGGGTGTAAATTTAGCCTAATAACACAAAACTTGTGAACTTGTTCATTTAGGTACAATATATTCCACAAATATGGATGTGTTGGTTTTCTTGCCAACCAAATGCCTGGAGCTTAGGTTACACACAACAATCGAATTAAGCTACAATTACCATTTCCTTTGGAAAAATCACAATTAGGTTTTTTATGAATATGGAAGTTATTGTGGGAAACATCCCCTTCCTACACAATGTCCAAATGAGGTATGAGTTCACCGTTGGCAACTAACAAAGGGATCATTTTACCAGAGGGCTGAGAAAGGACAGGCAGTGTTCAGAACCCTCCATTTGCCCTCAGGTTGAAAAAAAAAACACAAACAGATAGTTGCTTTGGGGAGGAGAAAGAACTGAATGCCCAAAGGATAACCTCTGATAAGAGTGAGAGAGAGACAGAGAGAGAGAGAGAGAGAGAGAGAGAGACAGAGAGAGAGAGAGACAGAGAGAGAGAGAGAGAGAGAGAGAGAGAGA
>JBBPDE010000040.1:23252895-23267623 GCA_037974605.1 Nannopetersius ansorgii | reverse complement strand
GTGTGTGTGTGTGTGTGTGTGTGTGTGTGTGTGTGTGTGTGTGTGTGTGTGTGTGTGTGTGTGTGTGTATGTTTTTCTCTCAGTATAATGTCAGGTAAATGTCATGACTCAGGAGTTAATTGATGGCAGATGGCAGAATAATATGACATCTAGCCCCTCTGATGCGCAATGCTCCACTAAATGATGATGGAGTGTGTAAAAAAAATATGGAAAATAAATAAATAACTAAATAAAAAAATAAAAGGCTTGTAGATAATCAAGAAGGAAAGCTGGCACCTACCAACACTCGCTGCAGGTGTCATGCACAATATTGAGCCTGCCCATCATGCATTGCAAGTGAAGTGGAAAGGCAGAAGGGGTGGGGGGGAGGGGAGGGAGAAGAATCAACACAACCCATCACATGAGTCATTAGAATGGAAACATAAAACAGGAAAATAATGTTAACAGGAGAATCATCCGTCAGAAGCACTGAACAATTAATACATGGTAATTAATGGCTTTCAATGGTAATTAATTACAGTGCAATTACAGTGCAGTGTGCAGGTGAGGAACTGGGGCGAATCGCTTCATCATGGCACGTTCCACTATAGCACCGTATCTGTCATAGTGAAAGAGCTACACGTAAGACCACTGAGCCTCCAATCCCATTAGCGATCACATGGCTTCATAAATCATTTACAGCATTAAGCTGCCGTCATTAATGAACGCGTGTCGGCGGCTCGTCTCCTCGCTCCTAAGTAGCTGTTTCAGAAGTTCGGAGTGCTTAAGCCAGATAAGACAGAATATGCTGAACAGGCGGATTGTTTTTTTAGCAAAGATTTTTTTGTGCCGCTGCACTAATTAGACACCAATTAGTGACTGTACCTCCTTGTTTGCTTGCAGATGATTTTTGCATGAATGGGATCAAATGGCCTGTCCAAGCTCCACCCATAAACGCTTTCGTGTTACTAAGTTGGTTGAGCTTCAGTCCCACGCTAAGATTTTTACCCAGTATCACCCTGATTCACAGCTTTCCAAGCCTAACTAGAAGCTGAGAAACGAGTCAATCTTTTGCCTCCTGCATCTCCTGAACTGTACATATATCACTTCTGTTTATCTCCCTTATAAACATAAACAGAAGTGAAAGATGTTGTTAATAAAATAGCTCTACAGTTGTGTACAATTGGCACATTCAATATGATGTTCTGCAAAGTTGGTTCCCTGTAGAGGGCATATTATATGTCATAAACTGTGTTTGAGGGGTCCAGTAAAGCTTCCCTGCGCCATAGGCGAAAGTATGATTGTGCACATTGCGCACCTTTTTATGCTGTGAAGTTTAACCGAACCCAGGACAGTGCATTTGGGTGCGGAGCATGGATAGGTCATTTAGAATTGCAAGAAATAGCAATAATGCTTCATAAAGCTTACGTGTAGCTCTTTTATGAAACATCACACATTAATCACAGAGCCTGGGCACCACAGTCGATCGCTCCACCTGCATATAGTGCACAGTACAGGGAATCTGATGTGGACTAACACAGCTGTGGCCAGGGCAGGAAGTGTAGACTCCTGACAGGGGCTGCTGGGAAACTCTGACTATGCTACTGATCTAACTGTCCTTGCAGAGTGCTGTCCATTTGCGCGCTCTAAGCGAGTCGTCACAGAACCGGCGGGTGGGGAGGGTGGGGGTGCTGGGTACTGCAGCATGGGGGGAACAGGAGTATCAGTGTGGTGAAAATCGATGCTGTGCTATTTTTAGGGCAGGCAGGGTGGAGAGCGGGCCGGGGTGAGATGACTTTGCCATTGCCGGGTCAGGCTGAGCTGGCGCCGGCGCTGCCGAACAGGATAATGGCGGTTCACCTTGTCTGAGCCCACTGGGTATACAGCAGTATTAAGACAGGATCAGGCCTGCAGAGCGCAGGCACTGGGTCAGCCCGTCATTTTGGGGAAGAAGTATTTAACCTCTCTAGACTCATTATATTTAAAAGACGAGTTTTTTATGGAAAGCGGAATTTTCCTCACTTTTGTGTAGTTTAAATTAGCACATAAATACTATTAACGTTTTCAAATGCTGCAAACTCAAAACACTATCTGCACTCTATACAGTGCAAAAGTCTGCTGCAGCCGCGAAAATAATATTTAAAAAGTGATTTCACTTTAATGTTTTCCAAAGTATTTCCATTAGAAACCTGGTTTGACTCCATTAAATTAAATTTAGGAGCTACTTTAACAAATCAAAACATCAATTGGAGGAACTGTGGTGAACCGAACCTTGGTTCTCCTCACCAGCTCAACAATATATCAACTACTTTTTACACACCAAACAAATCTAGATACTTTTCACTGCTTTCTTTTTCACAGTTATTCTAAAGACACTTTATCACACACTGAGAACAGTTTGCACAGTACTGTATATATATATATTAATGCTGGGCAACGATTACAATTAGTTGCATTGTTATACGCAAAATGAAAAAAAAAATAATAAAAGTAGCGTATTGCAAACTTTTCTGTTTGAAGTACAGCTTTATGTACAAAAGTGCTGTAACATTTGGCTTGCAAACACTTTAAACTTATAAGGAGCGTTTTAACAGCAGTTGTCACGGCTCAGCCAGTGACTGTTAGGAGTCACTGTTTGTGTTCTGTTTATTATGGGATTTTGGGTGTTTTATTTTGATATCCTGTTCTGTTTTGTTCATTTGTCACGTGTCTTGTTTTCAGATGTTTTGTGTTTTCTGCCTTAATGACTGGCTTTATTTAAGTTCTGTTTTTGTAACCTTCGGTTGTCAGTCAATCGCCATATATACGCCTCATTCTCATGGCTTGTAAACGTAGCGGCCCCTGCGCCAGGTTTGATTTCTGTTTTGTTTTGGCTCAATAAAAAAACACAGTATGGATGCCTCCTTCCCAGCCTGGTCTGTACAGCAGCCTTGTCTGTACGGCCCCCGTGACAGTAGTGTTCCCTTTAACACAGTCACCCACCTGCAGTTCAAATATTTCTGTAAATCTCAACTTAAATATTAATGTAATCAAATCAAATATAAAACCAAAGCTTCACATTTTATCTAGTTTGTTACAGAAAGTTTCCCTCAGAGTCCAGAACATTATAGCAGCTGCAAAGAGGGACCAACTCCATTTGAAAGCCCAGGCGTCTGAATGCAGTGTCATTAAAGTCTCTGTTGGTGTAATGGTGTCCCAATACTGTTCACGCAGTGCTCTAGGTCTCTGCTCTAGGCTGGTTTTAGCAGGGGTCACGTTTCACGAGATGTAGGGCCATAGAATATATGTCCATGCACAGAGCTGCGTGCTGCACGCACTCACGAACACGCAACAATCTTTCAAAATAAAAGTGTGTGATAAAGTAATTAAGGCACAATAAAGTAATTCAGAGTCAGAGTGCCCATGCTGACCACCACTGAAAACACTTACTTGTGGGCAATGGAAGAAGGTAGCCTCGCATGAACCGTTTGAGGAACAGGACAAAGAGTTGGTGTGGAAGCTACTACCGTCTCATTGTAGCTATTACAGCACACCTTCAGAGGTCTTGCTGACCTGAGCTACATAGTTTAGGCAGGTAGTTTTAATGCCATGACTGACTGGTGTATAATGAACACTTAATGAGAGTGTACTTTTACTTATAATTAATATGTATTACTTTGGGGGAAGCACTCTTTTCCAGGATAACGTTCTTTGCATTTTCTGGAGTCCGAGGGAAGCACTCTGCAAGGCTAGCGTCGGCACGGTCAGTAAATGAATGAGGTGATGGGTCAGAGGTGCCCAGGCAGGAAGGTAGGAGCTGTCAGTCAGGCCTACCTGATGGTATGAAGGCTGTCTGTTGATGGAACTGCATGTTGGTGAGAGCCTGTTGGTACTGGAACATGCCAGTGTTGAACATGGCGGTGGCACCGTTGGTTTTTTCAAGTGCAGGTCTCTTTGGTAATGGAGGCAAAACTGGCGGTATCCCCTGCCGTCCGGACGGAGGAGGATTACGGGAGGTGGAGAACAGAGAGAACGGAGAATTTGTTAGGAGACGGAAAGCATTTCACCGAAGAAAACATCTGGCAAACAGCAAGCAAGCAATGGCCTAGCCTAGTCCTCATAGTGGTTCAGATTTAATGCCCGAAACTGCAAACACAAGGTAAAAAACATTGCTGACAAAGGCAGCGGTGCTAATTCTGTAAAGCAGGCATTGATTTAAGAGGTGGAGCTTTCGTTATATATGCACAGCAACTAATAATAATAATAATAATAATAATAATAATAATAATAATAATAATAATAATAGATAAAAATGACCTTAACAAAGAAATCTGCACTGCTAGCTCCATGATAAAGTCCAAGCGAACCCCACCCCACCCCCACCCGTTCTCAAAGTAGATCATGCAAAACTAGAAACAGTAACGTTCATGCAGGATACGTAGACACAACATTTTGATAGTTCTGTAAGTCTAAGGTCATGCTACACAAATACTCGAATACATATTAATTACCCTTACATGTTCACACCCTGCTTCGCATCAGGAGAGGTGATGAACTGACTGTGTCTAACAGGAGACTCAAACCGTCCCTTTTTTGTCCACTTACTGCCATGCAGAGACGAGAAAAAAGGTCTTTTTGCGTTCGCTAGCAGGTTAACAACTGGCCGAATGAGTGCAGCACAATCAATTAATCACCCCTTCTATGAAATCTCGAATATAAGAAACCAAAAGGAAAAAAATCATATAGTTTTACAATGTTTTAGTTCAACATAGTTTCTATAATAGAGCTACATGCCAAGCTAAAAGGTGAAAGGTCATAGTACCAGGTCAAAGGTTGCCTCGAGGGGTCGCTTCAGTGATTTGACAGCCGACTGAGTCTTAATTAGCAGGCAGCGAGCACATGATGGCAATGGGCCAATGGGGGTCAAGCGCATTAACATAAACAGCAAGCAGAGGTGCGTCATGGGGGCAGCAGTGCAGTTTGGGTAGGTGAGAAAAAAAACAAAACAAAAAAACAAATCATCGGAATGCAATATACAACAAATAACAAGACTAATGCATGCACAGTAATGACAATTAGTTACTGAAAAGGGCTAGGCTACGTGTCATGTACAACAGGGTCAGTTACTGCCATAGAAGAACATTGTAAACAGCGAGACAGTTTCTATCTACAAAGCCCTACTTCTAGTAGCAGAAATGAATGATTTCAGGTCATAAAAATCAAAATCAGCCACTTTTTCCATCTGAAGAATGATAAGTCCCAGTTTGTACACAATGATAGGCGTCAGTACAGTGTTCATAAGGTTATTCCATGCCGACTCGCCCAACGTCCGATAGATTGGATTACGTTTTTCTGCAGGTTTCCAAGAAAATTCAAGTCTCTATTTGATTTATACAGCCCTGGAAAGTTTCAAACCTGCCCTCAAAGCTGTTTTTCAGTTATCAATTTTAGAAAAACGTGACCCATTTGCTTCTAAATGTGTTTTTTTTTTATTATTTTTGTCAACAGTGACTGCTTACAGAGCACCTTGACTGACCTGATGAATTAACTGGTCTATATTAACACATTTTATGGTAATATGGTTCCACCGCAGATTAATTTATTGTAATTTATTGGTGTACCAAAAAATACAAAACGGAAACAATACTTTTTTCTCATCCTCAAAACAGGATGCAGATCTGCTGGAGCATTATGAAGGTTATTATGGAAATGGAGTGTTTTATATTTACAATGATCTGTTTTTAATATTGGACTTTTTAGTCACATACCTCATTAAAGATATTAAACCATGTAATTTAGCAGGACAAACTGGAAAGTAATTTAAAATGAAAGACGTCTCTATTTGCCTTTTTAACTGTAAAGCTAATTATGACTCCAAAATGATTGCAAATGGTCCAATTAGACTGGTTTATCTATTTAGACTCTATTTAAGGTACAACCTTAATCATAATCATAACCAAAAACCAAAGTGGAGTTCAGATTCAAAACATTCCAATGTTGTATAAATAACAAATATGTTTTTTTTTTTCATGGTGTGACCTGTTAGGTGTGCTGGCATGGAATAAATGCCTTTGAAAATATTTATCAGCTTCAGAACCCAGACTTGGGAAATCTTGAAGTTTGCAGATCCAACAGTTTTAACACAATTATAACAGGTGACACAGAAAGAGGGTTAAGCGAACACACCAATCTGCTTTTGGGGCATATTGGCACACACTGCATTACCTTCACCAGAGCTCATGAGCGACTCGAGGTTGCTGGAGTTACAGTTTCTGTAACAGGGGCAGGGGGAGGGGCTAAGAAAAGGAGGAGGAGCAGAAGAGCCTGAAATGTGTGCTAAGGAGCGGGCAGGGTGGTGGGAGGGGCCTTGTGTATGAGTGGCACGGTGGGGGACCTACCATGGCGGCCGCGGCCGCCGCCTGGTTGACCTGGTGCTGGGCGGCTTTGATCTTGGCCTGCAGGTGCGCCGGCGGGTGGAAGTACTTGCACTTCTCGCGAGAGCAGCGGCCCTTGATGTAGTCCATGCACACGGTCACCGTGTTGTCGTTGGTGTCGATCATGGTGCTGTCAGCCGGGTGGGCGAAGCGGCAGTCGTTCTCACCTCGCGTGCAGTTCCCTCGCTGGTACTCCCGACACACCTGAGAAGTTCAGACAGAGAAAAAGTAGAAAGAAGAAGAGAAAGAGCGTTTCATATCCGTTTAACTACACTGTTGTCTTTTTTATTTAAGACAAGTTAAGACAAGATAACCCTATCGGTCCCACACATGGGAAAGTTGCATTGATACAGCAGCAAAGTAGACAGCATAACCTATAGAATATAAAACTCTACAATATAGCATTATATTATAAAAGTACTGTACACTCTACAAACATTTGTGTGTAATGGGGTAATCACATTAAAGTTCAAAACCATTGAGTACCATACACTCCATTCATTCAGAGTTTGCAACAAAAAGTCAGTGTTTAAGTCTTTATGGTTGTGATCACAAACATGATTTTTAGTCTCCTCATTCATGCTAAACTGACACAGACTAGTGCAGATATAGAAGAATCAAATGAAGTAGACATTGCAGTGAGTGGGGGCTCAGGAGGTATTTCCAGTGCAGTTAAAAGGTCTATATCCTTTTGTTTTTGCTAGGTTACGGGAACGCAGGCGAGACTGATGCTGCTCCATCTGGCATGTTTTGTATTTTTTTTAAGTTTTATAATCTAATATAAGTATTCATGAGATCAATACACAATATTATATAATCTATAAATGCTACTATTGGCAAAACATCATCTCACTTTGACACTATGGCAAGAACAAAGCAGACCGCCTACAAAGTAAGGCGTCCTGGAAGCAACTGGTCACAAAAGCTGCTCGCAGGTGTCATGAAGAAACCTCACGGTTACAGGCACCGTGGCTCTGAGAGAGATCAGCTGTTACCAAAAGTCCACAGAGCTGCTGATCCACAAGCTGCCCTTCTAGCACCTGGTGCGTGAGATTGCTCGGGATTTCAAGACGAACCATAGCTTCCAGAGCTCCCCCGTCACGGCCTTGCGGGAAGCAAGGCTTACTTGGTGGATATGTTTGAAGACATGAACCTGTGGGCCATCCATGCCAAGAGAGTTACCATCATGCCTAAAAATATTCAGCTGGCCCGCCGTATCCATGGAGAGGTCCCCAAATATGGAACACCCTGCCTGAACATCTGAGCACAAGGATTATAAACTCTTCTTAATTTAATTTATCTGTTCTTTAATTTTTATTTCTGGATAACGTCTGTAAGTGACCTTGAGGGTTGTGAAAAATAACATGAATTATTATTATATCTTGATTTCCTTACATTAACACACCAAGGATTTGTGCGGTTTTAATCAATAAATACCATTCATTGTTACACGACCATTTTACAACTCTTTTTTTTTTTATCTCTTTGATTAAAAAGAGTGAAAGAATCAAAGAGTTTTCATTACTGTGTCTGGAGAATTTATCTAAATGACCTGTGGTCCAGTTGTATGCTCTCTATATTCTAACATCAGAAAAGCAAGCATTTGTGTTTTTTCTCCGTAATCTCTGGAAAGCAGTGAAATACTAAATAGGCTGTTTTTGTAGACCTGGATCTCAAAAACATTTACGTACTACATTTGATTTAAAATGTTCAGTATTTGGTGACATTAGCCATTAAAACACTGTGCTGTTCCTGAATGTTGTGAAGCGAATATATAGTTGCAGCCTTCTATAGGATTCACATATCTGGGAGTAGTCCAAGGTCATGGTAAGAAAAGCAGCCTGTTTATTTCTAAGAGAAATACGAGGTAATAGTTGAATGCTTAATGACATGAATATGCATGAAAAATTATCTAAACTTCATATTTTTAAATAAATAAGAGAATTAAGAATATGGTGGCCTTCAGCAGTTTCAGACTTCCTTTCGTCACTCTTAAAGCTTACATATCTTACATAGGAATGGGTTCCTATATTAATATTAATTACTGGATCATAATTATAAGCCTGCCATGGAGATGAGCAATTCTGATCCGAGAGAGCTGCAGTCCAGGACAGTGTTTACACACCTGTTTCAACCAATTCATTATTAGGTTTAGTAATAAAACTATTAATAAAAACTAAATAAAATCAACTAATAGTGATGAGCTGTGACCTCCTAGGAGCCCAAACACCCCCCGCTCTACCCACCCACCCCAGCCAGGAGTTTAAGGGGTGGTTTAAGTCACATTTATTTGCTCATTTTGTACCTGCAGCCAGTAGGGGGCGGTCAGTGCCTGTGCAGCCTGACGCCATTGAATGCAGACAGGCTTCGCTCCTGCGAGCAGCAGGTTTACCTGGGAGACGTTATCTAGACAAATCCCCATAAATCACGAAAACAAATGCGTGACGGCCGTGCCGCAGCCTTGGCCCTGCTGTGTTTGGTGCAGAATCACAGAGACTTTCCAGACACACGCAGTCTGGATGAATCACACAGGTGGGGGGGGGGCAGAGTTTCCTGCAGGGCCTCGGTTGGACAGTTAGATTCGGAAGGCTTTAACCCCAACCCCCAGCCCCCCGCAGTGAGGCCACAGGCCAAGGTTACAGAGACCTGGCCCGTCCGTGTCGCCATGGTCACCACCTCTCCTGCCATTCATGTGTGAGTGATGGGCAAGAGAGAGCTAATGAAATCCACTGGGCACTGGCTGCTTTTTAAAGAGACCGAGGCTGCCTTGTTGTCAGGCAGACACTGCGAAGGGGGGGGGGGGGTTTGAGAGATGGAGAGAGAGAGAGAGAGATAGAGAAGGAAAAGCGTATGATAAAAACAATATATATAAAAACAATGCAGAGGGTCAGGAGGCTTTTGAGAGGATTCAGAAGAGGAGGGTGGAGAGAGAGAGTGGGGGAGAGAAGAGTGAGAGGGGGAGGGAGAGAGAAGGAGAAAGAGAGAGAGGGTGTAGAGAGAGGGAGAGAAGAAAGTGAAGAAGTAAAAAAAGAGAGAGGGACAGAGGGGAGGAGAGAAATAGAGGGAGAGAGAGAGTGAGTGAGTGAGAGAGAGAGAGAAAGAGAGAGAGGGAGAGAGAGAGAGAGAGAGAGACCTGACAGAAATGGGGGGATGACAGGATATAGAGAGCAGAAGAGAATGATACAATACATCTGTCTCTATGGAGATGCGGCTGGCGTTCCAGATGGAGGCTCCTTTCCATTCGAGGCTTTATTCACATTTAGCACCGTTGGCACACGCAAGCTTTGTTTTTGGCACAAACGCTCAAGGAGAGTGATAGGCGAGACAGGGAGGACGAGCAAGGCTCCTTTTTAGTCTCCATCTCTCTCTCTCCCTCTAGTTTTCTCTGTCACATTGAGACCTTGTCTGTCTCCATTTTTCTCATTCTTCCCCTCTTTTCACTTTCTCTCTCTCTCTCGGTTTTTTCTTCTCTGTTCTTTATCTCCTTTTCTGACTTCTTATCTCTCTTCCTTCCCTATTCTATATCTTTTATTTTCTCTCCCACTCTCATTTCTCTTGTTCTTTATCTTGCCTGCTCTTTCTTCCTCTTTTTTCTGTCCCCATCTTTGTTTCTTTTTTTCTCTCCCTCTCCCCTTCTTTCTTACCCATATTCCTTTCTATCTTTCCCTCTCTTTTTTGCTCTCTAGAATTCCTACTCTCTTTCTATTTTCACCCTACCCTGTCCCCATCTCTGTTTATCTTCGGCTCTCTCCTTAATTTTCTCTTTCTCTCTTCCTCACTTTTTGTCTCTTTTCTCTTTGTGATCTCTCTCTCTCTCTCTCTCTTACCCTCTCGCCCTTTCTCTTTCTTTCTCACCTACCCTTTATTCTCGTTCCTTTCCTTTTCTGACTTATTTATTTCCCTTCTTTCCTTCCATTTTCACTCTCCATCTCATTTCTCTTTTGTTCCTTTTATGTCTGCTCTCTCTCCTTCTTCCCGTCTCTCTTGTTTCTGTCCTCATATCCGTTTATATTTTCCCTCTCTCCATTTTCATTTCTGCCCTATACTTTTTGTCTCATCTTTTTTCTCTTTTTGCTCTCTCTCTATCCCTCCCGCCCTCTTTGTCTCTCTCTCTGTCTCTCTCTCCCCTCTCTTTCTCTCTCTCTCACTCTCAGTCTCTCTCTCTCTCCCCTCTCTTTCTCTCGCTCTCACTCTCTGTCTCTCTCTTTCTCTTACTCTCTCTCTCTCAGTCTCTTTCTTTCTCCCCTCTGTTTTTCTCTCTCCTTGTCTCTGTCTGTCTGTCTCTCTCTCTCTCTCTGCCTGTCTCCTTTCTCTCTCTCTCTCTCTCTCTCTCTCTCTTTCTCTCTCTCTCTCTCTCTCTCTCTCTCTCTCTCGCTGAGCCTCATTGTGTAATGACATTATGGTTGCAGTTTCAATGGGATGTGAATGCAGGCCTGAGTGATATAGTGGCTCTGTTCTGTTTTAATTGCCAAGTGAACTGTAATTTGGAGCCGCTCTGCCATGGTCGTAACCACATGTTTGCCTGGTTGGTGTGTGTGTTTGGGGGCCAGGCCGCCCTGGGTCTCGCCTACAGACGATTGGCTTGAATCACACCAAGCTGTGTTGAACTGCTGTGTTTATTTGTTTTGGATTTGGCTGCAGGGAAGCAGAGATTCGGATCTTCTGGTGGTTTTGATCAGCACCGCGGCTCAACACTATCCGAAATATTGGATTGACAGTGCTAAAATCCCACCTCTTATAAGATTCCCATTCATTAATCCCCCCCCCCCTCTGAGACAAGGATATTACTTAAGCTCTATTAAAGCAACAAGCATGGGCAATATTGACTTGCCATTCGGAGAATAGCAGATAATTAAAAGCCATTCAAAGTCACAGTATATGTGTGCCTATACTTGAGTGACACCTGGGCAACAGAAATGGGACTGTTCTATTTCTCTTGAGCATTTTTAGCAAGCCCATGTCTCGGTGAATCGGGCTAGAATTAAATTCTGCCTCAATATACTTGACTGTAGTGCATTCAGTTGCATTTAAATGGGCCACTGTAGTCCCAAAAGTCCCATCTGAATGATATTAGTTTGCAAATGACATATATACCGCAGTCATTTTAGCATCATGATTCGGAACACCCAAACGCTGAGAGGCAATCTTCAACGTCTTCAAGCTGTTCCCTTCATAGTGTAGCATTAGCAATTTTATTTGCATTTATTTAGCATGAATATAAAGTCTTTTCTGAGAGGCTGGCCTGGAAAACTCAACTCCAGAAGTACTTTTGATTGGATAAACTGTTCAAAAACAGTTTTAATTACATATCAAGTTGCGCAATTGCACTTTCAGTCAATTTGCTTTTTATATGGCCGAGACTGCAGCTGAGCAAATAGTTTCAATCACCATCCACTAGTTACAAATGCACGACTATTTGCAGGATAATAATTTCTTATATAGATTAAAATTTTACAATGTACACTTTTCACATGGGCAACAAAATGATCTGCCAGTAAAACGATTGAAAATCCACAAAACATCTTGAAATAAACCAGTAATATGGTAACACTTCTCTGGAGGCTGTTATTTGCAAGGCTTCATGACACATTAACCCTTCATTAGCTGACATGAATGTTATAAAAGCTTATTTCAACAAGCGTCAGTTGTCATAAAAGCTGCTTTACCGCAGAAGATGCTGATGCGTGTTGGAATAAGCCTTCATTAATGTTTATATAAGCTTATTAAAGGTTTATGAAGCCTTGCAAATACTGGCCTTGTGTTTGTCAGTGTTCCAAACTGCTTAGGTTTATTTCAAGCTAGTTTTATGCTTATGACAGCTTGCACCACCAGTCAAAATCTTTCTACATTTACATGTTACTCACTTAATATTTACTAATACTGCACTCAATATTCTTTGCTAACAAATTCATGTGCGATATGTTCGCCATTTGAGTCCCATTTTTCACTACAGACCAACAAAAAGACACCAAATATAATTATAATAATACTCACCAGACAAGAGTTAGATATTTAACATGCTGTTAAGTTTCAGCCTTATTGAGTTATTGAGTGCATTTAATGTTAAAAGACAGAATTTGACTGACACAAATGGAAATCTGCAGTTTATGAATGGAGTGGATAGGTGGTAAAAACCTGTGGTGTGCAAAAACGTTTGACTTGTAGGCAGTCTCACATAAAGCTCCCAAAAAGGAGCAATATTTACAAGATTTAAGAAGTTTTTCCTAGGGTAGGAAAGTTATTTTTACCAAACCGCCACTGGTTTTAACCTAACTGGGTGAAAAAAAAAAGAAAAATAAAAGAAGAAAAAAAATCAAGGCCGAAGTGCACAGCCCACGATGTCTTTTTTTAACGCCCTGTGAACTCATCTAACCCACTTCCTGTTGATTTCCTCTTGAACTCGATCTTTTCCCTCAGAGTCCTGGCCCTACTTTTTAAGCTCCTCCCACTGCTGGCTGCTTATATCGTCGGCCATTGGAGACCTCGGCGGTTCAGCGCTAATTAGCAAGCAACTCTACACGTCTCCACCCACTTCCCGGCGGTTTCTTCCGCAGCTTTGCCGCCAGCCATCCCATCTCGCCCCATGCATTATGCAGGAGATTGACTCGCTGTCCAATTAATAATTATTGGCAAACAGAGCAGGGGTGGAATTAACAGAGCGTTTCAGATTTATCTCCATGATGACTGTTGAGGAAACCAAAAAAATTTGCAAAAAACAAAAACAAGTATTAAAAGAATAATGAGCTGTTTTGTCAGCGTTTCAGAAGCATGCGCCGCCGCGCCATGATCCATCTCAAAGATCCACACCTCCTTCCCCTCTTTTGCTCGAGAAGCGTTTAATGAAGAATTTATGCTAATGGTGCATGCGTGCCTTAACCGATGGATGTCTATTTAATACATAATTAAACCGAACAAACAGGAATTGTTTGAACAGTGCTTAGGAGGCCTGAGTCTGTATTACAGCACACAGGCCCCCGTTCAGACGGGGGGGGGGTGCGGTGAGTAACAGGTGGACGTGAGACGGCAGGAACAGAAAGCGTGATGCGCCTAATTACGTACCTCCAATTACAGCTGCTAATAAACAAGCGTGGTGTAAAAGTCTGGAGAAACTGTGAGTCATAGAAATAACCTGACTTCGCCCGCTGGCCCGTATCTCCATTCTGGTAATTGCTGCGGCTTTAACTGATATTTTGAAAGCTGGGCTTTCATCTAATTCTCAATCAAGACATCAGCATGGGAACACAGTCTGTTGTTTCTTGCTTTTTTTTAACACGCCACCTATCCAGGACTAAAGTAATGTTGTTGAATTCTTTTTGTGATGAATTAAAGCCCTGAAATTAGCGATTAATAGGAGAAGTGTAACTCCTTAACTCATTGTATTTACAATATATTCAATATATTCCTTATAAAATTTAGGAGCAAATTTGAATGAAGGACAACGAGGACTGGCTCAATCTGCTATTAAAGTTAGGGTTCGAAGGGCCAGATGAAGGTTAATGTACACCTTGTTGTTGATTGGAACTGGCTTAATACTACAAACAATGCAGTTACATCAAATATCTTAACAGAATGAATAGAATGCTTATCCTCCACAATGCATAACGTCACATTTTTCCTCTGTGATATATTTCAGTGTATTGTTACAGCCTCAGTCAATGGTGAA
The DNA here is from genome assembly GCA_037974605.1 of Nannopetersius ansorgii. Taxonomy (NCBI): domain Eukaryota; kingdom Metazoa; phylum Chordata; class Actinopteri; order Characiformes; family Alestidae; genus Nannopetersius; species Nannopetersius ansorgii. The sequence goes on along the minus strand of JBBPDE010000040.1, from coordinate 23,253,568 downwards.
ATCCTGATAATGGGTCAGAATCCTAAGAGCCTTAATGCGTGAGCCCTGTTCGCAGTCAATACTGTCTGTTCTAGCGTGGTTATAGTTAATAATCTGTCACAAATGACTGCTCTCAAACTGTAATAACGTGTGAAAACCTCACGACTGCTTTTCTGTTCTACTCTTTCTTACACATCTGTACTGCCTGTACAAGGGAAAGGCTTTTTTTAAAAATTTAGAACAGAAATCAGGGTAGACGTCATCGAGGCACGTCAGTTTCCCCGCCTTCGGTCAGAACACGACGCAGGCAGTCGTGCTTGATTAAAGTGATTTATTTATTATTTATTCAGTTGATTTATGAATGAGCTTTCTGAATAAGAATCATTAAGGTTTGGGTGCCGCTCTCTGCTCTCTTGTTCAGATCTTCATTCATTAGTTTCATTGTAGATGATTTGACAGATCGTCCAGTTTACAGCAGTGTAAAGGTCACATTCAAAGAATACAGCTGATGCAGGTTGTGGACAAATTACGCATACAATGCGTACTGCTGTGTGTGACCCACTCTGTGCGGCACATACACACACATTAATATACGACTACATTTACATTTACATTTTCGGCATTTATCAGACGCTTTTATCCAAAGTGACTTCCATTCCCTAACTACAGGGGGCAGTCTCTCCCTGGAGCAACT
>JBBPDE010000040.1:23233629-23247933 GCA_037974605.1 Nannopetersius ansorgii | reverse complement strand
CACACACACAATCACTCTTTCTCTCTTCCTCTCTTTCTCTCTCTCTCTCTCTCTCTCTCTCTCTCTCACACACACACACACACACACACACACACACTCTTTCCTTTGAGGAGGGCGTCAGTTGGGGCCGGTTAAGTGCAAAGAAAAAAAAAAGTAATATAAAATGATAAAACACATGAAAACCTTAAGTATATATTACCAAATGAAAAAAAAACAAAATTAATACAAATTATAACATTTAAGTGCATTTTAAGTTTCTGTGATTTTCTAATGAAGTTCAATGACTCACTCACTTTTTATAACCTCTTAATCCTCAGTTGATTAAATAGATTCATTTTAGTAATTATGATAACAAAAGCCATGGCACACTCAATAAACATCACTCTACCTTATTAGTCTCAATATTTCTCATCAGGTTCTCTTTTACAGTGCATTGAAGAAACAAGAAAAATGTCATCTTTCAACAAACTTAAGACCCACAAGCTAAAAAGAACCGTGAACTAAAAGGAACAAATAAACAAAAATTTAAGTGAATAACTATTGGATCAGAGGATGGTCTTGTAGGGAGTTCCTGTAGAGCTGCAGAGGAATGTCAAAAGCGCTTTTCCACAATTATAAATCAACCGTTCTGCACCCAAATCATGCTGTGACGGCACAGAAATCGACACGACTGTTTATACAACAGGCAGGCTGTCACGGGGGCTGTGCTCGGGGAGTGAGGTGAGGCACAGGGCAGGTTCCATTAGATGGTATTTTTATTAATAAAGGACACAGACTCTACACTAACAAAAACAAAAAGCCACAAGCGGCTCACAGAAACAAAGCTATAACTAAGACACACAAGGAGTAGTGATGGTGAGACACATTGTGAGGGATAACCAGCAACTAGAACATAAAGTCAAAGCACTTAAATACACAGACCACACTGACAAAAAACAATCACAAATCCCATTCACTTAATCTAAGTGAAAAGCTTCTCCTGGCCTCTTCCTGACTTTCACTAGGGGCTCGGACCTGGATTCTGTAAATCTGACCTGTTACGAAAACTGATGAACTGCATGTGACTAAAATGAATTGGAAGAAAAGTGTTTCTCAAGCATTTAAACAATAATTCTGTTTCATCTCTTAAGCAGAGTAAATGGAACTAGTCTCTGATCACCTCTATAAGGTGATGAGTGATGAGTAATCTCATGTTTAATGCAAAACAATATGGAGATGTACATTTTAACGAACTGTTATTTATTAGTTTGTGCACATTAATGTCCTATGAAACACTCAAACGCTTCAAACACTCAAGCAGGGTCCACAAAAAGCGCACGAATGCAGGCCATGAAGCCGCTTAATATGAAGCGAAATCACAAGCAATGGAAACTTGAATAAAAAAAAAAGATCCAATGGACGCATATATACAATGAAGTCACATGATATGGCATGAACAACATGACATTCTAACATGGATTGATATGTGGGAAGATGAAGACGTTCTAACAGCTGGTTTGAGATAAAGAAGCTGCAGCTGGTTTGAGATCAGAACACTTTATTGATCCTGGAGGAAAGTACTGATGCGACAACTGCACATGACAATACTATTGCAAACATAGTGACATAAGTCAGTAAGCAGTGGAAAAAATGCTGATCATTATAAGGAGTCTGATATCACCCAGTGGAAATAAGGAGCATTCGCCACCGATTTTTAAAAAAAAAGTACTTTTATGCCTTCTGTGTCCTTGATTTTTAGGTACAACAGTCTAACAGCGATACGAGAAAATGAACTGTCAGGGCTGACAAACCTGGAACTGCTGATGCTGCACAGTAACATCATCCAAACCATCGAAGACGGAGCATTCCGCAGCCTTAAGGCTCTGCAGGTAGAGGCTGTTGCATGTTTTCACATGTGATGAATGACCTGAGGGTCTGGAGAGGGCTGAACAGAAGAAGGGCTGAACACCTGTTCCGTGCTGCAGATGTACATTTAAAGATTTAAAAAAACAAAAAGCTTATTCAGAGATGGTGACAGTATGATGGCAAAAAATGAAGCTTTTGACTCATGATTAACATTTTAGTGCAAGAATTACGAACTAGCCTTCTAAAAAAAACAGACACGGAGGCGACAAGCATGGAAAAGGATGTAATTGCAAAGAGGATTTTTATCAACAGAAGAAACAGGAGACAAAACAGGACACTGAACGAACACAGGGACTAACAGAAGGAAATTAAATCAAGCAAAGAGAGACTGGTGTAAAACCTTCCTAAATATGAACCCTAAGGCGGCAAAAACACAGAGCAAGAAGCTCAGAGCAAGACACCGAGCAAATTACTAAGCAAAAAAGAAGAACTGAGCTAAAACATAGCAGAGTGAAAAGAGTGAAAAACATTAATCCAAAATCACAGAGGAAAAATAATAAAAAACACCAAGAGCAAGAGAAACTAAGCAAAAATAATAAGAAACAACAAATCTAGAAGAGAGGGCCTTTCACACTATCCAAATAAATGAAGACTGGGGTGGGAGGGAGACGACACAGGATAACAAGGGGGCGGGGCTAAGACCAAAACATACACACATGCAATAGACACTTAAACATGGAAAATATAAAGAACATAGAAGAAAACAGGGGGAAGCCAAAAAACAGGGAGAATGTTACGTTTATTAAAAAACTGGGTGTAAACCAGCACACTGCCATCATCCAGGCAGAATAAACACGCATGTAAAATGTATAAATATTTAAGAATTTAAAAATCGACTTCATTGCTAATAGCAGTCCACTTGGAAAATAACAATATCCAGTGTGTCCAATGGAAGTAAGTTCCTTTACTCTCATTGTAAGTTTAGCAGATTATCACATGCTGTTTCCGGCAACAATTACAGTTTATCATTTTGTATAAAACTTTTTTATGCAAATATAAGAAGGTTCTGTTTAGTAAGAGTCCAGTTCCGCCCACTAGCTATAACTCCCCCAATAAAACATCACTAACACTGAGAGGGTGAAGGTTAAAGTTGAAGCAAGGTACCGCCCCTCTACTGCTATTGCAATGTCGTAGGACAATGTGATACCATTGTAACTTGTGAGGATGGCTGCAGCACCACCAGGGATTGAACTCATGATTTCCCAAAGATGGGGCGAATGTTTAAATAGTTTTATCATTTGGGAACCCCCTCACAAACTGAAGCCTGGCCTCGCCTTATAAATTGATGTAACTTGTTTATGACTGTTTATAATAACTCATTAACTGTCTTCAACCTAATTTACATAATTTAGAAACCTTTTATAAGGGTAGAAGTATTGTAATGTGATACCTGCAATAAAAGGCACATAATCAGATGAAAGATCTCAGTAAGCCTTCGGTTTTTCAAAGAAAAATAAAAGCTGACACTTACATTGTACTCAGGCCAAAAAAATAAATAAAAGCCACGTGTTAAAAGCTGCCATATGGCAACATTTTGTAGGAATTAATATCTAGGTTATTAACTTGATTTGAATGCCTGAATGGTGTGCAACCCTCAAATGTTCTCTGATTTGTTTTTGTGACTTTGCCTCTATAGGTGCTAAAAATGAGTTACAACAAAGTGAAAGAGCTTAAAAAGGAGACGTTTCAAGGCCTGGATAGCATACTGCGTCTCCATATGGACCATAACCAGATCGAATTCATCCATCCAGAAGCTTTCTATGGTCTGACCTCTCTACAGCTAGTGCATCTTGAGGGCAACCTGCTCCAACAACTTCATCCAGACACCTTCGTAACGCTGAGACACAGCCAAGTTTTCAAACTTTCCACTGTCAAGACCATTTATCTATCAGATAATGCACTGACCACTTTACCTGCGACTGTGTTCTCGGGCTGCTACCAGCTGGAGAATGTCTTTCTTAATGGAAACCCATGGTCATGTGATTGTCAGATGGCCTGGTTTGCGGAGTGGATGGAAAGGAATCCAGGTATAGCCCCTCAAGTCACTACATTGTGATTGATTTACTTCTTGCAAACTGCTTTGTTGATCATGTCACTCCAAACACTGAGAGATGCACTGGTCCGTGAAAAAGTAATGCCCTGAGGAGATTTCATATACTCTCCACATTGTTCATAACTAATTCTAAACATTCTATAGTCACCTCAAGATATTAAGAAGACAGCAAATATTTAATTTTGAACAAAAATAACAATGAAATATTGTCTCAAAATGATCAAGGCTAACATTGTTTTGTACATACAGGTATCTTGAAATGCAAAAGAGACAGAAAGTTTGCTGCAGAACAGGTCTGCCCCATCTGTGAGTCCCCAGTTACCTCCAAAGGCAGCAATATGGTTCATCTGGGAAGTGATGCCTACACATGCGCCAAGCCATGGATCCATCCTAATCTGAAACAGAAGAACATCACCATGGATGAAAGCAGCTACACTCCTGTTTTCCCAAAGGATTTTATTGCTCCCATTGGAATGATGGAAATGAACTTTACAGATCAGTTCCACAATGATGCCAGATTAGCTTGTGTTGTTCAGAGACCAACAGGGCTGGTGAACTTAAATGTAACACAAGGAGTGTGGGGCGAACATGTTAAAACACTCACTGCCTCTGTGGCCACATCGCTTGTTTGCAGCATTGATTATGAGCAAATTCGCCATCTTTGGAGCATTTTGGCAACCTATAGTGATTCACCAATGGTTCTTGAGAGGGGCCTCCTCCTCGCCACACCACCAGATATGATCTACAAATACAAGCAATCAAGGCCATCAAGTGATGAAATCTTCACAGAGATTGAGACAGATATTAAAGCAAATCCTGCATGGCTAATGCAAAATACCATTAGTTTACAGCTAGACCGCACCACAACCACATACTCAGCCCTTCATATAAAATATTTGTCCAATGTGGAAATGAATATTGAAACCAATGAAGTAAAAAGAGACCGATACAGCTGGACTATGATCAAAAGGGACAATCAAACTAAAACAGAGTCTACAGTACTTTCTGGAGGCATGGTCGAACTGAACTGTGATACTTATGGTCATCCTAAACCATCTATAGAGTGGATATTACCGGATGGAAGCAAGGTACGGGCACCATATAGCAGTGAGGACCGGAGGATTGTAATAGCGGACAATGGGAAGCTCACTCTGAGGGCATCAGACAGCTCTGATACTGGTGTCTATCGCTGCATTGCAACTAACTATCTTGATGCAGATGTTCTTCCCTTCAGGGTTACCGTATTGTCTCCAGATGTTGAGGAGGAGGAAGCCAATGGGGTTCAGCTCTCACAATCAGTGGGCGATTGCTTATTCCTAGATTGTGAAGCAACAGGTAGTCCAAAAGCTTCTGTTCAATGGATACTACCAGATCTTACTGTCATGGACAAGTCCTACGCAAACAAGAAGCTCTTCCAAAATGGCACTTTGGGAATATATGGACTGACTGAAAGGGACAGAGGATTTTACAGGTGCTTAGCCGCTAATCATCTTGGAGTAGATTTGTTAGTGTCCCTGATAACAATTTCAAATAATGGAACAAAAACAGTAACGTTTACAGATTTAGAGGGTTCTGGTGATGACAGGCAGGAAAACACAGAAGTCAGCAACAGTCTTCAAAGTGAAGATCTTTCTAAAGTTAGCCAGGAATCAAGAACAGTTACCTCAGACCGACCGTATCCTAGACCCAGGTCCTCATCTCGTAGGATACCAACCAACAGACGGGGTGGTAGCCGACGCAATGGGTGGACGAGAAGGACATTTGACAAAGCATCCAGGAAAGTAGACCCTGAGAAAATAGCAGATTTTATCAAGAGGTCTCAGGCCAATAAACTAGGAAAACCTGCAGATCCCTCTGAGCAGTCAGAAGCTGATAAAAGACTTTCTGTGGACGATGAGACAGGTTCAGGCAATGAGATGACCGAAGGTGGCATTTACATTCCAAGTCAAGATGTAATTACAGAAAGTCCAGAAAAGAATTATGGGAGGATTGTGACCACCTATGATCAGAACAGTACTGCTACAATCGCAGAAGTAGTAACAGATGTACCAACCATATTTATGACACCAATAAGAAACACGAACCCAGAGACAGTGGATTTATACCCATACACAGATGCCACCCCACTGCATGCCAGTGTCACTCTTAGAAACTATGAAATTCAACAAGATGACACAACACCATTTATAGGTTATACTGTTAGTTCTAGTGACAGCAAACTCTACAGTTCTGACATGAATACAATCAAGCCTTTGCAACCAGTTACGTTGAAGTTTACAGTTACTGAGAGTGCGGATGAAATGGAACTTCAGTTTTCTGGGGATGTCCCAGAAACTACAACTAAGGTAACTCAGGGTACTGATGTATCGACACAGAGGATGAACCCTGTGGTACAATCATCTACAGACCATGAAAGCCAGACCACTTTCACAGCCGTTACAACAACAGAAAGGGAACAAGATGAGATCACATTTCATACTACTCAAAGAATCAAATCTCCTCGTCTTCCTCCTGGATCCACCATCATCTCCCACCAGCAAATACACATCATTCCCCCGAATAAAAAGCGACCCGGAAGGAGGCGAAACTTTCCAAGCAGACGCAGGATTATCCGGCCAAACAAGATCACAGACATACAGTCTTTACTGGATAAGTTCAAAAAGCCATCTGCAAAGCATGAGGGCAATGCCACTGTTCCATACACAGTACAGCTGACTACAGACTGCACACTGTGTGGAGGAGTGTCTACTGCAAAATCCAAGATAGCAGAAGAACAAACAGTTGTTAGTCCATCTAGGACAACTGATGTGCCAACCTCCTCTCAAAGAAAGACCGAAAAACATATCACACCAACAGTAAGCACACCATTTGTTACTTCCCCAATGATGCACACTAAGACAAAGTCAGTAAAAGTTGAGGCATCACGGAAGCCTAATGCTTCCCGTGAACAAACTGTCCCTACAAACACTCCCAAGCAAAGGCCAACACAAGATCCTATCAAGGTTTCAACCACTATTACAGCTACCACCACAGTTAAGTCCTCTAAAGTCATACGAGGAAAGATCCCATGGGACAAATTGTTTGGAAGTAAAGAGAGTCAGCGGGAAATACTTAACCGATTTAGAAAACCAGCTAAACCATCCACTACAACACAGAGTACAACCTCAGCTAGAACCATGACCACAACACCACCATCACTGATTGCAACCGCCCTGCCAACTGCAGAGTCAATGGTAGCACCAATGACTGCCCCTCCTCCTGTAGCAAAAGGGAATCAAGACAACTCAGAGACATCTTCTGATGACTTATCGGGTTCTTCATCCTTCACAGAAACACAGACTTCTTATGAAGTCATAACTTCATTCACAACTTCCAGTCCATCCAACAGTTACCACAAAACTGCTGTATTGCTCAGACCTGGAACTACACCCACATATGGATCCAGGGTGTCCACCACTACAGAGTCCCAGACTACTAAAACTTTACCAGTCCCACCAACAACTAGATCCACATCAAAGGACGATACCTTGGAGTCCAGTTCCTCTGGCTCTGTCCCAGGGGAGACTGGAGGGTTTGTTGACAGATCTTGGAGAAATCGAAAGCCGGGATTCCACAGACGACGTTTCAGAGGAAGAAGGCCAGTTAAAAAAACAACCACACATGCACCGACTACCAAATTTACTACACTGGAAACAACCTCTTTAGCACCAACAACTGGAGTGACAGAGAGATCTTCTGCATCCAAACCATCCGGTCATAAAGACTCTAAGAAAGAGCGGGAAAATACAGCCAAAACCACCAGTGGACCAACAGCAGCCAGTTCAACCACTTACATGACTTCTAATACACCAAAGCCACAGACCACAGCGCAGTCGCAAATCCGCAGTAGCGAAAGAGCACGAGGTGGAAGGTATCAAACACAGAGACCAATGATAAGAAGAATAAGGCCAAAAGTATCAGACAACAAACATAAAGACCTTGAACAGCCCAGACCAACAGCCTCATTTGCAAAGGACAAGGGTGGATCTAAGGAGAGGATGAACACCGGTAAAACAATAACCTTTGACACAGTAACTGTTCTCACAGCAGAAGAAAGCTACAAGAGCACCTCACATCCATACAACAGCGATACGTTCAATGGCCTTTCAAACTCTGATCAGACTACAGGGCATGACATTACATCGTCAAATACTATTGGCTTCGAATCAACAACAAAGGGTATGACTTTCAAGCCAAGAATTGTTGGGGGGAATGCAGCCAGTTTCACAGTTGATTCAAATTCCGATGCTTTTCTTCCCTGTGAGGCTACGGGCACTCCAGAACCTGCCATCACCTGGAAACGATTCTCCTCAAGTACAGGTACCTGCATACTGTATTTTATTATATGACATGAAAACTGATATGCAAGGGTAACAATACCTACACATAAAGAGAATTATTCCATTTGTAGAAATTTTTAGAACTATTATGTAACCATATGTGAGAATCTCTATTTTGAAATCATCACATTATGTTATATGTAATATTTTAAATGTATTTTTAATCTTTTTTCATTTTAGGCAGTACCCTCACCATTAAAGGCAAAATGGGTAAATTTGAGGTATTCAGAAATGGAACGTTGTTGATCCAGAACGCCAACAGCAAAGACCGTGGCCAGTATTTATGTCTGGCTGAGAATGATCATGGCTCTGACAAACTCCTGGTCATGCTGTCAGTCCTGGCTTATCCATCACGAATCTTGGAGCCAAAATTAAGAGAGATTAAGGTCCGTTCTGGTGAAACAGTTGTGCTGAAATGCAAAAACGAAGGCAGACCGCCGCCTGTGGTGTCATGGATTCTTGCAAACCGAACTCAAGTTAGGGGTCAAAATAATGAGCATGGCCGAGTAAAAGTTACATCAGAGGGTACTCTGGTCATCCAGCAGGTGTCGATTTATGACCGGGGACAATTCAAGTGCATTGCTAGCAATTCAGCGGGTGTAGACACGGCTACTGTGCGTCTGCATGTGGTGGCAGCGCCCCCTGGCATCTTGGAGGAGAAACGTCAGCTGCTAAGGGTTGATGCTGGGCAGAGTGTGTGGATTCCCTGCACAGCACAAGGAGAGCCTCAGCCCACTATACACTGGGTTTTGTTTGGTGGAACCATTGTAAGAGCCCATTTCACTGACCAACGCATGTCTGTATTTCCCAATGGCACTCTTCACATGAAAAACCTGGATGTCTCTGACAGTGGGAAATATGAATGCATTGCTACAAGTTCCACTGGCTCAGAGCGGCGAGTGGTCACTCTGTCTGTGGAAAAAACAGAAACTGTCCCCCAAATTACTGCAATATCAGACCGGAGAACTGAGCTTGAATATGGTGGTCAACTTCAGCTGAACTGCTCAGCGACTGGAAATCCCAAACCGCGGATTATTTGGAGACTTCCCTCCAAAGCCCTTGTGGATCAGTGGCACAGGTGAAGCAGCTCATTCTCTCTTTCTCTCTATCGCTCTCATTTACACACAAACACACACACTTTACAAAAACAACAAGGTTCAGCAAGGTCCATCACTTTTGGAGCAAAACCTAACATAAATAATGCCTATTTCAGCAAGTTTCAAAATTACACTATTGTATCCAGTTTATTAATATAAAAAATTATTTGTGGCCTGATCTGGCAAAATGAGTCACAGTGACCCAAAATTCAAAATTGAAAAAAAATAAGCTTTAAAATGATATCTTGGTCCAAGCTGTACCAAGCTGATTGTTACAATCGTTTGAATTTTGGTAGCACAGCACCATTTTTCAACTGAACAACCGAGAAAGTCACATTTAAAGTTTTTTGTCAGTTTTTTGTTGCTATCTTTAACAGTCCATAGCATCCAAAGAGATGCACCCCGTATTTTTACTACAGGCATTTAGATATTAGAAAAATACATTAAATCTGACTGAAGCTCCAATTATTTCTTGAAAAGCCATTTAAGTTCATTTTCACAATTATTTCTATGATGAAACTTTGGGAGATTCATTTTGAAGACCTTTTCTTTCATAGAAGACCAAAAAAAGAAAATCAATATTTTTGATATTTTTCAATGTATCTAAATAAATAGAACGCAGACTTCTGACTCATTACAGCAGATCCAGTCACATTTATATACATGAACTAACATTAAAAATTAAGAATGTTTTTCTTCTTTTGTAAAACTTCTTTTTAGAGAACCAAGGTGGCACTGGCAGCAAATGTACATAACTCTATGTGACACAACATTTCTATGTGACTGCTTTTACATGGTTTGAGTTTTTATGAAGGTATTTTTGTGTCATGACCATTCAGTTCATCCCAAAATATATTCCAAATAGTTGAACATTTTTTAGAGAATATCAAACTCTGCTGCATTTTACTTAAATAATGCATGTCGATGAGGTCGTATTTTTCTTTATTTTCCATAAGGTTTTCATCTCCCTAATGTCCCACAACAAGCTGCAGCTTGCAGGGATGTGTCTTTAATTCAGTAAAAGATGCATCAGCTAATCTCCCAATCTTTTATTAATTAGCTGTGGTGTAGAGCTGACAAAAGCTTAAGAGAAGCACGAGGAGAAAATAGTTGGACATTTATCAAAATAACAAAATAAAATATGGTGGGAGACGGTTTCAGCTGGATGTTTTTGTGAGAACTGAGACTTGGATGTTGAGATTGAATTCGGTCTTCAGTATTGTATAAACATTTGGTATCTGGCCATCAGCATTACCATTCATTACCTTTCACTTTTGCTTGGCTTAGTTGTCACTATGATGAATGGGTCTAGGGCTGGTTGTCATTAGTAGTATTTTGCTTTGAACTAAGCTAATTAGTCTCATTTTATCCATTCCAGAATGGGCAGCCGTATCCAGGTGCTGAAAAATGGTACACTAATCATTGACTCAGTCAGTGAGAAGGATGCCGGAGACTACCTTTGTGTTGCTCGCAGCAAGGTTGGAGATGACCTACAGCTAATGAAGGTATCGGTGTCCATGAAGCCGGCTAAAATCGAGCCCAAGGTTGTTGGCAAGAAGCAGGTACCATATGGCAAAGACTTCAAGGTAGACTGCAAGGCCTCTGGTGCCCCCATACCGGAGATTTCATGGGGTTTACCCGACGGTACATTAGTGAACAGTGCCCTTCAGGCAGATGGCAGCAAAGGAAGTCGCTCTAAACGTTACGTCTTGTTTGACAATGGAACACTCTACCTGAATAAGCTGGGGATGGATGATGAAGGTGACTACACTTGTTATGCAGAGAACACACTGGGCAAAGATGAAATGCATGTTCACATCACTGTGGTTACGGCAGCACCTCGGATTCGCCCTCCGAGGCTCACTTACGCCAACGTGAAGCCGGGAGGGAATATCCGCTTCGACTGTGAAGCCATAGGGGAACCGAAACCAAAGATCCTGTGGATGCTGCCTTCCAGTGACATGATCGCTGCATCAAATGAACGATATTTGATGCACGTCAATGGGTCTCTTGATATCCGTGATGTCAAATTATCCGATGCCGGGGAGTACATCTGCATGGCCCGCAACACTGTAGGGGATGACAGTAAAGTGTACAAGTTGGATATCAATGGCAATCCACCTGTCATTAATGGCTATTACCAGAACAGAACCATGGTGAAAGACACAGCACCAAAGTATTCTAGGAAACTAATAGACTGCAAAGCTGAAGGGGACCCACCTCCAAAGATCACATGGATAATGCCAGACAACATCTTTCTCTCACCTCCTTACTACGGGAGCAGGATTAATGTCCATTACAATGGTACTCTTGAGATCCGCAACGTGAGACCGACTGACTCAGCGGAATTCATCTGCATGGCAAGGAATGATGGTGGTGAAGCTGTCATGGTGGTACAGTTGGAAGTTACCAGTCAGCTCATGAGGCCTATATTCAAAAACCCTTTTAACGAGAGGTTGGTGACTCGACTGGGGAAAACTACAATTCTCAACTGTTCTGCTGATGGCCAGCCACCTCCAGATATTATATGGACCTTTCCCAATGGTACCCAGTTAATTGCAGGGCCCAACAGGGGTTCTCATCATCACATGGGCAGGGATGGCACCTTTGTCATCTATAATCCCAGCAAAGAGGATGCTGGCAAATACCGCTGTGCTGCCAAGAACAAGGTGGGCTACATTGAGAAGTTGATTATTCTGGAGGTTGGACAAAAGCCTTACATTCTGACACGTCCGAGGGGGGTTATCCGCAGTATGTCTGGAGAACCTCTCTTTCTTCATTGCCTTGCTGATGGAAGCCCTCGTCCCAAAATCACTTGGACCATTCCAGGGGGTCATGTTCTGAGCCGCCCTCAGACGACTGGCCGCTACAATTTAATGGCCAATGGAACGCTGGTCATTCATCAGACTAAGCTACACGACCGTGGAAGCTATCTATGCCGAGCAAAGAATGATGCAGGTGAGGCCATGCTCACCATACCTGTTGTCATCATTGCATTCCCACCCCGCATCACGAATGGACCGCCACCAGCCATAAAGACATTAGCGGGTGCACCTGTACAGCTTAATTGCATTGCTACTGGAATACCCAAACCAGAGATCTCCTGGGAGCTGCCTGATCGATCGGTTCTTTCCACAGCTGGAAAAGGACGTCCTGCCGGCAGTGAGCTCCTTCATCCACAGGGAACGCTCATAATACAGAAGCCCGCAGTAACAGATTCTGGCTCCTACAAGTGCTTAGCAACTAATAACCTTGGCACAGACACCAGAATCACCTATATGAGGGTCATCTGATATCAGATCAGTAGATCCCATTAAAATTATGAGAACTCTGACTTGGAAACTATCAATTTCCCATAATTTTTCATATCCCTCATGATTATTAAGAAGGCTAGCTCTGGTGGAGAGATTTCTATCTATGCAACTATGTGTCACATAAGTGCCATGTTACAGTCAAGGACAACTACACTTAGGGTGGAAAACAGGTATTGCACCATTGATCTGTGACTAGTTTGAGTCTGGAGTCTCCCAAATGCTTTATGTTTTCTGTTTTACCACAGAGCACAGCTCCACATTAAGGAAGTGCCTTGAGCTAGCCTGTTAGCCTTAGAAGCCAATGCAGATGGAGCAGTTTTTGTAACATAGAGTGTAAGATAGAGTGCGGTGCTTTGTTTGTTTTCCCTTTTTGTTGCCCAAAATAGTTACGCAGATCGTACCTGATAAACTAGCCATTCCATTGCATCTATGCATTGCAGTTGTGCTGTACAGTATCTAAAAGGAACAAGCTTTTTACATGGAATTAATATATTTTGAGCCAATATCTAATATAGTAATATTGGACAGCTTGACCTCATTATTGCAAAATATTACAGATTACAAATCTATCTTCTGATTAGTCAGATTTAATGTAGATCTAAGTCTGTCACAGTCTGTTATATCTTCTCCACAAAACTTCCTCAATGTAAATGTTGTATATTTACTGTATATGGCTTTCATTCTACAATCTTTGTGACCCAAAGACAAAAATAAACAGGTGAGAGATTTCACCTTACTTTTCTAAATCTCTGTCACACAGAAAACACTGGAGAATCAATTCATTTTAAAAATTATGGTTCATGAAATTTTATGAACCTAGATTCCCTAATACATCCACAGTGTAGGTGAAGTATGCTGCTCAAAAAAATAAAGGGAACACTTAAAAGACACAATATAACTTCAAGTCAATCACACACCTGTGAAATCAAACTGTCCACTCAAAGGGCAACACTGATTTACAGTCTAGACTCTTTCAGTGACCATCAGTGTTGCCTCCTAAGTGGACAGTCTGATTTCACAGGTGTGTGATTGACTTGAAGTGCTCCCTTTATTTTTTTGAGCAGTATACATTATTGAACTCAAGAATAGAACATAGAACATTGGTTTACTTTGGATATCTTGTGGGCAGGTCTTAATTCATGTGTGATCACAGCTTGGTCATTTAGTCATACGTAACACTAACAGCTGCATATAGACAATCCCACCCTATAATAAACACAAACATACATGTAATAATACACACGCAAAACTCACGGTGGTGCATAATTTGACATAATAGTGTTTTTGTGTACAATCAAAAATATATGGAAGGACTGCATTTAAAAAAAAAAAAGAAATGTAATATAGGTGTTCCACGCTGTATTAAAACTACAGTTATTTTCTTACTTTCATGCTCTTAGACTCTTGGTGTCACTCTAAAGTGCTAAATTTGTGTGAGCCATGAACAGTGTTTGTAAATCTGTGTAAACCCACATTTACCAGACGCTTTTATCCAAAGCGACTTCCATTCCCTACCTACAGGGCACAGTCTCCCTGGAGCAACTTGGGGTTAAGGG
>JBBPDE010000040.1:23166549-23179689 GCA_037974605.1 Nannopetersius ansorgii | reverse complement strand
GCTCCAGGGAGACTGTCCCCTGTAGTTACGCAATGGAAGTCGCTTTGGATAAAAGCGTCTGCTAAATGCCATAAATGAAAATGTAAATGCATTATGGTTCCTTGAAGGTTTAGCCTTGAAGGTACCTGCTTTATGAGACTGTCAATAGACTGACCAACATTCAAAACTGTAGAATGGTAGAAAAGTAGTTTGTGATCCATCATCTGATATGCAGTTACTTGTAAAAGCCTGGCCTTCAGTTGAGCAGTATGATCCAGCAGTGACACTAAGCACAGTTAGCTCTCTGACCAGCTTTAGCATGACAGGGATATTTAACCTTTGTCACTGGCAGCCTATCCTGATGAGGGTCTTGCTGTTTACTTGAGGTGGTCTGTGCCAGCAATATTGGACGCAAAGACAAGCAAAGTGTACTTTAGTTCAGTGATGTGGGACCTACTACTTCAGGTACAAAACCTGCACCTCTACAGTCGGGATATTGCAGTGGCCATACCCTATAAAACCAAACGCCTTAAATTTACCCCTTAAATAACCTTAATTTTTACCTTAATTTCACATACAGGAAATTATGGAACATCAAGGGGAAAAGTGCACAGATTAAGGCTGATTAAGGGATAAAAGTACTGAAAAAGAATCTCCCGAATTAACGTCTGAAATTGAAGCTTAAGCGCTTTCATGCTCATGACTTCAATCTAATTTTAAGGTGTCAGTTTCACAAATGAATGGCCCCTTAATTCAAATGAAGGGGTTTGGTGTATTTTCAGGGCTAAATTAAGGTAGGATTAATCACATTTTTTTTGTTTTGCAGTGATAGGCAGAAGACCGTAGGCCGCAAACCTTAGGATGCGTTTGGTCAACGAACATGACCAGGCTGCTCCAAACCTCGGCTACATGCGTAACCGGGCTCAATGTTACACGCATGCCGTTGCAAAATAGCTTCTCCTTTGTTGTGTGACAACATGATCATTCACATACCCTCTTCTCAGCATACTCTGTCATGTGCCTGGGAGTTGGTGACAGCCAAGTTGAGCATGTGGGCCCGTTTCAGGCTAAGCCCGAGAGAGAGAGAGCGGCGAGTGGCTCGGGCCCATTTGGGACAGCTGTTCCTCTCACAGCCACTAACACGCCTGGCCAAGTGGACAAACGGACGAGTGGAGTTCCAGCACTGTGGATGAAAGGGTAGGACTGTATCCCTCGCGTGTGGTGAGGTGGATTCCTTGGCAGGTCATCGGAGTGGCTCTCAATCGATGGCTTTGTCTGTATTAATGCCTCTCGTTGGCCGGGGGTTAATGGGAGCCGGGAGAGAAAGGGCCAGTGACATCATATGGTGAACAGGGGGCATCCAGTAACCCTGAACTGACCGGATTGTTCTGGACTGGAGAATTGTGTGCTTTTCCGTCAGACAGTGGGGTGTTTTATGGTATGGATTTTAATCTGCATCCAGACCTTTGGTCACGCTACTTGGTCCAGTGCCCATTTGCACAATGGTACCCGTGAAAGTAGGTGGGGGTTTCTGGTATTTGTGTGACGGTCACAGAGTTTCTCAAACCAAAAACTTTAGCTGCAACTGAGGAGCTTCAAGCTCTTGTACACTTTCTACTCAGGTTTTATATCAGGAGTCACAGGCTGTGATTCTGCTGAGCTCATTTTACTGAAATAACAAGTGGCAACCTAAAACAATTCCATGAGAATTACAGTTGATCTGCTTTATTTCTATGTTCCAATATTGGGGCTCTCAGTAACCCTGTAGGAAGGGTAACCAAAGTCAGAATGGATCCTTAGAAATGATCCAGAAAGTCCAGAGTTGACCAGTCTGTGGCCTTCAGTCTTTGGACCTAGGTTCTGAAGTTGTCAGCATCACCTCGTCAGATCTGAGAGGCTGCGCAGCTTCAGACGCATAAGAAACAATAATAAAAAGGCACTTCAGCTCAAGCCACTTCCATGGGTCCTCAGGCTCCTCCAGATGGTCCACATCTTTGCTCTATCCCAGGCCCCCGAATAGAGATATAGGAAAAATGTGCCTGGAGGACCCTGAGGAGTTTCTTCTTATCTTAGACTTCTCTCTTCGCCATCAGCCACATGACTGATATGAGTCTTGCATAAACGGTTAAATCTGATTTGCCATTTAAAGCAAAGATCTGTATATTAAACCGTATTGTTATTGACTGTTTGTGTGATTGCGTTTGCAGGACCTCCAGGACCACCAGGTCGTACAGGTATGGCACACACACACACATACATACACACATTTTCATGCTGAAGTATCTTCACCCTCACTTTATATGTATTAAAAAGGAAAAGAAGCAATCATTTATCTTGAATGTCTGTATAAATGTAAAGGTACATTGAAGGAAATCCAGATTTTTCTAATACCACCACCTTCCCATTCTGACCTTCCCTGTGCTGTCTTTGTTCAGGCCCCCAAGGCCCCCCTGGAATCCCTGGTGTACCTGGACAAGATGTAAATATGACCTCAAGCTGCATGTGCTCAGCATTTCTATTACTTTCCTTTTTACAAATAGCAGCTTTATATATTTAGCATAATTAGGTTTTACTGCAGTGGTGGGTACAACTTCCTGTATGTGTGTTTCAGGGTGTGAGCGGCCCCCCAGGCAAGGCTGGACCTCCAGGGCCAAAAGGAGACGCAGGCGAAAGGGTGAGGTCGTGTTACTGTATAGGAGGGCAAACCTGAGCAGGTCCCCTGTGTCCAATCAGGGGTTTTAGCAAACACACATTCACTATGCAGGGGACATGAGTTAGCTGAGCTAGTAAGACGGGCTTACATTAACATTACTGGAACTAGAAGGCATTTCCTTGAGTAAATGTGAAGGGTGCCGCAGCTCCACTGCTCACATTTCCAACTTGCATGCCCAAAAATGGATGTGCAGGGATTAAAAAAGCTCAGAGAACAACAGCTGTCTCGCTTCAGCTCTCAAACTAATGCACTTTAGTGTCCTTAAGGCTAAATATGAACCCATTTATTACCCAAAGAAGCTAATATTTCTTTTGAAATTGTATAGCTGGACTGTCTAGTAGCTTGCTGGGCCTCAGGGCTTAAGCATTCATGGGTTGATAAATTTTTAAAAACCAGAACATCGCTGACACACAGCTATCTTTTCATAACTGACCTGTGTTTTACTGTCTTAAAGGCCGTTTTTGGACTTGCCATCTCTTTAGCTAGTGCACAGCTGTCCTGCTGCTTGTAGCTTGCTGAGTGAGGTGGATCAACTTTAAATGATCAGTACTCAGCCCTGATCATCTGGTTGAAAACTTGCCTACACATGCACTTGGTGGGCTATAACACACATGTCAGGGGGTGCCAACATTCATCTTTTAAAAAGAATAAAGAATGATTGAATTCATGAATAAAAATATAACTTGAGAAGAACATTCATTCTTTCATTCATTATCCAGCCCTTTTTCCTGCACTCGGGGTTGCGGGGGCTGGAGCCTATCCCAGCTGCAATGGGTGAATACGGGATACCTAAGAAGGTACAATCTTGAGGGGCAGCTGGTGGTCTAGTGGTTACGGAGTTGGCCCTGTGACCACAAGGTTGTGGGTTCGAATCCCATGATTGCTATTGGGACCTCTGAGGTACCCTTGAGTGAGGGACCGTCTCCACACACTGCTCCCGCGCGTGTTCCTGGCTGCCCACGGCTTCATTGGTGTAAATAGAACAGAGGAAGAAGTTTTTGCCGTTCACACTGTGTGCTGTGGTGTGTTCACATATGACAAATGGTCACTTTACAGTCAATGGAAAATACAAGCTATTGTTTAATGAATCATGATTATGCTGGTTTAGCTGATTTCACCGTGTGTGGCCGATCTTAGAGGTGTTTTTCTGAGTCAGAATGAGTATAACCACTGTTTATTTTGCACCATCAGAATGTTTAACGTGTGCTAGAGGACACCACCTAATTAGCATCGTGTTCAAGCTGTCAGCAGAACAACACACTTCTCCCCAGAGGAGATGACTTTCAAAATCTCGTAATCTTCTCCATCTAAGACCTCCTATTGACTGTCCGCCTTTATAATGGATGGAGCGGCCCACCGCTCTAGTATCAGTTCCAGCCTCTTGCTATTCAGTCTCTCTCCCACAGTGGGAGGATCAAACAATGCTTTGATTCCCAGACTCCGTCTGTACTGTCCCTGCCAGTGGAGGTGGACCAGCATGTATGAATGTGAATGAATGGGCTGTTCCTGTGTACTGAAAGAGCTGGAAAGTAGATGAGCTCCTCTGGCTGAGCGAGGGATCTTTAGAGGGAGGAGAGAGGGCAGCTGATTTATGAGGACTTTCTTATTGCTTGGTGACCGATGGGGGTCAGTGTGCACAGGTGTGTTCTTCTCTGGGGAAAACGCACTTCTCAAAATGCAGTTTTTGTCCCCTTGCCCGTGAAAGTTAGCTAGAGGTTGTGGGGAAAGTTGCTAAATAGTGCAGAGCTATTTTCGCTGCCCACCTGTCATCATCTGGATGATAGACTGGACAGTCTGGACACTTTTTGTTACTTTTTTTTTTTGTTACTTTTTGCTACTTTTGTGATGCCGCACTGGTTTACATGGTTACAGTATATCCACTTCCATGGCAACACTACACCCACTTCCATGGTTATGCAGCATCTGTTTCAATAGTTCCACTAAATCCATTTCTATTGTTCAATTATTTCCATGGTTATGCTACAACCATTTCCGTGGTTACACTATGCCCATTTCTATGGCTACACCACACCGAGTTCCATATTACACTACACACTTTCCATGCTTATTTTGCACCCATTTCCATGGTTACACCACACCTACCTCCTGGGTAATGCCACACTAATTTACCGACTCATTATTCACACCAGTGTCCTATTTGTTTATGTTGATTTCGGTGGTATTTTAGTTAAGTTTCTGTGTTCATTTTGTATGTAGTCATTTATTTGTTGTTTCCCTCACCCCATCCCCCGCCCCCCACCCCACTGCTTATTCATTTCCTTCACTTTGTGTATTCTGTGTAAGTTTCTTTCTCATTCTCCCCCATTTTTCTACCCCATCCTGTATTCATCTGCTTATTTAATGACCCCTGCTGAGGAGCTGCCTTTGCTCAAAGTGAGCGACCTGGATTTGTTGAAAGATGTCATTAATAAACCGACTCAGCACATACATCCACCTACTGCTCATTCGCTCTGCATGCTGTGATTCACTAAAGAAATTAGGGCAACAAAGTGGAAAATGGAGCGTACAAAAAACGGCAGATTTTACGGAAAATGTAATGGAGCAATCGGCTGGACTATCATGGAATGTGAACCTAAAGTCTGAGCACAAACCACTATTGCATACTTATTTTTTGGTCCCTCTCTGGATGATTCTTACTATTTGAATTTCTGTCTTCACAGGGACCCCCGGGGTTAATCGGAGAGCAAGGACAACCTGTAAGTGTCTTGCTCACACAGACGCAAACACATATAACACATTTTCTGTTGTCTAAGAATCGAATGTGTCTTTCTGTCGTCCTTTAATTGTCCCCTCGCAGGGTCAAGTGGGTGCTAAGGGACAAAAAGGAGAGCCGGGAGAGAGCCTGCCTGATGTGAGCTGCTCTAAACCTAATCTCATTGATCTGAGCGAATGCTAACACTATTGTACAGTTTTGTGCAAATTTCTTAAACCATCATTGACTACTTTATGTTTTGATCTGAATCACCTTGATGGTGCAAAAATAATATTTTCTTCCTGTCAAACTGCCTTGTCTTTGGCATATTGAGTAGATTATATAAAAGAAATGGGAACAAATGTTTTACTGCTAAGTACTTAAACATACAAAGAGTCTAGATAAAGATTTTCCAACCACTCAGTATTCAGCACCACCAGTATACTGATCACCGCCTGATCATCTGGAATCATCTGCTCCTGGTTCTTCACTGGTTCAGGCTTTGTTCTGCTTAAACTATTCATACGTAGGTCACGGTGTGGCTTAACAAACAGAAAACGAGAGTCTTTAAAAGTCCTTCAGGAAGCCTGGAGAACTGTTCTTCAAGACTATGTTAAAAATGAAAAAAGATCGTTGAAAAATGCAGAAATTAGGGGTTCCCCAGGACTTTTGCACAGGACTGTATATAAATAACCAGATATTGATTGAACTGGACTGTACTGAACTAACCGCAGGGTGATGGGATTCAGCAGCTGAGAGAAGCCCTGAAGATTCTGGCTGAGAGGGTCCTCATTCTGGAGCACATGATTGGCATCCATGGTAAGTCAGACATCGCCTTTAGTTTTCTAACTTTAAATGGGATTCCACCATCAAGTCTCTGCTATAACTGGCCTGAAATTCTCTTATTGTGCCAACTGAGACCTTATTACTCTCTAAACTAAAACATATGTCTATGTCTCCATTATATATGTGTATGAAAAAAGGGACAAATACTTTACAGTTGACCATGAAGTTTAGTCACAGACTAAAAAAAAAAAAGTATTTCATGCTGACGTGCTTCAATTTTATTCAGTTAATTCTGATTTTCTGTCTTAAATAAATCTATAAATGCTCATATTCTCTCTCGTGTAAGTTGTTAAAAGACTTAGAGGTGGAATTAGGAATATGGGTTTAGGTTACATTATATCATGGCAAGTGAAATCAGTCAAATGTTCACAGTGGACTGATCTCGGATCAGATTCCTCCGTATTTATGACAGTCTTTGTCAAAAGTGACTGACTCATGCTCCAGTTTGTGAAAACAGACCCTGTTGTGTTAAAAGGCAGTGCACAGTATATAGTGTCCTAAACAGCGTCCACTGCAACAAAAGTCTGCTTCATCTTAATGAAGAGCTGGACACAGTTGGACTGGGTCCGGAGAAGTTTTGGGGATGTATTTGAGTTTGGGTGATTATTGAGTCACCACTGACATTTAGGCCCCAGGCCTAAATAAAAAATGATGGGTGGCCATTGACCCAAAGTTCCAGTTCTGAATGAAAGGTTTAGATGAATACTGACCTGTAGTTCCTGTTCTATATTACAAATTTGGGTGACCATTCACCCATAGTTCCCATTCTGAGTGAATGAATTGGGTAACTCTTGACTCATAGCTTCAATTCTAAATTTTAAAAATACATACAGGACTCCTTACATGTCTCGGCTGGTTGATTTTACGTGGGTTGTATAAGGCCTCGTTCACACGGACGTCTGAACCGGGCGTTTTTCTGGCGTTCGTGACGGCAGGTGAGCGGCTATTAAACGCCGCCCGTTTTTCTGCTCATTGAAGCAAATCAGAGCGTCCACACGGGCGTTCCGCACCGGCGCTCGGACGGCCGCGCGTTCGGATGGCGTCAAATAAACGCTGCATGCAACGTTTTCTTGGCGTCAAAATCCCAACGAACGCAAGGAAAACGTCGCTGTGGCATTTCCATGGCATTCAGTTGACGTTCTGGAGGACCAAATATGTCCCATGATTCTGTACGGCAGCTGCTAAAAACCACGTTTTACGAAAAATGTTGGACATTGATACAGCCCAACTCGTGGAAGAAGTAGAACAGAGACCAGAGCTGTGGGATGTCTACGTAGCAGAATATAGTGACTGCTAGAAGAAGAACAAGGTTTGGGAGTCTGTTGCAGAGCGGCTGAGAGTAATTACTGCCCCCACAGGTAAATACACGAAACTACAGATCGGGCGTCAGGCTGGCGTTAAACAGCGTCAGACTAACGCCAGTCGAACGCCTTGCTGACGTCGATCAAGCGTCGCCACCAAACGGCACAAAAACGCCTATAGCGTTCAGAATGCGTTCATTTCGAACGTCCGTGTGGACGAGGCCTTAGTGTAATTTTTCCCCCACCTGTTCCTTTAAACTGTCCTCAATGTGGAACCACATAACATTTAAGAAGTGCATGTGTTTGTGTGTGTGTGTTTACGTTGCTCCAGTTCTAAATTACAAAACTCCAAACATGTCTTGGCTCATTGACTTCAAGTGGAGTGTAAAACTGTAATCTACATTTTTTGCCCCCACCTGCTCATTTAAACCGTCTTCTGTGTGGCCATAATGTGTTGTAAGAAGTGCGTGAGTTTGTGTGTATTTACATAGCTCCATTTCCTTTGACACCGAGGTGAACTTCTAAATTAAAGATACGGGGGACTATTGACCCCTAGCTCCAGTTTTAAATGAAAATTTGAGTGACCATTGACCCACAGTTCCAGCTGGACGCAGCTGATTGACTTGATGCGGGGTGTAAAAGTGTGTAAATGACAAATTTTGCCCCCGACCTGTTCCTTTAAACCGTCCTCTGTGTGGCCATAATGTGTTTTAAGAAGTGCGTGTGTTTGTGTGTGTTTACAGAGAACCTAGCAGAGGGCGGATCCGGTCTGGAAAGTCTGCCGGATCTTCTTCCGCTGCCTGGGGTGAAGATCAAACGAGCCCAATCCGCCGCTCTGCGCTCAGGCCTGCAGAGGAGGAGGAGTGTTTGACATTTACACTAAAGCTCCGGCAGAGCTGTCACTCATTACTGCTCTGAGTGATCCTGACAGAGCGGCTCTCTCCAAGCCTCTTCATTTATAGGTCATTTGTTTTTTTTTGCTGTTCGGCGTTGACAAGGAAACGCCTGTATTCTTTTTAAGGGATTAGGTGTGTTTGTGTGTGTTTGTGTGTGTGTGTGTGTGTGTGTGTGTGTGTGTGTGTGTGTGTGTGTGTATGTCAAATCAGCCTGCCAGGCTGGTGCAGAGTTGAAGTGTGAGTTTCGAAGCTTGTGGAATTATGTTTTTTCATATTTTTGGCTCGTCAAGTGCCAGTTCGGCTTGCAGCCTCTGCAGTATGTCTTACCTGTAACCAGGCTGCACAACTCGAGCGAGAGAGTGTGTGTGTGTGTGTGTGTGTGTGTGTTGTTCATAGACTGCCTGCCTGTCAGCATCTCTCAGCCCGTCTTCGGCTCCGCAGCTTGTTAACGCCACAGTGAGACAGGACGGAACAAATGAGCCCCCCCAAAACCCAACCACCAGCTCCAAATAAAACGCTGTCAAACCAGCAACATCTGGATCGTCTGCAACAAAAGCAGCCCAGCCAGCTATTGTTTTTGCCTCCCAGCCCGGAAACACCTTGTTCACATTTTTGGTAGGAGATTTTCTATCAGCTAAATTGCAAGCGAGGCTTTTATTCCCCTCGGCTGCCTCCTGATCGCCTCCTTCTCTTCCCCCCTGCGCGGCGTTTCTCCTTCTGCTTTGTTAGTCGCTATAACAGACATATCACTCCAGCTCTCCATCTCCGTTCCTGTAGGCCGGATGTGCTGTCTTCAACCGAGAGTCTGTCTGTAGAAGCGAAATTAATTAGATACTCACTCTGACAGGACACAAACACTCTCTGCTGCACTGCATCTTAGCCTGGTGTGCAGTTGCCCACCCAAACCTTGAATCCAGATGTTTGCTTCTTTAGTTTTGCACTAGAGCTAGGCTAACATAGCTAATGATAAATAGTGATGTAGTCTATTGCTGCTGATTTATTAAATCAGGGCACTGAATTTTCCATACCAGCATTAACCCACCCTGGCAGAATAAAATTATACTCATACTCATACTCTACAAACACTAAAAAGCTAAATCACTGATTTGTGTCTGATTTGGGTTGGTCTTGGTTGAAGAAAAAAGAAAAGAACATCTCGTATTCTGATCTAAATTTGATGAAAATGTATTTTACACACAGTTTGGGCTTTTTAAGTTTAGTTAAATGAAGGTAATTATCTGAGACAAAGTCTGTTGTCTCAGAATCTATAGCTCTCCTTTAAATGAGATTTGAACTTGAAGAATTTTGATTTTGGGTCTCAATACGACCCTGACTCTATGGTCTCAGTCCCCTTTAGAGCCATGGTCTCGGCTCCCTTTAGTCTGAGCCTTAGTCTTGGACTCCTTTGGACTGAGCCTTGGTCTCTGCCCCCTTTAGATTGAGCCTTGGTTTCGCCCCCTTTAGACTGAGCCTTGGTCTCAGCCCTCCTTAGACTCTGCCTTGACTTAGTCCGTACCAATCACAGTTTTAGAATTGAAATAGGTGGTCTTGGATTGAAATAGGTGGTCTTGGATTGAAATAGTTGGTCTTCAATAGCTATTATTATTAGCCTTGATGATGCCTCAGTCACTTCAGTGTAATCTGCAGTTCTCAATGAACATAGAAGCATAAAGGTGGTCGCAGGCAATATCCTTTATTTGTATAGATTAAAACATGCAGTTTGACGCAGTTTGAGTCGTGCTGATCTGCAAGTTATAAGCCTCTTAGTATTTTAGCATCAAAACTCAATTCAGTTTTATTTATATTGCACTTTTTACAACTGATATTGTCACAAAGCAGCTTTAACTCCAGTGGGGAACTAAAGAAGCAAACTGTATTAAAGCTGGGGGTGGGCGATATTTATTAATTGGCTTGTTCTCTAATGTAAATTACACACAAACCAATATTAAGCTCATCCATACCAATCTCAGTATGGGTGCGTGTGATATACAGTACTGTGCAAAAATCTTGCGATGTGTTCAGTTGAGCCATGAGTGTTTTTGAGTCAAGTCACATTCACGTTAATAATGTTAAATATACTAAATATAGTAAAAGAATAAATATTATACAGTAAATGGTGATTTTATATATGGTAACTCAATGCATTTCTTGTGGAAGTCCAGTATTACTGTAGTTTCCATCAGAAACCTTCATTAAATTAAATCAGGAGCTGCTGATGGAGTTTCACAATTCCAAACAACAGCTGGAGGAACCTGGAACCGAACCTGTGTTCTCCTCACCAGCTCACACAATATCAACTACTTTTACAAACAAAACAAACAAACTTCATATTCTTACTGCCTTTCTGTTTGTTTGCCTTTATTCTAATGTTAACTTTGTATGCAGAAAGATTCCATCACTCGCTGAGAAAAATGTCTTTAATCAGTTTGCACAGTACTGTATACAGATGGGATGTATGTTTTTGCATCTGGAGGCATGTCCTACTTTTTGCATGCAAGTTTAAAACAGTTCTAATAGACACCAGTGAACAATATGCAGGAGTGTTTTAATGCTGATGCACGACAGGGACTAGAATCTTCGTATTGTTGTGATCATTAAACATTTCTAAGGTGCCTCAGAGGAGAGTTTAAAATATCGAGGTATAAATTGTGTATCGCGATGTTATTTATAGGCCGTATCGCCCAGCCCTTGTTTAAGCCAGTGGTATTCATTTGTAAGCCAAATGCAGTACTGTGCTATACCCTTCATTTACAAGTTCTGTTCATATTTGTGTGTGTTATTGTGCTTTGTATTTGAGTTACCAGTTCCTCTTTTACTTGGAACTGAAGTTGATGCATTTTGTTTTTTTGTTGAATGTGTTTTACACCCATAGCTGATCAGCAGCGCTACATGTTACAGGTTTTAGATATTGGTACAGTAAACAACTGTTGACTCAGTTTGTTTTACAGTAGATGCCGTAAATGTGGCAGTGCTGGTTTGTGTTGATCTTGTACTGTATTGGGACGTGTACGGCTGTCGGACTGTGCCTTATATTCAGTGTACTGTGCCTTGCATTCAGCCTGATATGGATTTATTGACTGTATGTACTGTTTTTGCACTTCGAGTTCAGGTTGTTAACATGTTTCTATAAAAATGTCCTATGGTCACATCTTTGGGTCATCTTTGGGATACCTTTTGTAAATCCAATACAAAACTTCTCAGTTTGCAGTGATTCGTTTTTTTTTTTAATGCAAAATCTATTACTATTATTATTATTATTATTATTATTATTATTATTATTATTATCCAAACCCACCTTCTCACAGTAGCAAGTGATTTGAGGGTCTCTCATGTATTTTTTCTCATGTACTTTCACCTCACCTCTAAAATGTCAGATTTTTGATGACATCACCACGCACCAGTGGGCGGGGGCTTGTATTGTCAAGGTTAACCTTCACCTCCCATTACACCCACACACAAGACCCTCCAAGATGCTTTGTTTAAGTCGGAAATATGTCATGATACGGCAGAAAAAAGGGTTTTTGCTTCCATTTCAATCAAAAACGAAATGAACTGATATGTTCTTTTTAAAAAAAGGCGAGTGAAACAGTTTCAGGCTTTGTATGCAAATATATATTGTCATGATGATGGTGTTCACATTGATGGTAACTATGTACAGGTGGCTCCTCACTCCTGCTCCTTGTCCTCTCCGTGCGTGATGACGTAGCAGAGGTTCTTGTAGTCGAGGTTTCCTGAGACGTCCAGAGGAAAGTTGGTGAACATCTGGTTGATCTGTGAGGGGAAAAATCACAAAGGTCAGAACGTTTGCACAAAGGAGCGTGAAAATTGGTGGACAGCTAGTTCCTGTTATTCTTTGGTTAGGTGAAGAAGTTCAACCCCGGTTTTGAGGACCACCAGGCTCCCAACACAGCTAATGCTTTAGAAAGCCTTATTTTGCTGGTGAAAGAAGCCATAACAACTGTTAGAATGCAAGTCGTCTCATAGCCCCTCACCTTCATAGTGGACCTTTTAAGGTGGGTGTTTCCGATAAAGTGACCAGTGCGTGGAAACACAAGATGGCCTTTACTAAAAGTGTGGAGATATATGAGTACGAAGGCTAATGAGGGTGTCCTTAAAGACTGGGCTGTTCATACTTTCTCTTTATTTCAATGTCTTTCTCTTCCTCTCCTTCTTCTTTCTCTGTGTTTGTGTGTTTCTTGCTCCCGTCAGCTGAACTGATGTTGGTATAAACCCTGCGGGGGATGAGTGTGCCACAGTGTTTGATCAGCAGCATGTGCACATGTCTCCTGTGTGTACCCCCATGGTTGATCAAGAGCGCTGCCCCCATGGACCCCCTCCCCCGGGAGCGCGTTGCTGTGCCAACGCAGTGTGGCCGCTCATCTGCTGGACACATGGGAGCCAGAGCGAGCCTACGCAATTTTTCTTCTTTGGTTTTTTTGCCTCTCTCTCTCCTCCCTCCTCCTCCTCTTCGCTACTCTATGTGGGGTTTTTTTTGGTATTTGACAGCAAGATGGATTATTGTAATCACAGGAGCCATCAGCGAGGCGGGATGGTGCCATGAGAAGCCAGCCAGGAGATTACTGCACACTGCTGCCATGGGAACAGAGGGCTTGTTTGTTTTCCTGTGTGTGTGTGTGTGTGTGTGTGTGTGTGTGTGTGTGTGTGTGTGTGTGTGTGTGTGTGTGTGTGTGT
>JBBPDE010000040.1:23141316-23154507 GCA_037974605.1 Nannopetersius ansorgii | reverse complement strand
AGGTCATGGGTTCGAATCCTACCTACAGCACCACCACTGGGTCCCTGAGCAAGACCCTTAACCCCGAGTTGCTCCAGAGAGACTGTCCCCTGTAGTTAGAGAATGTAAGTCGCGTTGGATAAAAGCGTCTGATAAATGCCGTAAATGTAAATGCTAAAAAAAAAGCGAATTGTTGGGACAGCACAATGTTAATTGAGAGAAATGTTCCCAACGACAAAAGCACTGCACCAGAACCGGGGGAGCTCAAATCGAGTGAGACAGCATTAGTATTGTCAGATCAGCTATGGCATCTTCACCAGTTATACTGACTTTTTGTGAGTACCTCTTATGCCATTAGATCTGTGGTCACCAAGCCTGGTCCTCAAGATCGGCCTTTCTGTGGAGTTCTGAGAGGTGGTGTGTCCAGTGCAGGTCGAGGAAAGTGGAGCCCCATTTCTGATGGTTCAACAGCATGCAGACCTTCAGGGCAAGGAAGCTCAAGGGTGCCATGTTGGAAGATGTGCAGTGGGGGCAGGCGTGTGTAAAGTGCAGACTCTGCATGTATTTTTTAATGAGCTAATTTGTTCAGATTGCAAGTGTAATGCAAAAGACAAATTAATAAACAAATGAATTTTTGCAAATCTTGCTGCTGACCACGTTGGTCAGACAGCTGTAAACAAAAGCTTGTTTCTGGGGGTGGGTGCTTGGGTAATAGGCTGGATCCTCACCATGGTGCTACAGTAAGGGCATGTAGAGATTACTTGTGAGGACTTTTTGGATCCCAGAATGAGAAATGACACACTTTTACATTTCCTTTTTTGGGACTGGGTGTTATTATTATACTGGGTGAGATGGCAGCACATCAGTATTGCGATTTTACTGCTACTTATTACAAATGCTTCCAAGAAATTGAAGGTCCTATATCACTTTTCTGGAATGAAAGAGGATTAAAGTCTGTAGATATTGTTTCAAATGGTACATTCACTCTCCCTTCCATATGTGGAGAAGAAGACACAAAACCAGGCCACTTTCAAATTGTAGCTTTTGTGATGTCACAAAACCAGCATTTTCAAATAAATCTCCTTATTCTGTCTACATCAGTTTAGGCCTGACTAAACTTGCTCCCATTTAATGGTAAAAAATTAGACTTTTCTTGGATATCATGAAAACCTCAATTCATCAGAGCACCCAGTAACTCACCTGTGATTGGTCACCCTGTCAAACACAGGGTGACCCTATGATTGGTTAGATGCTCATTTGCATATCGCAGCCTTTTGCGATATCAGTGCTGTAGAGAACATCTCCAAGGCTAGAATGGTTTGTATCTAAATTGGGTTGCAATAATGGGATGTCTGTATAATTTCCTGTCCCTGTCCTGGGGGTAGATACCATACTATTTATTATCTGGAGTCCTGTAGGTTCTCTGGGTGTCATTTCAACATTCTCAACCCATGTGTGATCTTTATTCATGTCCAAAGCAATATAATGGACATGAAAGGACCTGTGTTTAAAGATCTGTTTCGCCCTAGAATGAAGAGTTCAAAACGTTATGCGAAATGACTAACAATATCCATCTCTGTGAAAAGGATCCCTGTATGTGATACAGTATCTGAAGCATTCGAATTGCACCTTGGCTGCCCTGCCGTTGTCCACAAGAGTATGGGGGTTATATTTATGGACTCAGGGTTTCACAGTCTGGTGATATTTTTACCCCTCTGTTGCTACACAGTGTGGCGGGGCTGACAGGGTTGCGTCATGTATCTCCATCCCTGCCCTGGGACTCTATAGTGGGCCCTGAATCGATGACAGAAGGGACTTCTATCCAACTGAACTTTTTATTTTTTTTGTTTTAGGGCTGGCACTGTATTTGCCACTATCATGATAAATTTACAATTTCACTTTCTTAGCATTCGGTGGCTTTAACTAACCACGCTTCATCACAGCAAGGGCATAATTAATATTTAATTAACTTCACTTCAGCACAGTGTGTGAAATTTTTACAACCTCCTGTGGGGTTTCTGTTGAAAAGGAAAAGGTTGTCCAAGACTTTTCAAGCCCATCTGGGTTATTTTTTTGCCTGTACAAACTGAACAATTGTCAGAAAAACTGTCCTGATCTTCTTTCTTGGTAGGGATGGGACAGTAGAACATATGAAGTTGTATTGCAATGTATCTCATAGCATCCTCTTTATGTTTTGGCTAGTTTGTTAGCTTGTGGCTAGAACATCAGCGAATGCAGAAATCTAATGAGTGCGGGCCAGAGGTGGGGTGGGGAGGGGCGACAATCGTACTCAGGCCCGGTTCACGGTAACCATGCCTAGTGAGTACACCCTTAATCCCACATGTGGTTCAGGTAATGGCTTTTATGCCCAATTTGGTTACATCTGGGTCCACCCACAAGCTAGGACTCCCCCAATCACGCAATACCTCCAAATCTGAGACACTGAAGCCAAGGTAACTTCACAGGGCAACTCAAGTGAGACACTGACCGCCTGTTCGGTTACATCAGCTAACTGGCTAGCATCATGCTAAGTAACTGGAGGAGGGGGTGGGGGGGCATCTTACCCACCCAAAGTCAACAAGCCAAGCAGAAGTCTCTTGGTCTCCTGGCCATAGGTTAGGGTTAGGGATCCCTCAAATCTCCCAATAATGGGGCTCAGACAGTCTGCCACTTGGGAGCCAAGAATGTACTTCTATAAAGTTGTATAAAGTGAAAACGGAAACATAAAGCTTTACATTAATAAGGTATTCCTATAATTTATAAGTTATTCAAGTACTGAGTTTGCTAAATAAATACCCCCACACCGCCCCGGCATTGCGATGAATCGTTTTCTTATGGGCCAATCGTGTCGGTGTATAGCCCTCAACATTCCTTCGCTTTGCAAGCTTTGCCTTTTACTTTGAAAAAGAAAATGGACATTGTGTTTGAAAAATAGTCTGCATGCTCAACGTCCACTTTAGGTCTATTTATTGCTGGTTTTATTTAGTATGATGCATCCCTCGAGCCCCCTTGAAATGATGCATAGATATTCCATTGACTCATTGGATCCTCTAAGTGCATCTGTCCCCGCAGCGATGGCAGACATTTGGAGTGTGTTGGCCATGTGCTCTGTCCCCTATGTGCTGTATTTCCTCCTCCTTCTGTTTTTTCTTCTTCTTCTTCTTCTTCCAGCTCTTGCAGCGGCGTCCAAACACCTGAGGCTGAGTCATCCCGCTCTAAATGTGTGTTGTGGAAGGGGGAGGGGGGGGTTGAGTGGACTCTGTGGCTTGATGAATACACCGGCTGCCTCGCCTCCACCCCCACCACTTTATCTAAATATAGAAAAGTCTTCGGTGCAGAAACTCAAGTTGGTCCAAGAGTCCAGACAGCCATCTGACCCCTTCGGCCCCCTCCGTTCCTTCTGCTGACTCACAACTTTAAGGCTTTTAGCCTCGTCCACATCAGAGGAGTCTTCTACATGTATGTAGTCAGCAGTCAGCTACTGAGTTCCCCTGCAGAGATTGTTATTCCTCCACCCAACAGGGGTTTGTTACTTTTCTAGGGTTTATTGCGGACCGCTAAAGGAATTAAGGGAATATGTTCAAATGAGAATTGTGAGTCTAGTCGGGTGGGGTTATTTTACCCTGTTCCCCAGCAAGGAAT
The DNA here is from genome assembly GCA_037974605.1 of Nannopetersius ansorgii. Classification (NCBI taxonomy): domain Eukaryota; kingdom Metazoa; phylum Chordata; class Actinopteri; order Characiformes; family Alestidae; genus Nannopetersius; species Nannopetersius ansorgii. Next base: position 23,150,886 of record JBBPDE010000040.1, on the reverse strand, counting down.
GTCTCCGGGGTAGAATGGGGTTGTTTATTCATTAAGGATTTGTGAATACTCACGTTCAGGTATTGGCACAAGTAAATGGATGTCCTGGTAACTGGAGGAGATGCAAAGAAACAGCCTGGATGCAATGCTTGAAGCTCTGCATCCTAAAAATGTCACAGAACAATAATGCAACACCACACCTTCCTTAACATGGAGTTCAAGGACTTTTCAAGAACTTTCCATCTCCTCTTCTATCAGATTGAAGGAGATGGCATGGCTGCAGCCCAGGATCAAGGTTAATTACAGTTACATCATTGTTCCCTTAACAGTAGCATCCAGTACTTACTCGTATACACAAAATATATCAAATCAAAAGCTGTCAATTTATAAACAATTTCCCCACGAAGATTTCAGGGACATGTAAAAACAGTGGAAGTTGTGCTCTGAGTGGGTCATTAAGGGCCAGGCTGTCCAGCACCCCTCTTGACCATCAGGTCTTGATGGGTCTCTCACAGAATTGCTTTATTCCTATAAACGTAGACCTTGGCCCCGTCATTCCATCCATTACAGCTGATCCCTGTCTGAAACAGTAACATCTCCTTGAATTTGAGGAAAATGAACCTGGAAAGTCTTTGAATTTGATTGTTTAAGAAGGTGTGGGAGCATTAAAAGTGACCTGCATTCGAAGGCAGCAACACCACAGACCATGTTTACGTAACTCTGAGCTTTCACGAACTTCAACATGTTGCTGATCCAAGCCTACAGGTTTTGTATGGAATATAGAGATAGCAGGCCATCAGTGCCTGCTTCATCACCCCTTACCCAAACTCCCCACCCACACCCCTCCTTTATACCCCTGAAAGAATGTCCAGACTAAGAATGAAACCCCATTCTTAGTGGATATGAATCTGAACTTTTCTCAAGCTTGCTCGAACTTTGACTAAACTCTCCACGCCTCTGTTCTTTTCCTCCCTTTGGCTTTGATGCCGACCCCCCCGGATGGGTCACACTCGGTTGAACAGCACCGGCCCAATTACCAGGCTTCGAGCTGCGACTAGACTTGTTCAGCGACTTTGCGAAAACACTTACTCAAGCACTCGGGAGTCAGAGAGGTCAATTTTCCTGAGCTCTTATTTATTTCATGTATTTATTTTTACCCCCTTTTGCCCTGTACATTTCCTCTTCTAATAAGTGTGTAAGTTGAGTCAGCTGTTACAGGTGACGGGGTCTCGTACGTCACTGTACCCCCCAGATATAAATGAGCATTTTTTTCCCCGTAGCTGAAACAATACAGTTTGATGTTTTCTCCCGTCGTCGGTGGTTTTCTCTCACTGAAGTCTTGGCAGCCGACGGTTTGAAGTTGGCCGGCTTGTCGGAGCTGCTGGTCGTTGGCAGGCGTTTTTTCGCAGAGTTTGTTTTGCTGTGTTTAGTCGAAGAGAATAGCATATGACACGGAGTTGCTACGTACTCTGTTCCTGCTTCTGTGCAGCTGCTGCCACATCTGGAAGTGGTTGAAGAAGGGAAAAAAACGAAGTAATCTAAAATGCCTGGGAATCATGAGCTGTGGGGCTAATACTGCTCAGCTTTTGCTTAACAGGACCCCCGCCTCTTTCTCATTCCCTCTTAAAGCACACGGGTCTAAACTGAGCCAGGATCTCAATCTCCTCAGGCCTGGAGCTCTGTTACGTCACTGCTCAGGTATTGAGTTATGATCCCGATGTCTGCTAATAGTCCATGTCGTGAGTTACAGCGCCGGTCTCCGAGCATGCATCCCTTTTGGAGTCAAGCTGCCTGAACGAGATGATCTGTGTTCTCTAAAGGACATATTTTACTCTCTTTTTTCTTTAATTTAGCTACTGTGAGCCTTAATTCAGTGTTTGTCTGATCTGACCATTATTTAATTCTCTTTAAAGAAAAGTGCAGTTTTTCTGTGTGTTGATTTTGTATATTAATGACTGATAGAGGGTGGGGCCAGAGGTGCAGTGGTATAGAACCTGTTATACTTTATTTATTTATTTATTTATGTACTGCCACTAAATCATGAGCATGTACCATTTGTTAACCCAGAAAGACATCGCTTTGTTAGAAGCCTTGCTTGTAATGTTAGTGAGTATTTTCGCAATGCCGTTAGATTAAAACAGTCATTTGACCAGTTTGATCTGATTTTCTTTTGAGCATGTGTGAACGGTCCGGTCCCGAACCAACTGTGGAGCAGTTTTGGTTTAAACATGATCCTGCCTAAACAAATGGTGAGAATTTAAAATGAACATATATAGAAGCATTAACTATGCAAACGTCCTGAACTCTCATTTGTTCATATGTTACGAAATGAAAATGAAAGAAGTTGTTTTGCTGCGACAGCCTAAAGATACAAGCCTAGATAAAGGAGTTCAGCACTGAGCACCACCAGTATACTGATCACGGCCTGATTATCTGGAATCATCTGGACCTGGTAGACCGTCTAAATTTAGTAATATATTGATCACTTAAGCTGTTGATTTAAATACATATAATTCTGGTAATGATCACTAGGGATGCACCGATTGCAGTTTTCTTGGCCGATTCCGATTACCGATTTTTTTGGAAGTGTGATCGGCTGATACCGATTTTTCCGATCCCGATTTTTCCGATACCGATTTTTTTCCCCAGATAACAGAAAATTAGAGCTGCTGCATGTAGTCGACAACAACGACCCAAAAAAAATGGGTTTCAACTTTTTGAATGTAACATGGTAGTTACTTTCCCTATTTACTGGTTACTTTTACAATAGTGACATACCATAGTGGCATCTCTACAGCAAATACAGACAAAATCTAATTTTCTTTAATATAAAGCTTTTTCTTTACAAATGTAAATAAATAAAATGTAATACATGAACAAATAAATAAACCCCCAAAAAAGATCGGTTTGAAATCGGCAATGCGTGTGAGTGTTTCCAATCACTGGCCGATCGGTGCATCCCTAATGATCACCCTTTCAGCCAAGCGAAGATGTACCTTTCAGTTAATGCCAAGACTTTCATGTCGTTATGTAGCAAAACCTTTATGCGTCATTGAAAAGTAAGCAAACGAGAAAAGGCTTGAAAAGGGCAGGTGTCTCCCTTCGTCTGACATGTGCAACCTGCTGGACGTTAGATTTATTAGGCTCTGTCCCTGTTTTCAGAAAGCTCAGCTCTGCTCCCGCGACTCAGGCAGCAAGCGTGCAGATCTGCACATCTGCATCTGTTTCAATATTTCCTGTTAAATACTGTACCCACATCCGCCCCACCCCACGACCCCCCTCCTGAAACCACCCGGCGGCCTTCAGCTACCAGGCTATTTCCGTCTCTGAGAGGACGATGGGTCTCGTTATCTGCGGGTCTTATTAATACCTCCTGTTTCTAGTGCTTTCCATCCTAATGCCCACTCTCTGTTCCAGACTTCCTGAGTGAACGAATGAGGCCAACGCCGTGTTTCGTTTTTCTGCCTTCAACCCTTCCCCTCCCCCCAATGGGCCTCCCCTCCTTCCTGGCTTCATTCCTAATTCAGTGCGGGGAACCGGAGTGAACAGTGCTCTCTTATCGATTTGTGTTTTAAAGGAGAGCGTTCAGGGCAGGCTGCTCCTGTTCCGTCTGTGGGGGCGTTAAATGTTTCAGGGGCTGGATGGCCTCTTTATTGGGTAGGTTTCGCTCGCGTGTCATGTTTAATCAGGGCGTCCCAGCCTGGGCCTGTTTGAGCGCCGGCCGTACCGAGGCCGCCTCCAAGAGGGCCCTGGGTTTGTTTTTCTGGAAAAGCTAGTGAGGCGTGAATTAGGTTCATTCCGAAGCCGGTATGTGTGGGCGGACAGAATGGGGTATGTACAGGACTGTGCAAAAGTGTTGCCACCCCTCATTTCTTTATATTTAGCTTTAAATCACCTTGTTGAGGAAAAACATACTATTTGACGCCTGTCAAACTGTCTTTCACATAATGAGACTACATTAAGTTAATGGAAACAAATGTGACCCTCAATAATGACCCTCATGTATCCCTCCACAATTAATGTAGGGTTTAGCTTTTCAAAACTCTTAATGTCTCAGGCATCAGGCGGTGCACCAATTCACTGAGTAACTTTGTGAGGGAGCTTTTAGAGGCAAATTCTAGATCAATTCACTTCTACTGTGAACAGCCCTTCACATCAAACGCACTTTGCTTGTTTTGATTACTTATTGACCATTTTATTATTTTATTATTGGCTCTGTTTTGAGGAATGAAACGGACAGAATTCCCCAATAAGTTCCCCTGAATGGGCCATTTTGTTCAGTATTGATTTGGACAGGATCCCAGAACCTGAGTGAGTCTGAACTGCACAGTAAACCGTGTATCTCCTCGTAAAATCTCAGTCTCAAATTCGTTTACAGCCAAGAAAGCTCAGCAGTTTCGGGTGTACGTGTGAAAGTGCCTGGGTGTTGGAGGTGTGGAAGCCTTTGCGTGTTCCTGGTTGGGCCTCAGGAGGTGGAGGGACATGGCTGCGGTCCCACTGTGGGACCACGTTAATGATGAATCATGTTAGTGTTGGGCTGCACCAAGACGCCGAGCAGGGCGACAGCAGCCAATCCCTTCTTCTCTGGCAGGTCACCGCACCACCGCTGCCAAGCCAGCGAGTGCTACAAAATGTTTCTGTGTCAGGCTGCTAAATATAAGATCCCAAATACTTGCTTCAGCAAAAAAATGTAAACCCAAAACACCCGGGCGCTGGAGCTCCGGCGGATGCATTTCAGGTTGTGTTGGAGTTTTCGCCGCGCCGCTTTGGTCGACTGCCATAACCCTGCGCTCAGAACACAGAAAAAGCACAAGGTCATCTGATTCCTGCCTGATTTCCCGGCGCTCCTTTATCAGCCGCTTTGCATGGAAGAACGGTTTCTTGAAGTGTTTATGTAAAGCGCAGGAGCATTAAGGGGAGAGCGTTGGAGAGCTCTCTCGCTCTTAAGATAAAAGCTCAGCCGTGTGGAAAGAGAGGAGCGAGGGAGCGCGGCGGTTATAAAGCTGAGGCGGTTTGCATGAGTAAATGGGCTCTATGCAAAGCGCCGCGTTACCTGTCCGCTCGACTCGTCTGCCTGCGCCCCACCTAACCCCCCTGCCTTTGTCGCCGAACAGAGCTCGATTCACGGTGGCCAAGGAGGCACTTGAATGCGTATCTGACTCTCGGATGAAGCACAAAGACTCTGGATTTCCTTCTCTGCCGTTTAACCTGCGCTTTCTGGCGCGCTCGGCTTCACCTCTCGACGCGAAAACATCAAGGTTAATGACTGCCAGCTCTCCACAGATAAAGGCCTCGCTGCCTCTCGGGGCAGGAAATATTGTTATTCAGTAGCTCTCTCTTCTCTTAGTAGCTGCAAGCCTTTCAGCGAAGGCCTTCGCCCACGACACGGTTTCAAGGCCAGCGCAATGCAGGGCCTCTCTGCTTTCATGACCGGCCAATAGAGAGCCATCAGAGGAGCTCCATCAACCGTCTTGACGCACTTCAGCACGGGCTGTGCGTCACGTGCGGTGTCTGTGCAGCAGCTCTGAGCGGCTCAAGCCTTTTTACTCGATCAGTTCCTGTTGTAAACGACACTCTTGCAGTAGTGCAAGAAATAAAAATGAATGTTTTCTATCTGTAAAAGACCCACATCCTTCACTTTTTTTCATTCTTACCTCCAGGGCTTATGGCGTATGTGTTTACATATATGTGTAAACATATAAATGTGTTTTATTTTGTGACCTCACAACAATAATGACGCGTGAAGCTTTGAGACTGCAGTGTTGTGCAAAAGTCTTGAATCATTTCTTTAGATTTTGTAGGAAAATAAGACGGTAGGTTGGCTTACTGCATCATGCGCCGGCAACTAAAATACAGAACACAGAGAGTGTGTTTAATTCTAACCGGCTTTAAAGTCCGTGTTTGGTTTGATCACCTTGTTTGCTTTCCTGTCATTTCTGTAAGTAGCTTCAGGAGTAACAAACAGACCTCTAACCAATCAGTGTTTGCCCAATCAGCGTGACCAATCACAGCTCCAGGTGAGTATTCTGATGAATCGAAGTCTTCACGTAGTCAAACAACTCTTAATTGTTTCTGGATCACTATAGAACTAAGGAGCTAAACACACTCTATTTACATTATTTAGATCACGTAGATTGCATATCGAAGGAGTGGGTGTGGGACAGACTTACATTGTGGCTTTAACAATATTTAAATACGTTTTTAGCTTTTTAAGACCAGACAAGTGACAGCATGGGCCCTTTAATATATTGAAAAGCATGTAGCTGTATAATCACAATACTGAGATTTTGTCCAGCTTATTTATAGTTGATGCTGGTTGAGCCTAATTTTTATCCCATCAAACATGCTGTATCCTCACAAACTGTCCCATATTTTAATCAGGATTGCGGCCTGAATCAGGAGACCCCCTCCTCTCCGTCTCCGTCTAACTGAGTTAAGCAGGTATTCAGTGGTGCTCAGAGAGAAATGGGCTTATAGACAGTCTCGTTATTTAAAGGGCTGCTTTGCTTTTCTGCTCTCCGAGGTGTTTTCCATTTGGACGTGACGGCGTTCCTGCTTTCGAGAAGAATCTCTTGTGGTCCAGCCGCTGGAATAAGAGTGAGTGTGTAATGCCGCGTGGGGAATGTGTGTGCGCGCGTGTGCGAGAGCGGATTATAAGGCGCTGGAAAGCGAAGTTATCCCCAATCCTTCGCTGGCGTCCACCTCGTTTCTGCAGACCCCCGTCGATGGGGTCTCGGCTAAATAATACGCTTTCCTTTTCCAGCCATCCTAATTCAGAGCAGGAGCTCTAGAGGGACGGGCCTCTTTCTACCTGAGCTCTTGGAGCTCTCCTCATTCTTCTTGCCGGCTGAGGACGAGTCGCAGAACCTGCTGTTTGGATGCGATAATATGATTTGGGGAGGAGTAGGGATGATTTCTCAGCGACTTCGGCCCTATCCATCCCGAACCGCAATGTCGGACCCTTCCGCCTCAGATTTCAGCGATTACTGTAGAAGTAATCCCAGGCTTTTTTAATCCCATGCCATAAAACAAACAGTTGAAATAATCTCAGGATGTATTAATCTTGTGCTCTAAAACAAACAGTTGAAATGAGCCCCAGATTGAATTCATGCAATGCTGTAAAATTAAGCATCGAAATAATCTTATTTTATTCCCATGCTATAACATAAACCAGAGAACTAATCCCAGGTTATGCTAATCCCAGCACTAGACTCTATTGCTCTTGTGCTTTAAAATAAAGTGAAGACTATAGACTATATTAATCCTGTGTTGTAAAACAGTCAGTTATCTCGGGTTATATTAATCCTGTACTAAAAAATGAACTGTAGAATTAATCCCAGGCTTTTTGATACTGTGCTGTAAAATGAATTATAGAAATGACCCCCCGGCCCGTAGCAATTGCGTGCCATAAAATTTCCCATAGAAATAATCCCACATTACACTGATCTTATGCTATGCAACAAACTGTTGCAAAAATCCTTGGGTGTATTAATCCAGTACTAGTGAAGTGAAGTGGAAGTGACCATTTCATCATATGTGCATACAGCACGAAATTCTTCCTCTGCGTTTAACCCAGGAGCCGGGAACACAACGCCCAGAAAGCGGTGTGTGGGGACGGTACCTTGCTCAGGGCTCAGAGGTGCTTAGCACTCTTGGGAATGGAACCCTCGACTACTAAAATCATTGATTTCAGTCCATGATTCAGTTTGATTCAGAATGCTTGACTCGTGAGTCGAAGTTGGAAATTTTAATGAGATGAAGAACGATGTATTTTAATGATACGTTTTATTTATTGTGCCCTTTTCATCACATGATCTCAAAGGGCTACAAGTTAGAAAAGAAATAAAACAAGGCAGGCATCAAAAAGTAGAAAGATTATTAAACAATAAATATAGAAATAATTTAAGAGGGGGAACCAAAGGTTTTGTTAAAAACGAAATGTCTAAAGACGTATTTTGACGTGAGCATGCAGGAGTGGGTTGTTTACTTGGTGCTGGTGGTTCGCAAATGTGCTCGTAAATAAGGCCCGGGAGTTAATTGAGTAGCCGCTCCCATAGTAAATGTGCTGGAATTTTATCAGCCGTAAACATTACAGACATCCTGCCATGAATCTGTTTTACCCCATTCGAACATAATCAAATGCCATTAATGTTATGGTGATCATTTGGGGACATATTGGTATGAAATGTGTAGCCTATAATGTGTAATATAATTAAGAATATTTATTTTCAGCCTGTATCTGGGGATTGGGCCTCTGGGGTGGGGATATAGGATGGGGTCTTGGTTGTAGGGTCTCTGAGGTGGGGATATGGGTTGGGGTCTTGGTTGTAGGGCTTCTGGGGTGGGGATATGGTTCGGTCTTGGGATGGGACTGGGGGCAATGTGGAAATTAAAATTTTTTGCTGGACCAGCAAAGTCCACTCAGCTGATCCTTTGATAAGAGCGAAGCCATCGTAGTCCTTCATGGCGAACCTCCAAAACCCCTGGTAATTTCTAAAGCAAAGTTTCCCAACATTATGCCTTGCGTTCAGCTCTTGGTGTGCCTTGCACCGGCCAGCGTTTATTGGGTTCGAGGACTTTATAATGCCGAGGGCGATGTCAGGCAGGGAGGTAGCGGAGACACTTGGCTGAACCTGGACTCGGCTCGTTGTGGTTATTAATAGTGACCTGAACTTTCAGGAGCCCCAGAAACGAGCTCCAGATGTGGGGAAGTGGGGAATCTGTGTGAACCTGAACAGCTTGAGAGAAGAGAAAGGAAAGATTGATGCCTTTTTTTTTCGTTTTCTTTTTCTTTTTCTAAACGGTGACCCCGAAAAAGGCTTTCGGAAGGAGGGGTTGTTCAGAAGAACTTATGATTGGTGTATTGGCTGCGGGTTTGCTTTTCTTTCCTCCCTTGATGTCCTCCCCCTCCCTCACCCAGGGGTCAGGTCTGTGTTCGTTTTTGTAGTGGCTTTTCTTTTTCTTAAGAGAAGCACTTTATAGTGGGGAATTACTTTTGAAGCTTGATTGACACGTCTGGTAGAGCTTCCCGATATGGACAACATATCAGTGTTTAACTGCTACATACTGCAAAGGTGTTGAATTTCAAGAGATTGCAGGGCCCATAGCCTCCCCTTTTCAGCCCAGAAGTCAGTCAGTATTGTTTAAAATGGTACATTTACTCTATTCATAATTACAGTGCATATATGGAAAATAAGCTACAGAAACAGCCCCTTTTCAAATCCAATATTTGCGATGTCACAAAACCAACAAATTTAATTCCAGCTCCTTATTCTGACGATAGTGGTTTGGCTTCCACATTCATGCACCAATTTACCAACACCTTTAATTGTTAAAAATACATTTTTTGTTGGTTTTAGGGATTTGTCAGTTTGTGAAACTATGGGTCCATAGTTGTTTTTGTTTACAGGTCTGATGATGCATGTTGTAATTTCATTGTCTTGCATTATAGACAAGTCTATCATTTAATCCTGTATAGTAGGGCTGGGCAATTAATCGAAAAGTAATCGAAATCGACATTCAGAACCTATAATCGATCTAATTTTTCCAGGTCGATTATTTCGATTACTTTCCCTTTAAAAACACTACCGC
>JBBPDE010000040.1:23012936-23024273 GCA_037974605.1 Nannopetersius ansorgii | reverse complement strand
GTGTGTGTGTGTGTGTGTGTGTGTGTGTGTGTGTGTGTGTGTGTGTGTGTGTGTGTGTGTGTGTGAGAGAGAGAATTTACTGTCTCGTTTCCCCTACAATTCCGGTGCGGGATCGTTTGTACATAATCGCGCACCCGTAGAGTGCACAACTGCCACCCTTCCTCTCTTCTCATAAGCTGTTTTATCAATCATTATCGTTATTAGGCTTCTAATGAAGTAGCGGATTTTCTCCTTTTTTTATTATTATTGTTATTATTATTATTATTATTACCTTTTTAGGTTCCTTTTATTGCCATATCCTAAAGCATCATATAGAGTTACAGTTTTATTCGGCTTATTTATAGGTGCTGTATTTCCATTTTGACTTTATTTGAATCCTGTTGTTTTGCGATGTATCGGATTATAAGAGGGCAAGTTACTTTTTTTTTATTTTTTTTTATTTTGTTTCTTTTTTCGTTTTTATTTTTAGACTGATAGACTGCCGGCAGTATTGGGTAATATTTACAAGATGTAGTTCTCATACGTTGTATATTAATGAATTTCCACAGATTATTTTAACGCGTTTATATTACTTTTTGAATTATTATGATGTCACTTAAATGATCACAATGGCATTTATGGTTAACGTTGAAGCTGTTCGCGTTCGTTTTTGTTCGTTCGGTTCATCGGTCTTGCTCTCGCGAGCGCAGTACGAAACATCCTGTCTCCTTTTTATGTATGTTTGATCTCCTTTTGGCGCAGGAGCTCCGTTTTCTTTGATGCAGCCGTTTATCATTGACTTCTTTCTCTCTCTCTTCTCGTTTGATGGTTTTTCGGAGCGCGTTTCTTACCTCTCAGGCCCTCGAATACACTGGCGTTGTATTTGTGCTCTTCAGAGATGGAAGGTGAACCCCTGTTGTGATCAGCTGTCTGCGTGGGTCAGATCTTCTCACTGACCAAAGTGGCGGTCTTCACTTTCGGTTTGATGGGTGCTTTGTTGACGTTGTAGCATTTTAATTTTGATATTTTTTTCATTTCTGTCCAATGTCAAAGCATTAAAATCTGTCTACACTACCATTAAGACATGAGGAGAGGAGCCCGACCGATGTTACAACTGAGATTTTGATGGGCTGAAATTATAATAACTGATCATATTTTAGTTTCTCCTTAAAAGATCAAGAGTTAAAACCCAAACAATGTCATATTGGGGGGGGGAAAGATACTAATACTTGATATTTTGTCAATTAGGTCAATATATTTTCTATTCTGAGAGAATAGCTGGTCTTACATCACTACATCAATAGCAGTTTTCTGATTCACTATATAACCAGTTTTCTGATTCTGATATATCAGCATATCAATATATCGGTCGGGCCCTAGGAAGGAGGTCTTGGTGTTCGTGCATTTTTTAAAAACATGTTTAAGCAGAAAAGCAGCTTTATGGTGCAGCAGTTTAGTACTGAACTATTGACCATTTGCACTTATCCGTACCATTTTGTGTGGACTAGGCTGCCCAGTGAGGACTCTTTTGGCCTTAAACCAGGCTGTCAAAGCACAAGGTGGGGCTGCCGGAACAAGTCGACAGTGTGTAACAATCTGCGAAACACTATGGCCGATTCTCAGGCCAGGAATCGCCTTCAGCTATAACTGCCGTTGAGATTATGCCTGTGAAACACTTCACAGGTTAAAAAGTGACCCCCTTTCCCAAGCACTTAAAGCAGCACACTGCGATTTGTAAATCTTAAAAAAAAAAAAATTAATAAAACAAAAAACTGGACTTTTATATGGGAGCCAAAGGCTCCTGCCTGGTATGAACATTAACAGCCATTTTCGTCATACTAAGGTGATACAATTGCCATCACTCGTGCTAGTAGACTAGTACTGGGCCTCGAGGCTGTGGGTTATAAACCTCATCCCTACAACACGTCCAGCATTGGCGTTCAGTGTCCGCACCCATTTCCCCCATTCTTAGCATAAAGCTAATGCACTTCCCGATTGCACAAATCTGCGAGCTGTTCGTCACTCGATTGAAAAAGCACAATCTTACAAGCATTCAGGATTCAGATACAGTACGTCTTTGAGGGAAAACCTTTTTTTAAAAAGCATGCCTGCCTTCTTCTAAAAGTAGATAGGCCTGGTGTTGTCCCTCTCGAGAGCAGACATTAATCAAAGCACTTAAAGTCTCCTGGAAGCTGACCTACGCAGTATTTGATGAGATCAGTGTGAAGAGTGCCTTGTCTAAAAGAGTTTCACCTTTAATTAATGAACGGTGCAGTACGTAGAAATTATACGCTGATTTCGCCTTAAATTATTGATTTTTTTTTTGGTGAAACTTTCTCAAGACAAACAAAAAATAGTAATAATATGCCACTGGATGGGAAGGAGTTCTAGGGCTGGCCCTAAGAGCATTAAACAGACTTCATGTAGCATATTTGTAAACAATGATATCTCTGTTTCAGAATCATTTTTAGCTCATTTAATGCACTTACTGCTGCTTGATTGTGACTGTAAGGCGCCTAAAAGCTGTTTGCCAACTGCCATTAAACAACAGAAGAAGGAGAAGAAGAACAGGCGCTATTCAAGGAAGCATTGCATCACAAAAGTATTTCAATTACTGAAGATTTTTAACCATGATTTTGTTAGTTACGGAACATTATGATGGCTAATAAAATGTTTTTAGGATCAAATTTCTCAAGATAAAACTTCTAATACTAAATAGAGAATCAAATGTAACAAACAGGCCAGCCCTAAGCTTGTTTCATCAGATCCTTTTTGAAGTTTTGAACAGAAAGTCGACTGATCATCTCAAAAATAACAGCAATAGTCAGCCAAAGCTGTTGACTGTGAGTAGAACCTCATTATATGGAGCTAATTCTCCATTCCCAGCACCGGGGACACTTCGGGCCTTGTCATGGATTCAGAATTTCTTCTCTTTGGGAATAGTCAGTACTCAACTCTGCACTTTTTCTGACCATGTAGCGTCTCAAATGCACGAACCTCTAGTCCTCCTTGTTTCCAGGTCTTGTATTTTTACCACCTGCCATGATATTCTCACCTCATGGAGAGTTTAGGGGTTTTCTTACACATCTGATGAGTTTGTCTCCCAGACTGGGCTACAGCTCGCGAGGTTTATTCATTTTCTTGTCTTTTTATGTATGGCTTCATTTAAAAAAAAAAAAAGAGAAAAACAAAGCTTGCTGGAGGCTGCGTTTTCTTGCCGTTTCACATGCGTTTGATACTGACTGGTCAGTGGAAGAGCTTTTTTTTTTTTTTTTTTTTAGTGCTTGATAGAAGTCACTCATACACTGATAAACACACTGAGTTAAGCGGATGACTTGAACGGACCCATTTGAAGGTTTTTTTTTGGCTTTTTTTCCGGACGCTCTTCTGTTGTATAGCATTTCTGTTCCATGAAGAACTGAAGAAGTCGAACCCATGATTTGTCTGCTGTCCTCAATTTAAAAAAGAAAAAAAGTATCCTTTACGACAGTGCGCTAAAAGAAACCAAATACTGTGTTAAAACGGGTTATTGTGTGCATGTGAGCGCATGAATCAGGTCAACGTTTGTTTGTTTTTCAGTATTTTTTTTCCGCTCTCCCTCTCTCTCCGGTACGCTTCTCTCTCGCCCTCGACTCGAGCCGGAAAAGGAAAGGCAGAAAGATTAATTTAGGGTTCATGTCGTTTTTGAAAAATGATTTCATTTTTCTGGTTTTGGAGTTGAAATAGACGACGACTTCTTTGAACCTTTTACGACCCCGTCTTTTACTGCTCTAACTGCTGTTTGATTTTATTTAACGTACTTCACGTAAGGCACTGACCCATCTCCAGGCTCTAGGGCTGGTACAGTTTTGTTTAAGTGGGAGAGAAAATACACTCTTCCGATACTTTTCAGTATCGCGCGCACCGAGCAGATACACTAAACGAGGAGCGAATGGGCACTTTGAGTGTTATCTGCTGCTGGACGGATGCATGTTGATCACCGTTGCTTCTGTGGAAGGGCTTAAGGAGGACCCACATAGGGGACGGGGAGCTGGTTGCGGCTTCACACGTAGGGCATTTTAGAGCATTTACTCTCGGTTTCCCGCTGCATCTCGTAGATGCCTTTCTTTCGGACAAGCTCCTTTTTTGCTTTGATTCGGTGATGTGGCTTTTTTTTCTTTCTTTCTTTCTTTCTTTTTTTAACTGAGCGGCTTGTGAATTCAGGAATCTGCCATTTTACGGTTATTTTTCTATAGAGCATAATCAGATATTCTATACGCCGTCGTCGGAAAGCGTTTGTACAGATTTTAACCGAGACATATCCTATCGTGTGACGAGCTGTTCATTGCTGTTAGTGGTTCATGTATTATTTTTTGTTGTTGTTGTTGGCGGAGGAAGCGTAAAGGACAACACTGGTCTCTTTATCAGGACGTACAAACCTCAAGTCGTTTTGAATATGAAGTGGATCCTTCTGAAAAGACTCCGAATCACTGGTTTCACACGCCGAGCTGATGTAGCTGGTCAGACTGTATCTGTACGGACTGTTTCTTTCGTTTCGTTTTGTTTCTGTTTCCGTTCGTTTCTCCCCAAGCGTTCGATGCATTAAGTTTTCGTTTATGGTGTAGAAGCTCACACTTTTGTTTTCGTACGAGTAAGCTTTAGGACTTGATTTAGACGTCAGGTCGGCGTATCTGATAACATTTGGTGTTCAAACACCAGCTCAGCCACCCTCCCTTTACCTGTCAGGCGGTGGTCAGGCGCCTCCATGAAGTTCACTCAACTACCAGCACGAGGGTTGGTTTTGAACGCCTTCGGCCGGTGCCGTATCAGGCCAGTGTTGACATTTTTTACATTTTGAGCATCGTCTGTCCATAAAGGATGCACATATCATGTCCAAACCATGCAGCCTTTGCTAGAAAAGAACATCCTTTGATTTTGAGTATGGTATGACTTGGCTATGAGGTCACATTCCCCTAGAAGCCTCATAGTAAAGCAGTGTTTATACCTGGTAGACCAGGGGGGCTGATGGGAAATGTAGTCTGAAAGGCCTTGCTGCTAAATAGATTCTGCTAGCGCAACATTTTTGGGTTTTTTGGGATTTTTTGTGTGTGGGGGGGTTGTAGTCTGCTGATAGCACCACGTTACACATGATACTTGTATAGTCGTCCCGTTCTGTGTTGGCAGATCTTCATCTCCTGCATGGTTTTCATGTCGTTCCCTTCGGCCCGAAGTGGGGCGTTAACTTATTTGGTCATTTACTAAATATCATTTCCACCGTGTCGTGGTTCTGTTTGGTCATAATCTTTTAAAATGTTTTTTTCCCCCTTTTTTGTAAGAAGTAGTTTGAGACTAAATGTTAGTCATTTGTATTTACAGAAATAAGACGAAAAAGACAAAAAAAAAAATGCCAGTTTTGTGGCTGCTCGAGTTTCACTTTACTACTTAAAGCCACCCTGCCAGGTTTCTAGCTGTTTTTTCTAAAGGACGATTTTTCAGCTGACGCTTTGGAAAGCTGGGACACTACTTTATAATCGGGACGGGTGAGACTAAAACAAAAAAAAGGGCGGGGGGATGGGTAGGGAGGGTGGGGGTTTTTTGGGCCACACCCACACACAGCCTTAAAGTGCCAGAGGCCTCAAACCCTCAAGGGAAATGTCTTTATTTTGTCCACTGGCGTTTGATAGCACTCACTACGAACGGGTTACGTACATGCACACAGTCCAAAAAAAGATGAATACATAAAAAAATGACATGCTTACTTTCTATGATGTGTATAATAGCTGTAATTAGATGTACAAACTTTATCAGATCACGTCGAGAAGACCTGCGAAGGACGGACTGATACGGATTGAGCATCGATGCCAAATACTAAGATTATTTCAGATGTTCCCTGAGACTCCACAAATGTTGAGATCCGTCTCTTGACATGGTTTTGTATGGTTGGCTGTGTATATATATTTACTGTTCATGTTTTTTCGCCATTTTACTTTTCTCTCTCTCTCTCTCTCTGTCTGTCTGTATGTCTCTCTCTCAGCTCTTCTGTTTGTAGTGAGGCCCTTTTGTTACCAAACCAGAACTTCACATTGAAGTTTTCTTAAGGTTACTGAGTCAAGAGACAGGGTCAGGAGTTGTCTCGGTGTTTTGCAGTCCTTTTTTCCATCTCTCCGTTCTCACCCTCTTGACTGTTCAACCGACGGAAGGTCTCCAAGGTCTCCGGGTTCCCTAGATACGAAGCAGGGCTGCACGATATGGCCATTACAGTCATATTGTGATTGAAGTATAACTTGGGTATATTGAAAGCATTGGTGCATCGTGTTTTTGAACTGTGTTTTATATTTGACCTTATACTTTCATAATAGCACAATAATTTACTTTTGTTACATTTCAGCGGCGGGGAAATCAGTCAATTCACAGAGGCAATAAAGTGGGAATCGATTCACAGAACAAACTGCTGTAGATTAAACTCATTAAAAGACTCCCGGAGACTTTATAGAATGGGATTTAAGCAAGACAGACGTTTACAACCACCAGAAGACTAACAGGCTAATCCGGTCATATTAACGTTAAACTGTACGGCTGGTGATTTCCCATTGAGGTCAACGCATATTCCCAACAGATCCTTTCAGTTCAGAGGAGCTATAAAATTTAGTTGGAAAACGTTAACTTTCTCACAAGCAAACAAATTCAAGCGCACCTCTATAATGACTGAAACCCTGCCTTGCATGTCTGTTTCTCCACAAGGGGGTGCTTTTAGTATAAAATGCTTGTTTTTATTATTGCATCTTATCGTAAGATGCTAGTATTCCTAGCCCTGACTCATGAAATGATCCGCTGTGGTTGGTCGGGATGCCCCCAGCGACCAGTAGAACCCGCTGTGATTGGTCAGGACAACCCTAGCGACCAGCAGAACCTGCTGTGATTGGTCAGAATGCCACTAGCAACCAGCAGAACCCGCTGTGATTGGTCAGGATTCACCCACCCATGTCAGGGCCTGCAGTGATTTGTCGATGCGATGCCCAGTGAGGGGTTTTGAGTCGCAGGCCAGTATCAATAAGGATTGCCAGACGATGTATCGTGCAGCTCTGCTCCAGGAGGGCATGGTTAGAGGCTATGCAACACTGAGACGCGTAAGCCGCAGACACACCAGCCGCAAGCTGAAGAGGCGATAGTGTACTAAGCTTTAGCTGACGTTTTTTGTCGTTCGGTCACGTGTCTGTGCGTTTTCTTACGTGTGTGTGTGCGTGTATATGCAGCGTTTGGGCTGCCTATCGGCTCCGTTTGGTTCACTCCATGTTTTTTTAGTGACCTTTTTAAGAGTTTAGCACCACTTCGAACAGAACCAGTCCCATTGGAACCCGCGACAGGCCGCGTCAAAGACTCCGCTTCCAGCCGTCGACACACTCTCCCCTTTCTCCACATCCACCAGTGTGTGTGTTTGTGTGTGTGTGTGTGTGTGTGTGTGTGTGCCTCAGAATGACCTAGTCACTTAAGGCTGCATGATCGATTTCGATTGGGAAGGAATCTTCTAGCCTTCCTCACCTCAGTTCCCTCAGAGCTGTTCCGAGGCCCTCTTGTGTTGGGTTTGGGGTTTCGTTATCACGTCATCTTTTTCCTATTTTGTTTGGGTTGTTTTTTTTTATTTCCATTTTTATTTTTTAAAGTGTGTCATGTAGTCTGTTCTCAGCACTGTAAGACAGTCCCTTATACAATATGGAGAAGCAATATCACTGTAAGAAATCTTCACAATGTATTATTATTGTTATTATGATTATTATTCACTAGCACCCTAGGTGTGATAATTGAAGTAAATATCTTTTATACAAACACCAAAAAAAAAATGCCTGTGGTCCCTTTCTCTGTGCCTTTTCTCCTTTCAGGTTCATTTACGACATCTGAACATCCTTCCTGACGAGGAGTCGCAT
The DNA here is from genome assembly GCA_037974605.1 of Nannopetersius ansorgii. Taxonomy (NCBI): domain Eukaryota; kingdom Metazoa; phylum Chordata; class Actinopteri; order Characiformes; family Alestidae; genus Nannopetersius; species Nannopetersius ansorgii. The sequence goes on along the minus strand of JBBPDE010000040.1, from coordinate 23,016,393 downwards.
CAAGCTGTAACTCTGTTTTTGCTGATTTGTCACACTAAGTTGTTTCAGTATTTTATTTAAGACACATTTAAATGGCTATTTCATTTTTTGAAGGAAAATCTTGCCTGTGGTTGGAAAATGATTCAATTAACCCAAATCTTGGTTAACTAGACTAGACACCCCGGGCCTGTTAATTCCACCTAAATGGGGTCTTTCCAACAATATGAAGTTCCAAAAGAAATAGTGAAACATAAAAGAGAATCTTAAGGAGATTATATCAGTCTGGAATGGGTTAAAAAGCCATTCCTGAGGCTCTCGGACTTCAGTAAACTACAATGAGAGCTATTATCTCCTATAGGGGAAAACCTGAAACAGTGAATGAGTTTACACAAGAAACCAAATGAACATTTTAGGAACTTCAGGCCTTGCTTGCCTCAAGTTTAGTGTTCATGATTCTGTCACCTCTGGTTCCCTAAGTCTTTTGGAATAATTTCCGAACTTCTTGGAAGACAGGTGCGTTTATATCTGCCCTAAAGCTAATACAACATTCCACAATAAGAGCAATGTACCAGCAGTGAAACATGGCGGTGGTAGTGTGATGGGCGTGCTTAGAAGATTTTGCAAGGCAAACTCCTGACTTGATCCCCATTGAGATGCTGTTGGGAGACTTTAAATGGGCAGTTAATGCTCAAAAGCCCCCAAGTTTGGTAGAGTAAAAGCAATTATGCTTAAAAAAAAAACATAGACCAACATGTATCCACTGCAAGACACATCTACAGTCATGGAAACAGAAGGGGTTGCAGTGATCACTTGTAGAGTTGACAGCCAGCTATTGGAACCATTTCCCAGAGAAGGATTAAACCTAGTCCTGGGCTACATAGTATTATGAGAACCATGCTCTTAATCCCTGTCTGGGATATCATTGTGTTTAGGGAACAATTGAAACCCTTAAGTGTGACAAACATGCACAAATAGAAGCAAAAATAGAATGCTTGGTGTCTGAGGTTTGCTTCGTTAGTTTTTCATTGGAGCTAATTGGCTAAATAAGGCCTAAATCACCACATGCTCAGGCCATACTAGAGCTATTTAATAGACTAGTATAAGTGGTTTCTCACAATGTATAACTCACAGATACCTGTAAACATAGACAAGTTGTCTGATGGGTGGTGGCGTAGTGGGTGGGACACGTGCCTCTAGACCAAGAGGTCCTGGGTTCGAATCCTACCTTCAGCACATCACCAATGGGTTCCTGAGCAAGACCCTTAACCCCGAGTTGCTCCAGGGAGATTGTCCCCTGTAATTAGGAATTGGAAGTTGCTTTGGATAAAAGCGTCTGATAAATGCCGTAAATGTAATAAAATATGTCAGAATGCCTCATAGCTTCTGAACAGACTTATGAAGGAAGCTTCAGGCACCAAACCTGTCCTGGCTATTGGTGCAATATGCAGTTTCGCATAAAGCGTGAGCTGCTCTGGTTCCTGGGCAACATCCTCAGTAATAAAATGGGCAGAGTAATGGAGCAAGACGGTTCTTGTTGGGACAGCTGAACACTCCACACTCCGCCGCAAGCAGGATCTATTTCACACTGTGGGTTTTTGATAACGGGGGGACATTTAAAACTAAATGCCCTCAAAAGCTTCACTTTTCAATTCAGTGGTCATGATGTTTGGTGTCTCTTCAGCTAATAACCTGTTCCAAGCCTTATCCACCATATGAGCGCAGTGTATCTTACATTCTGGGACAACGTTCTCTGGAGGTAAGGACTTCAGTTGATATGAAGCTAAAAAGGCTTTTTATGTTTGTCTATATAGGAATGCTTACATTGACTGGAGCTAATTGCTGCTTTCAACTTGGCTTAAAAGTCTTAGTAGTTTGGCACAGATTTAACAAGCTAAGCAGGAAACACATGAGCAATAACTTGGAACGTCCTTGATGTTTCTCAAAGCAGCGAACTTCATGGTCCATGCTATAGATTCTGCCATCTGTGTTCACTGTGAGTTAAAGCAAATATGTCCACGATCTCATTGAAACCAGCTTTAAAGAAAAGAGAAATAATCCCAGTGTTCCAGGTAGGAATTCGCAGTTGAGGGATTGTTTTTTATTTATAGTCAGGTCAAAAATTCACAAGCTTTATTAAAAGCAGCTTAAGAAGTGACCCTGAAGCTGACTTCATGTGCTGAAACAGCCGTACAGTTTCGTTGTTCTTGTGCTCTGTTGACTGGGCAAATTCCCACAAACAGAAAACGGATTAGGGTTTACTCACACTAGGCCCGGTTGCCTTGTTCCTGGCCTTAATGGAAAAGATGTAAATGTGTAAAGCAGCTAACCAATGACCCCCTGCGGTTTGCAATAATGTGGACTGAGATGAAAGTAGAACTTTTCGGAAGACAGAGACACCATAAAGCTTTCCCAGCATTCCACAGTATGAGCATCCTACAAGCTGTGAAACATGGTGGTGGCAGTGTGTGGGTGGTGGGATGATTAGCTGTTTCAGGGCCTGCGCATATTGCCATGAAAAGAATTGACCAAAATGTATCCGATGCAAGACTGAGCTTCACTTTTTTAGGAACAGAAATGGCTGCAGTTGTTACTCCTAGAACTGACAATGAGGTTTTATGTTTAGGGCCAATTTTATGCCTCCCCACTCACACTGCTCTTAAAGCCTCAGCCACTTCCATCATCACATCCCTCACTGCTTTATCCTAATCATGCAGTGAGCTGCCAGCATCTCGTACCTTCTGAAACCGCAGCCCTCTAGCACATCCTTCAGTGGATCTTTGGTCCATGAGCATTAAGATGGTCGCTGTTAACTCATTTTAACTCTGTCATGTGCAGTTGGTCCTATAGTCTCTCGTCGGGCCAAATGTCCAGGATGTACAGTCTGTAGACCAGAGTCATCCCTTTGTCTCCATGCTAGTTAAATGGGGCAGCTGTCTTTGGTTTTCATGCTCAGGCTTGGTTAGAGATCATAATGAATGTGTAGTGATTACACTAGATGTGTACTAGATATGTGCTTGAGCTCACCTCCTCAAGCGGGTCCAGGCACGGCTCACCTTAAGTCAAGTCAAGTAGGTTTATTATCGTCTCACCAGGAGCATGGTGCAACACAACAACAAAAACAGAAACGCCACAAGACTACATAAGAGCAGAGTGCAAAGACAGCAAGAGAGATAGAAAAACACAAAAGCAACAAAGCACCAGGACATTTAGGGGGTACTCACTACCCGTGCCGGGGCGCAGTTCTTTTAGCCGTCCCTGGCCCGCTTGGAAGAGGTGAGCCAGAGCACGGTTCAGTTGGACTAGGGCGCGGTTCGCATGTAGTGTGAGCGCTAACCGTGATGGAGCACGGATCAGGACGCGTGACGCCACGTTCCAAAACCATTTTCCGTGCCACAAAAGCTATAGACCTGTTTAGCAACAGGCTGTGAGGGGGCTGTGGACCACCGCAGACCAAACGACTCAAAATTACTATCAAAAA
>JBBPDE010000040.1:22910139-22935374 GCA_037974605.1 Nannopetersius ansorgii | reverse complement strand
CGGAGCGGGGTCACGTGACTCCACACGCGGTAGTGTTTTTAAAGGGAAAGCAATCGAAATAATCGACCTGGAAAAATCTGATCGATTATAGGTTCTGAATGTCGATTTCGATTACTTTTCAATTAATCGCCCAGCCCTAGTCCATATCAAATACATCAAATACCAGGTTCAGCTTAATCGATACTTCATTAGATTAAATCAGGAGCCAAATCAATGCAAATGCATCAAGTAGGAATCTGGAACCAAACCTGTGTTCTTCTCACCAAGTACTTTTTACAAATAAAACAAATTGATTCATTTGATATGATGTATAACACAATAAAACAAATTGATTACCTTTATATGATTGAATGCTTTTTCTTGATTGGTTGCATTTAGCTTGTGTATTTGTGGGCAGAAAGTCCCTCACTGCTCAGATAAACAGCTTTAAACAGTTTAAACATAAGACTTTTGCACAGTACTGTACTTTGGTGAAAGGTTTTATAAATCTCTGTTTCTGTCCTTGCTCTCATTCTGTACATTTTCTGAAGCTGAACTAGTGGCATAATGAGGAAAACTAGTACATAACCCAGTTCAGGAGCTCAGATTGTAAATTGCATCCAGCCCTAAAGGCAGCAAGGCCTTGACATGCAACATTAACTCCGATCGCATAAAGAATGGCAGAAAACATGTTGTTGTTGTTGTTGCCTTATTTTAGCCTAAAGATGCTCGACTGGCCTCTTTGGTTTATTTGCCAAAACCTTTGTTTATTTTTTTCCCCTCTCCATCAAGTCCTGAGACTGTCATGCACATCAAAATGTAAATACGGTATTTTGCATATTGACGTCTCTTCACGGCGGACTAATACAATGAATGTACATATTGAATATCGTTAACCTCGTACAACACCAATAAGATAAAAAAAAATGCATCTGGTTTATTCAATATCAGAAGAGATTAATAGTCTTTTTATGTGTGATTTTTTTTTTCAGTTGTGTGTTCCTCCTACAGTATGTGTTCTAGGATGTTTATGTGGAGTTTGTGTTTGTTTCATTGAATTAAAGATGCTGTAAACAAAAAAAAGAGAATTCTGTGAATTTAAGGCAAATGAAAACATGAAAAAGGAACAATAAAAAGTGCAAGGATTCAAATCTGCTGTTGTTTCTGCATTGCTGGGATGTAAATGAGTCATGATATATACTACCAGTGAGAGGTTTGAGAACACCCCATGTTTTCTGTTTGTTTGTATTGAAATTCAAGCGGTTCAGTGTCTCATTGTTCATTCTGCAGAAGGTTCTTCAAAGCTCCGCTGCACAAGTTCCCATAAGTGTGCGGCTCTTATAAGCTGCTTCGCTTTCACTCTTCTGTCCAGTTCATCCTAAAGCAGCTCAATGGGGTTTAAGTCTGGAGACTTCTGGACACTCCATGTTCTCCAGCTCACCATCTTGTTCTCTTTTCTAAGGTAGTTCTGGCAGAGCTTGGACTTATGTTTAGGGACACTATCTTACTGTAGGACACACCCGAGCAACTACACACAGACCAGAGGAACAGCTGGGAGCTCCAGAATTATTACCCACTTCTGGGTAACCTCGCCATTTTTAAACCTCTCGCAGTTCAGTACTGTCCTTTCTACCATTTCATGCTATTCATTGGCCTTGAACTGTTTGAATTTCTATTACAAAAAAGCCTTGAAACGCTGGGGTGTTCGAAAACTTTTGACCGGTAGTGTATTTCATAAATGAATGTTCAGTTGGTGGATGAATTTTCACATACAAACACGTTTTGGGATCAGAAACTTCAGACGCTACAGTTCCTCAGATACGTTCTTACAACATGGGAGTGACCATGTGCTCAGTTTAGATTGGGAGTGAACTGGGTCACCTCCATCGCATGTAAAGGTAGCCGTGGCCTAGTGGGTAGGCTACTTGCCTACCTTCAGCAAAGCACCACTGGGTTCCTGAGCAAGACCCCTAACTCCAGGGAGCTCCAGGGAGACTGCAGTTAGGGAATGGAAGCCAGTTTTGATAAAAGCGTCTGATAAATGCCATAATGCCACAAAATGTGTAAAGAAAGTCTAGAAAAAGTCAGAACTGTTCACAGTGGAGGTGAATGGAACCAGGCGCCTGCCTCAGAGTTCCCTCACAGAAGATTGCACCACCTGAGATGTTGTTCTACAGGAGTTCTGAGAAGCGTGTGGTCCTACAACTAAACCCATTCATGGTGAAGGAATACATGCAGGTCTTCATGAAGCAAAATAATGGATTTAGTTCCGGTTTACTTTTATACCACTACCAACATTCCATATAAACACTCAACAATGGGGGTCGAGAGTAAATAAAATATAGACGTCTGGTTTCATTCATTACCACAGTAAAGGACTCTCCACAATGAAACATTTCACATCAAACCCACTTTTTGTTTACACCTCAGTGTCTATTAAAATCTATTAAAAGTTTGAAAAATGGGTGAAATTCCCCTTTAGCACCCTTGGCTTATGTATGCAGTGGTATTATAGCAGTTTATAATCGGCATTGACGAAAGAGCATGTAATTTGGTGTCCCTCCCATATTTATTTGGGCTATTAGGGAAAAGGTCACCATTTGATTATCAATGGTTATCAACCATTTGATTATAATTGGCCTTAAATTATATTCAGTTCTAGGGTTTCTGTATTGAAACAACTTCGTGTTCATATTAAAGTCCTAGATTTAAAAACCACTAGCTATGATATATCTGGACCTGTAGTGAGTTTAAACAATGATAATGATGTTAATTATGACCAAGGGAATTAAGATATGGCTGTATTCCTTGGAAACAGGTAAGTAGAGGGTGTACAGTTTGTTTTGGATCTTGTTGCTGGGCGTCCTGTCACTGTAGACCGTAAATCACACAGAGCGACAAAGACAAATCACTATAGTACCTGACACATGCCCGTGATATTGATCCTAATCCCAGTTCCTACAGTACAGCGACTAACTTTAAAAGAGTGAAGTATCCGCTGGTATACTGTCCCCGACATTACAATGTGAATCTGAATGTGTTCCTGCATTTCTGGGGATGCCTGGTGAAAATGAGGGATAGATATTACATAACTTAGTAATATGTCTTATATAAATTAGCCCTCTTTAGATCACAAAATCAGATGGATCTCCAGAATCAGCTCGGATGACATCACACTGATATCATTTTTAAGATGCCAGCAAGCTTACTTTCTGTCCATAGAGGGACTTCCGGCACCTGACAGCTCACAACAGTTGCTGTCCTTTGGATTCCTGATGAAACCTGAGTCACTTGCTGCCCCAGAGTGGCGTTGTCATTGCCAGTAAGGAGAACGTGGCTTTCTTTAACTATAGTCACAGCTCAGGAATCCCACAGTGAGCCGCTGGGTACCCTGGACTTTGACCCCTTTCCTTATTTGCATATTCGCTCCCGCATAAGAGGCCTTTCCCTTTGCCACCTGCAAGAGAGAGCGCCAGAGTCGGACGCGATGGGATCGCACGGTTCCAAAGTCCCGCCAGAGTCTCGGATTCTGCTGCTTGGCCTCGACGGATCGGGCAAGTCCACCCTGCTCTACAAGCTGAAATACAACGAGGCTGTGCTGACCGTTCCCACCGTGGGCTTTAACGTGGAGATGCTGGAAACCAAGGAGAAGGGCTGGACGTTGACCGTGTGGGACGTAGGAGGCCAGCAGCAAATGAGGACCCACTGGAAACACTACTACCAGGACACAGCTGGGCTGGTGTTTGTGGTGGACAGTCAAGAGAAGGGAAGGTTACCTGAGGCCAAGCAGGAACTGGAGCAAATTCTGGGCAGCGAGGACCTCAAAGGATTGCCACTGATCGTGCTGGCCAACAAGCAGGACCTGCCTGGGGCCGTGAGTGAGGCGGATATCATGGAGGCGTTGAATCTGAGGCAGATTTGTGGGAACAGGGACTGGTGTGTCCAGCCGTGTTCGGGAAGGACTGGCGCTGGTCTGGAAGACTGCTTCCGCAGGATGGTCCGCTTTCTTAAGACGGCCGTAAAAGGAGAGAACAACTACAGAGACAGAAACAATATATTCAAGCAAAGAAGGACCACACCATCAGTTGAGACTGGAGTAAGCTGAGACTGGAGGTATCTGCTTGGAAACCCTCTGTTCGCTGGATCAGTCTGGTCTACAGGAGATCTAGCGGATACAGCCGGAGTTTGGCGACATCGCGATATTTTATCGTTATCAGTTTTGTTACTGATACACCATCACTGAGATACGTCTGGTACACAAGAACTCTGACCAGTTTCATGTTTCATTAAGAGAGGAGCTGTTTATCTGCATGCTTGTGCTGAATGTAAATCTTTGCACTAATTTTTGATAGCAGTTTACAGATGTCGCACAAATGTTAGCACATCTTGCCTGTGTCAGAATATCATGGTATGTATCATGAAAATGCTTGTAAATATCATGAAAAACCTTTATTTCCCATTTTATCCATGCCTAAGGCTGACACTTGTTGCATCCATGAACGTAATTTTACTTTGTGAACTCTACATTTCTTGTGAATTTATTTAATGTGCACAGTAATTTCTTTATTCATGCTTTTATTTATTGATTTTGTATCGTACGTTTACCGCATTGGTCATTTTTATATTTTATTTATTTATTTTCCTTTCATCAATGGATTTTAGACCCACTAAGTTTTGTGATTTATGTTGTGGGTTTATAGTCTTGAGTAAAAATATTTCATTTCCATTGAATAAAGTGACATAAACAGATATTTATCTCTCAATAAAAACGAATATAAAAAACGGCACATCCTGTATGGTTTAGAACATGCTTTAAATACAGTTACAGGACTGTTTTGGGATAAAAGTTACACTCGGATTAATGCAACTGAATGCAATCAAATATCATTTTTGATTTTTTGTTTTGGATATTTTGATATTTTTAACACTTGCATTTATTATTTTTTCCTTTGGCACAAAATGAAGTCATTTTACATTTTATGATACTGACCATCTTAAACGAATAGGTCAACTAAAAATAACCAGTTTTTCTCACCCCATATGTGTGGGATCAGTCAAGACAGTTTTGGAGTGGACATGTGGCTTCTTTAGTTATTGCTCAGATTCAGAACTGGAACTACAGGGCTAATGTCAAAGCTCCAATTCACCCAAATGTTTTCTGTAAACCCTTTGTGGTGTTATCAGACTTGTGGACGTGGTTTAAGACACTGTATGACCTACTGTGAACTTCAGTGGGTTTGAATGCTGCATCCTTTTCACTCAACAGGGTCGGTTTTCTCAAACTGCAGGAGAGCTGAATCAGCTTTTATGACAACAGCCATCTGGGGGATCTGGGGCCACATGCTTTAGGAGTACAGTAATCCCCCACTTTTATGCGGATCAGGAGTCATGGATTCAGTCACACGCAGATTTTTTTGAGAACCGAACTCATAGTTTTACACGGAAATCCCCACAATAATGCGGAAACTGCAAATATCCTCCACCTTTTTTTTTTGCTTTTTGTGGCAATACGTTGTTTTTGCCCCGAGTAGATTAGGTTTAATTCTCCAAAAACCATTCACCTTGCCACGGTGTCCCAATACTTTTGTCCCGCAACCTTCCGAGTTGCATATCTAAGTGGGGGATTTTAATTAAAAGAGGGGGGATACGGGTTTACCTGTAAAAGAGGAGAATGTGGGTTTACCATTACATTTTCTTTGAGGGTAATGCATTACACTTTTAAAATAGTTTAAAATTACATTAAAGTGTTCTGGGAGCATATTTGGGGGCCTATTTAGGGTTTACACTATAAAAAGTTGTATAGACGCAACAAGAGGATTACTGTAACTACCTAAAGGCCAAATGGCGTAACTGACCTGGTGGTTAGGGAGTTGCCCCTGTGATCAGGAGGCGGTTCATATCCCAGGGCTGTTAGTGATACTACTGAGGTTGGTGGCTGCCTAGTGCTTTACTTAGTGAATGGGTTAAACATACAGAAATTTCACATTGTGCTCACAGTGGTGAATTCACATGTGACTATAGTGGGCCACTTCACTTTTACTGGTCAGGAAGTTGCCCATTCGATCAGAAGGCGTTAGGTTCGAATCCCAGGCTTTCCGGTGGCACCACTCAGGTACCCTAATGCAAGGCACTGTCCCCACACACTGCTCCCAGAGCGCCCCCTGTTGGTGGCTGTCTGCTGCTTCACTCGGTAAATTGGTTAAAAGCAGAGGAATAATTTCATATTGTTCACACTGTGTGCTGTGTTCACTATAAGGGGCCACTTTTCTTATCTACCCGCCTCTCTAAGACGAAGGCACGAGTGTAGGGAGCTAGGAGAAGTCCATAGGCAGGTGGATTGGGACGTGCCCCTCCACGGCTGAGGCTGCGCCCATACCACCGGCATTCCCACTATGCACTGCGGGCTTATTACTTGCTAGCGAAAAAAATAGTCCAGCAGCTGAGAAGAGGGAGAACAGGCTGTGCTGAAGGAGACTCGACGGGAGAACCCGGTTCTATTTTCTTTCTGCGTTGATCTCTATCCACATATTCGTAAACATGAACGACAACGAGAAGTTGGACAACCAGAGGCTGAAGAATTTCAAAAACAAAGGTCGGGATCTGGAGGTGAGTCCGGTCCGGATGGGAGTCCCCCCTTTCCCCCACTTGCTGTGACGTCGTTTACAATTTGGACGTTTTTCTCTTCATTTGTAAACCTCTGCGTCTCGTAATGGCTCTCGATTTTGTGAAAACAATGTCTACATTTTCCCCAGATCGTCTTACCCCGGCCACAGCGGCGGCTCCGTCTTTTCGGGCCGGTTTTTCTCCGAGCCGCTTCACGTGAAATGCTGCTCCGGGCTAGGTAGCACGCAGGCTAATATGGTGCCCTTTCCTCTACGCCCCGCTGCTTCGTCAAATATATATTTTTTAGGGATATAATATATTTATTTTAATCTATTTAACACCCCAGTCGCTTCACTAACGCACAGCACCGTTTTTCCCCACTTTTCTCCAACCTCTCGGCGTTAAATCCTCTCTTTAGCCTCCTGCTCGCTTTAGCATAGCAGCTGCCCGGCTAACGCTCGAGATGGAGCTTCGTGTGGGATGATAGATGAGTCATTTTTTAACTTGACTAACATCGTGTCTACGAAGCCATCGATCACGTAAAAGAAACCGATTTCATTTGAGATTTTACTCCTTTTCATCCTCATTTGTGCCCTTAAATACGAGGGTTAGCACGAGTAGGGCCTAGAATAGCCCTAAAGGTGCAGCCAGGATGGGCCGAAGTGGAACCAGGCTTGTTTAAAAAGAGTTTTTATGGACAGTTTAGAGTAATAACATTTGTTTAACGCGTTAACTAACGTTTGTGTCTACCTTCGAAGCCTAACCTTGTGTTTTTGTTTTCTGTAATAGCCCGAGTAACTATTAGCTTAGCTTAGCTGGGTGGTTAGCCAGGCTTTGTATGTTAAGTAGCATTTCGAAATCCTCGTTTTTGGACTCCTTGGCCTACAAATGTGCTAAAACACAGCTAGATGTGACTCCCCGGTCCCCTGTCGCGGTGTAATTCATAAACGGCAGGGCTGATGGTCTGATTTCACGTAGTTCTGACTCCTAGAATTATTTTTTCCGGAAAATAATGCCGCTTACCTGCCCCAGTTAACATTAGGAAGGCGATTTTGAGAACTAGTTGATAACAATTTTGATGTCCATCATACTAGCTTCGTCAGTCCTCTCCTTCAGAACATGATGACTGCTGCCTCCATCAGACATGAATCCCAGCCTCTCAGGATGCCAAAACAGATCCGAAAACAGCGGCAGCGATTTAACCCATTTAATTGTTAAAAACGAGACTTTTGTTGGATTACACAGACATCGATTCATCAGAACACACAGTAACTCACCTGGAGCTGTAATTGGTCGGAAACACTGATTTGTTAGAGGTTTGTTTGAACATTGAAGCTTGCTGCTATATCAGTATTGCAGAGATTGATATTGTGATTATGATCAGCAAATGATATATTGTTCTTCCTTGCTTCCATTTAAATTCTTAAATGGCCCAACATATAATCCTGGCATGTCCTAAAATGTTAAATATTGGACTGTAAAAATGCACTGTCCCTTGCTGTTAATTTTTTCGTTGTCTAAAGCTCACTCCTGTTTCTACTTATCTCAGGGTGGTAATTGCCTCTTTAAGAGCACAATGGAGCTTAGTTTCTTAGTAATAAACACTTTATTACCTATAGTAATGTAAATTAGCTGTGGAATAGTCTTTCAGAGGTCACTTGTTCCTTTAAATTCGGGCTGGACCTTTGACTTGAGCAGTGTCCTTTAGATGTCACTCACTTTGTCCATCACTTTGTCTACTTGAGACGTTATCATGAGGATTGTGATTTTAGCCGTGTGTGTTGCGGTTCCTTTAGCATGGTGTCACGGATCAGTTTGCCATTCCTGAGACGCTTGGCCTGCTCTCAAATCACAAACGGATGTTCACAGCTTCTCTTCCTGGGCCATGAGCTCACACATGCCTGGACTTCTGTCGCCTCCATGTAAACACTCAACGCGACACTTGAGCCGATAGGGGATTCCAGCCCATGCCGTATTTTCATTAACTTGATTTGCTTAGAAATAGCTTTTTTGTATGTGTTCATACAAAGTTAATACGTTATTTGACTTGAGAGCAGGCATCGGAAGTGCTGGTACTGCTATTAAAGGAATGCAGGTGTGACATCGTCATGATCTGGATCTAATAATCCAGTTTAATAATAATCTGTAATAAATCCTAAGCAATAGTGAACAACAGACAGCCTATTACAATTTAAAAATATACCACAGAAGCTTAAATAAGACTTCAGCTCAACTGAAATAACATTTTACTCTCCAGCAATATATTATTTCTTTGGCTGTTATCAGTCATTTAAATAGTTTATAGGTCATACCGAAATATACATATAACACTGCCATCCCCTGGTTGAGAGAGGATCACACTGGAGAAATGGCCTCTTTGTTTTTTTCATTGGTTAAATTGCTTTAATGGTTGCACGTTTTCAGCCACACTTGAGAGAACACTCGATTTGTCCAGAGCAGACCTGCTAAGGTGTATTCATGAAGCATGGACATGAAACCATTAAGGGGACCCCGCCCCCAGTACCAGATCGAAGTTAAGCCTAAACTAAAAGGACTTTCAATTGGTGACACTTTCCCCTCCACCATTAGTCTTAAAATAAATAAAAAGAAAGTAGACATGCTTTTGCTAACAGAAGGCAGAGAAACAGAGTGTGTGCTCTTAATGAAACAACTGCAGTGTTGTTCCATCTGTCTTTTTAGGCTTATTCAAAGCCAAGTAATCATGCAAAACCACACACACACACACACACACACTGTATTCTTATCACATGACGGAATCCTTCGTTTTGTTTGATGTAAGAAGCTGCAGGCATCTTGCAGTCCCATGCCTGTTTATATATAAATATAAATGACTTGTTTGTCTACACACATGCATACATATATGCATGTACACATGTAGGTATATACAATAGTTCTTTTGTTATATGTTTTAAATGGATATAAAAACAAGAATCACTTTGACATGAAATGGTGTATATGGGGATCCATATGCTGGAATATACAGAAAAATGTTCTTGATATACAGAACATGTTTTGTGGATGTATTTTCTTTGCTGTGCTGCAGCCTTATTGCTGTTTCTCATTGAAGTTTCTGCCCTCTCCCACAGACTATGAGAAGACAGCGGACAGAGGTGGTGGTTGAGCTAAGAAAGGTATTTTTTTTTTGTTTGTTTGTCATCAGAGAAGTCAACTTGGTTATTACCCACTGATTTAGCTACAGATAAGCTTTCACATGGACCCAATGTCTGTGGGTAGGTTTTGTGCCTATTACTGCCTGATAATGTTTAAATAATGGTCATATTACAAGAACTATGTAGGGCTGCAATACAGGAGGTTAAATTGCCCGATTTTAGTAATTTTAAAAAATTGTGGTTGTGTGGCTTTTTTCCAGAATAAAAGGGATGAGCATCTCCTGAAGAGGAGAAATGTGCCACATGAGGACATCTGCGATGACTCTGACGTTGATGGAGACTTCAGGACGGTAGGAGATCCTCCTGCTTGTTTTGTGTTTTATATTTGTGTGTATAGATATATTTAACAATACAATGTGTTGCATTTTGATATTTGTGATCTTGTCTTTCGGCAAAACAAACGCTGTATCGCTGATTCCGTTTTGATTTATTTGCAGCAAAACACTTCTTTGGAAGCAATAGTTCAAGTAAGTAGGGAAGAACTTTCTCAACCCTGTTTTGAATGAATGTGTGAGCTGTTTATAGTGTAATGTGATGTAAACTCCAAAATTAGCAGTGTCAAGGCTGCATCTGCTGTAGTCAGGTTAACGTGATACACGACACATTTGATTCTAAACACTTCACTTGTTGACGTAGTGCTGGACAGAATCCATTACCGTGACACATCACAGTATCATATAATCTTTGAGTTAACATTCGTAAAGGGCTGCTATTCTGTGCAAAATTACTGTATTATAAATTAGTTGATGACTAAAGTGCATAAAACAGGATTGGAAAATCTGAAAGAACGAATTGGAGTTTTGTCATTGATTAGCTTGGTGCAGAGCTGAATTTGAAAAGCATATTACGGTTTGTCAGTAGTGTTGTGTGTATATATTTGTATTGTTTGTAGCCCTTGTAAAGAATTCTGGAGGGTGTTGTGACGGGGCGAGGAGTAACGTGGAACTCCGTTCTATGTTTGTCCAGCACGTCTCATGTTTTTTTCTCTGTTGACCCTGTTTCAGAACGCTACCAGCGACAACCAGGGCATTCAGCTGAGTGCAGTTCAGGCCGCCAGGTAAACTACAACTGACACATCGCCTCACCTGAGAGCCGTTGGCATGGTAACCGACGCTCAAACATTCCATGCAGGTTCCTACAGAATGTTGCGCAAGAGCAGGCTGCTCGAACCCTCTTGGATACGGCCGTGTTTGTGTGTGTGCTTTACTGTGAAACTGTAGAGCATTTTTACATGTATTAAGCGTCTGTGGTCATGAAATTATTTTTAACCATGTTCTGTTTTAGTTGGTCATTTTTTTAAGCAGTAGCACAATTACAATATGAACTAGACAGCAATGTGTAATGAATCAATATAACATGTCTAATAGTGACAAATTCTGATATTTATTGAGCATTTTTTAGCATTTGCAATGATGTTTTTACAGCATCTGAACATGTTTTATTGTCTTTTGTAGGAAACTGCTATCAAGTGACCGTAACCCTCCAATAGATGACTTGATAAAGTCTGGTATTCTGCCCATTCTAGTGCACTGCCTGGATAGAGATGACAAGTAAGACTAAATACAGTATTTTCCCCTGAGAAGCGCTTATTTGGTGCATGTGAACTTATTGCTTTTTTTTTTTTATTTTGCCCCCCAGTCCATCTCTCCAGTTCGAGGCAGCCTGGGCTTTGACCAACATTGCTTCAGGCACCTCTGAGCAGACACAGGCAGTGGTGCAGTCTAGTAAGTGTATTATCTGTTCTGTGTCCAGTCTTTATTACTTACGCATGTCATATCAAAGCCTTGTAACTCCATTTTCCATTTTATCTTTGAATGTATTTGATCAGTGTAGCTGACTTTTACATGGTTTGTAAACTTCCTAGGACTAGGTTTGTCATGATACTGATATTTCAAACTTAATAAAAATTCTAAGGATGGTGCTCGATACTCGATACTATTTTCGATACTACAGGAAGAAAAAACACAGGGACTCTTTAATAAATTAAAGTGTGCTCAGGGGCCCTCTCACTGATTCCCTGCGTATGACAGAGCTGAGGGTCCCTGTAAAATTTAGCGGCGCTAGGTTTGAGAAGACAAACAAAATGCGTCTTTGGGTATTTTGAAAAGCTCTTTATAAATTAAACGTATTATTGTTAGCCGACTCAGAACTTGGCAGTCCATTTAAAGGCGCCGTTGGGAAAAAAAAACGTTTTTTTCCCAGCCCTACGTAGAACACAATAGGGAATGATTTGAGCTAATAACGAGGGCTTGTTGGAAATGTCTCATGGAGATCTACCGACGCGCTGGTTCTATGGGCAGGAGAGCATTGCCACTGGCCACGTTCAAAACGGTTGGGGGAGCTGAGGGTTTGCGGAAAAGTTTAGCCAATCTACGTTGTTCCCCGGCTGAGCTACATTTAAAGGTGTGTGCCACTTTTTCTTCCTCCGTAGAGAGCCAAAGTCCCAAAGCTCCCCCAGGCTCTCTGGAAGGGAAAAAGGTGGTACTGCCGACGATTTCCGTGAACTGGCAGATGCAAAACTTGCATTTAAGTATCGATATTTGATGCTAATTGATATTGAAATCTATACTAAAACATTAGTGTGAACATTAAACCAATAGAAATGGTCTGACATTTACTGTAGCACTCTTCTATACCACTGATTTATGTCTGTGTGGGCATGTATTTTCACTTAGGTTGCCTGGGATGTTCTAGTTATAAGCCAGCAGCTGGTTTGATTGTTTATTCTATTGGTTCGCTTAAGCAATTTAGTTAAAACAAATTACAGATATTTCAACAAGACAATGCAAAATTCTCATCTCATTAAAAGAATATCAGGCATCATTTAAAATTCATTGAAGCCATGTTGGAAAATAGGTGAAGAAGAACCCAGTCACTGTGGATGGTGTGCGGACAGCAGGGAGAAATGTGTGGGAAGCAGATACTTTTAAATCATTTACATTACTTTGGGAGATGATGACTAATTAGTGCCAGGCCGTCTTCATGAATAGAGGAGCTACAAAATCCTGATAAACTTGAAATTTCCCTTGAAATAAGCCAGACTTTCCCTAAATCCTGTTTCATGGAATACCCTCCAGAAGTCAATATTAACCCAAATAATTTCCATTAAAAATATCTATGTGGATCAGACTTGTGGACATAGTTAAGGACACAGTGTGACTTAAATTCACAGTGGTATGGCGGGGCCCTAGCGGGTGAGATATGTGCCTCTGGACCAAGAGGTCATGGGTTCGAATCCTACATTCAGCAGACCACCACTGGGTTTCTAAGCAAGGCCCCTAACCCCAAGTTGCTCCAGGGAGACTGTCCCCTGTAGTTAGGGAATGGAAGTTGCTTTGGGTAAAAGCATCTGGTAAATGTAAAAATCAACAAAAAGCAGGAATCTGAGACAACACAAGGGAAACAAAGCAGTGATAAATAACAGGACTGAGCTTTAATGGAGAGCTGGATGCAGTTTGAGAGAAATTTAGGTGTATTCAAGTTATACAATAAAGCAGCGAAATTTTGTCTTGGCTGATTGATAACATCTGGGATCAGCTAAAAATTATGCAAATAGAATTTTTTGCCAAACAATTCTATTTAAGGGACCTCCCTCACATTCCACACTGTCCATAGGGGTTAGATTTTTCTTCTCCAGGAAATTTTCCATGTAGCTCAACAAGAGCTGTGTGGCATCTCACATTGTTTTGTTGGAATATCCGTCATTTGTGTGTTTTTATGTCGCTTTAATGAACAAATGATGCTGCAGGTTGATGTGCTGTTGAGTGCCGAAATAAGATCCATTTAGTTAAAACTCATTCACTGAATGAAATGTGGACAAATATCCACTTCAAATTCATTCTGAATTTCATTCCAACATCAATCCATCTAATCGAATGCAGAGCAGAGCAGAAAGAATTGAGTCCGGTGAGCGCTGGCAGGGAGCGTCTGCGAGGAGAACAGTGACTCTCCCGGGAGTTGAGAAAGCAGGCGTACTGACCACAGTGGCAGCCAGCTAGTGAGTCATCACTGTGAGAGAGAAATGTCTGAGTCATGCTGTCTTTTTAATCGTGTGTGTGTGTGTGTGTGTGTGTGTAGATGCAGTTCCTCTGTTCCTAAGGCTGCTCCATTCTCCCCATCAGAATGTGTGTGAACAGGCTGTCTGGGCACTGGGCAATATCATCGGTGAGTAACTTCAGTGTATGGCCCAGACGCTCTCGGTTTGGAGATGGTAGAAAATGGATATTGATACCTTGAGTATCAGTCAATACAGTTTATGTATTTATATAAATATTAATGAGTTTTTAAATGTTTTACACACAGTACTGTGCAAGACTTGGACACCTTAATTATTTTGAAATTATTTAGATGTGCAGTTAGGGTTTTCTCACTCCAATATTACTAAATGTACTGAATAAAGCTAAAGAGAACAAATACAAATTGATGCAAATGCGAATTGTGGTTGCCATAAAAACAGTGTTTGGAGACGCACTAACATGGTTTTATGGGCCGAAAGGGTGTTTTCTTTCTTTCTTTTTTTTTTTAATAAAAGTCTTCTTGCTGCGGGAGGAGTGTGAATTTCTCAGCTCTTACCAAGACACTAGTTAAAGAACAGCTGAACATGTTGCCATATTTACAGGGTGTTTATCTTTAATGAAACCACAACAAACTGTGATATGTCTTTTTATAACTGACCTCAGCTTTAGTATCTTGAAGCCTGTTTATGGGTCTGCTGTGGGTTTTGCTCTGCATTTGTTTCTTCGTATTTTGTCCTTTTCCATGTTCCTTATCAGTGTAAATATGCCTGGCGCTCTTATCCAGAGCGACTTACAATCACTTAGAGTCTCCTCGGAGCAATTGAGGGTAAAGTCTCTTGCTCAAAGACACAACTGTAGAAAGTGGGGTTTTGAACCTACAACTTTGTGGTAGTCAGGTCCACTAGGCTGCTACCACATCAGACTCTCTCCAACTCAACCCACAAAAATGGATTTATTTTTTATATTTTTAAATTTTCACCCCTGATCAGCCAATCAAAAACGTATACACATGCCTTTAGGGCATATTAGTAGATGTTTTGACATTAGAACCATGTCCATATTTTAAAATCTGTAGGTGGTGAAGAGGCACTGAATTCTATAAAAAGATTACAGATAAAATAATAAACAATTAAGCAACTTAAGAACAATAGTGTGATGAATTAGTCATACAGTAAGTAGTGATTTTATGTTCAGTATATCAATGTGTTCTTTGTTGAAGCCCAGTAGTCCAGTATTACTTGTAGTTTTCATCAGAAACCTGGTTTGACTCGATCAGTCCTTCATTAAATTAAATCACAAATCCAAACAACTTCTGGAGGAGCTGAAGACAAATCTGGAATCTAACCTGTGGAACCAAACCTGGACTGAACACGCTGTGAAAAATGGCTTTAAACAATTTGTATAGGTGCCCATGAGTTTTGCACAGTACTCTGTATTTATCTACAAAGGTTGAGGAGGATGTGAATTTAATAAAACGTTCTCATTTTTAATTATTTTTCATATATAAGGGACATGTACATTTTTAAAAGCTTTCACAAACAGAAGTCTATAAATAACATGGAGATTAATAAAAATAATTTAATTCAGTTTTACCCGGGCAGGCGTTTAGTAAGTGCCAAAGTCAACTAACAGATTTTGAAATATGGACATGATTAACATGTTGGTGCTGAGCGATTTAATTTTATTTATTAAAGGTGAACTCATCAGCATTATGGTCATAAGATATTCATTCATAAGATATTCTTCATGAAATATTGCTATTCATGCAAATCCATTAATACAAAATACTTGCAGAGCTTCTTGGGAGTAGCAGTGAGTTAATGATGATGTGTACCCCCAGGCGATGGACCCCAGTGCAGAGACTATGTGATCAGCCTCGGTGTGGTGAAGCCGTTGCTGTCCTTCATCAGCCCCTCCATCCCCATCACCTTCCTGCGCAACGTCACCTGGGTCATGGTTAACCTTTGCCGCCACAAGGACCCACCTCCACCAATGGAGACCATCCAGGAGGTGTGTGTGGTCTTCTGTCATGGTCTTATTGCTTGCTCATCAGGGACACATACACACACATTCACACACACACATTTACTTCACATTTATTTCATTTTGTAAAGCTGCTTTGTGACAATGACCATTGTAAAAAGCGCTATATAAATAAAATTGAATTGAATTGAATTTACCAGTAGAACAGAGCTGGCGATAACGATGACTGCTCTGGCATAAAGCAAACAATTTGAGCTGCATCAGATGGGCAATATATCATTATTGCAGTTTTACATATTACAATTGCTATGCCGTTCAAGATATTAGACTGAATGTCATCATTTTTTTGGTCTTGAAAAGACTTAGTCTGTAAATATTGTTTCAGATGGTACATTTACTTTCCCATCCATTCAGTGCCTAAATTGACAAGACTTCAGAACAATTGGTGAAATCACAAACTGATTTAAAAACAAACACATTTAAATATTTTTCCTTATTCTGTCTACAGTAGTTTAGCTCCATCCGTCCAGTGTACAGATTCATAAACACTTTTAAAGGTTAAAATGGACTCTTGTTGGATTACATAAATACCTCTTTTCTGGAGCTGTGATTGGTTGATTGTGGTTGATTTTGTTTATTGCAGCCTTTTGATATTTCAATATTGCAGAGATGGGTATCATGATAATGATTAGCTATATTGTGATATTGGACATTAGATATATTGTGCCAAATAATTGAGTAATTTATTGATTATAATGGCAAGTAATAGTGTGAGTTTTAAACCAGACAAAATGATCTATGGACCAAAACATGGGGCAAACGAGGAAGCCTTTATCAAGATGCAAACAGCATATTGCAATAAATGCATGGAGTA
The DNA here is from genome assembly GCA_037974605.1 of Nannopetersius ansorgii. Lineage (NCBI taxonomy): Eukaryota > Metazoa > Chordata > Actinopteri > Characiformes > Alestidae > Nannopetersius > Nannopetersius ansorgii. The sequence goes on along the minus strand of JBBPDE010000040.1, from coordinate 22,918,728 downwards.
CTTGACCTCATGCTCGCTTTATGTAAGCTTTGCAAACACAAACTGATTAGGGATTAAGCTTAAGTGGTAAATGTGCTATGCTAAGTAAACCGAGCTCATCCTGATTGCGTGGAAGAGGCTAATTGGGCAGGCATGAATAAGCCTTTGAGGCGCTGCAGGTTTCTATAGTTCTTATTTTCCCTCTCTCCCCTAGATCCTGCCCGCCCTGTGTGTCCTGATTCATCACACTGATGTGAATGTAAGTTTTATCTCGCAGTGTTTAAAGAAAAGCGTTCATGCCAATGACACTAACTTCTCCTTTGTGAACATGTACGTGTATGGCTACATGAGTGAAGAGTGGGCATGGCTGTGGGCTGAGAGTGAGCTAGGCTGTGTGTTGTGTCTGGACAGATCCTGGTTGACACGGTGTGGGCCCTGTCTTACCTGACCGATGCTGGAAACGAGCAAATCCAGATGGTCATCGACTCTGGCATCGTCCCTCACCTGGTGCCCCTCCTCAGCCACCAGGAGGTCAAAGTACAGGTCAGTAACAGTGCACTATTATTAAAAAAAAAACAAATAAAGAACTAAAAACAACCTTATAGCATGGGTAGTGAATGGAGGTTTACCTGGATTATTAGGGGTCAGTATTCTCTGCTGTAGACCCTGGTCCTAGAGATCCAACCATAATGTGCCACACCTGCTCCAGCTAATAAATTCAGGCATTAGTGCCTGGCTGAGGCAAATGCATTAGTGTCTTATGTGACTTTTATAAGTCAAGGATGCTGAATTAATTTGAGTATGTAGTGGGACCTCCATGATTGGTGGCTTTAATAGTGTTGGTTGGTTCTATGCAAGGTAACGAGACTTTTTGGCAATTTTTTTCCCTCATATTGCATGTACATCCATACGTACACCTCGGATTTGCTCGAGAGCAATATTTATTTTAGAAACAAATCACACATACATACACCCCCATCCACACACAACTGAAATGTCTGCATTTATTTTTTTACTCAAGAGGTCATTATCCTAGAGGTTTGCACCACCAATGACCTAGTTTTTGGAAAGCCATGTGTTCATCAAAGATGTTAGTCTGTTTATTTTTGATGTTCTACTTTTATTATTATTATTTAATGTAGGTATTCATGCAGGATTAATGTATAGATAATTGACCCAGTTATCTGTGCATCACACTGCGTGGACTCAAAGCACACATTTACACTAAATCATGACCTGCTCCCACAGTGTGTTCTGTTGTTTAGCATCACCTTTTAAACTGTTGGTTTTAACTCCGTTGATATGTAAAGTAATCTCTGGTGGGTTTGGTTGACAGAGTTTTGCAGGGAAAAATGCAGCATTTCAGAAAGTTTTAGAAAAATTGTCTGTAAATGTTGAAGAGGCTGATAAGTCTGTTTGTTCTTCTGGTAGACGGCGGCGCTGCGAGCGGTGGGGAACATCGTGACCGGCACGGACGAACAGACGCAGGTGGTGCTGAACTGTGACGCCTTGAGTCACTTCCCAGCTCTCCTCACACACCCTAAGGAGAAGATCAACAAGGTCCACACGCAATCACACTCAGTGTTTAAATACACCTGGATTAGTGCTGGACAGTATTGATCTACACTAGTGTTTGTGTTCTACAGTAGTCTGCAAAAGGCACTCAAGCAAATTGTTTAAAGCCATTTTTCTCAGTGTGTGACAGTTAATTTGGTTTTCATTGGGTTTAATGCAAACATAAATGAAAGCAGTAAAAAGTATCAGGAGTTGTGTGAGCTGATGAGAAGAACACAGGTTTGGGTCCAGCTTTCTCTTCAGGTTCCTCCAGCCGTTGTTTGTATTTGTGTGGGGGAAAAAAACATTCCTCATCTAAACAGTTTTTAAATACTTTCGCTGCTGCCTGAGACTTTAGAATAGTGTTTACCGAAACTTTTTCATTCATAATTATTCACGGCACTGCGCTAGTGTATCAAACTGGTAGCCCTTCGAATGGCTTGGCACCTGTGAAGTAGCTCTCAGTATCAAAAAGGTTGGTGACCACTGGTCTGAAATGAATGCAGGACATTATTTTCTCGTGTCGTCTTAACCCCTGTGTAGAAATCAATTTGTTTACCTTCATTAATGCTTACTTTAAACCTTTAATTTACTCCAAAAATCAGTATCAAGCATTGTTAGTCAATACTGCCCAGCACTTAACTGCATGTAGTTTAAATTGGTCTGTTTTTGACACTGCTGATGGTATGGTGTTGGATGTGATGATAGTAGAGACTTGGCACTTGTGTGTGTTTGTGTGATGTGTGCATGGAACTGTACTTAGTTCATTCTAATATAGGCCACAGGAGATGCTCGACCCCATGGATGAAGATCTACTGAAGAACAAAGCTTGTGTAAAGGCTTAATATTTCACAAATGGTTATGTAGTGGGTGGGGGCAGGGTGTATAGGCTTTGTGTGTTTGTATGCATGCATGAGTGAGTGTGTGTTAATTATCCAGCTGGTGAATAGGGGGAGCTGAAGACCACTGAGTCTGTGCAGAAAAAGAAGTGCATTTGAGGCCCATCACACACAAAATGAGGCTTTTCTGTGATTGGGCCAGTGATTAGAGCCTCGAAACCACCCCCTTTCCCAGTTCTCCCAGTGCCAGTGTCTCAGCCAGGGAATGTGGTCCCCCCACAGTTTCCTGGAGTCTGATCCAAAACAGTCACATCAGTTTCTTTATAGGAGCACAGAGTATTAAATAACAACTGTGATCTTTACAGTGCCTTGACTTTTGACTGTCTCTCCTGCAGGAGGCAGTGTGGTTCCTGTCAAATATCACAGCAGGGAACCAGCAGCAGGTCCAGGCAGTCATAGATGCCAGCCTGGTGCCCATGATCATCCTTCTGCTTGATAAGGTGTCTTATTCTTTATTTCTTTTCAGCCTCTTGTGGGTTAATGTAATTGCATTATGAATTTGTGTTTTTTTTTTTCTTTTTTCTTTTTTTTAAGTTACCAGGGTTGTGTGGCAATATACATGGTTAATTATGCACAGTTGCATATAGTGCATATAATATTAAACATACTAATGTGTATTTATAATGGCCTTAAACCATGTATAGAAATGTCTATCCTTTTATTTAGCACAGATTATTTTATAATTTAATAAAAACAATAAAAAACTTATTCAACAATGATGCACACACTCCTTCCACCCACGCTTGTTTTTTGACTTTTAATTGACTCCCTGTTTTAAAAAAACAATGTTATTTTAAATTTCTAAACACCATACAGTTTATATATTTAATTTATAGATCTCTGATTCTGCTCGACATATCATGATCAAAGCTTCCCGTGACATCTGAAGCTACATCTGAATAGATGAATAATTGTTCCTGTTCTTTGTTAGGGCGATTTTGGCACTCAGAAGGAGGCGGCCTGGGCCATCAGCAATCTCACAATAAGTGGCAGAAAAGATCAGGTGGGCATATTTACCGGATCTTGATTATTATTTTTATTGAGTTCTTGAAGAAGCATTTGATTAGATACAGAACAGTTATATTGTATCACATGGTTAATTGTGTCTTCTAGGTGGCCTACCTGATCCAGCAGCAGGTCATTCCTCCATTCTGCAACCTGCTGACGGTGAAGGATGCTCAGGTGGTGCAGGTGGTCCTGGATGGACTGAGCAATATTCTCAAGATGGCTGATGATGAGGCAGAGACCATTGCCAACCTCATTGAAGAATGTGGAGGTGAGGAGTGGCTCCTTTTAGTTTTATTTAGACTTTGGAGTATATATATTTATTGCTGTAGTTTGACCGTGCTGTGCAAAAGTCTTAGCCCCCCCCCCCGGGCCAAGCTGCAAAGTTCCTAAAGATACAAGGAGCCTAGATAAGGGAGTTCCAACCACTCCGCATTCAGCACCACTAGTATACTGATCACCACCTGATCATCTGGGATCAACTGTTTCTCCTGTTTCTTTACTGGTTCAGAGGAGTTAGATGCTCTTTGTTCTGTGTGAATGATTCATATGTAGGTCACTGTGTGGCTTAACAAACAAAAACATTCCTCTGAAACTGGTCAGGTTCAGGGACTGGACTGAAAATGAGGGTTTTTGAAAGACAAGACAGTCTGGATCTTTGGAATAAAATTTGAAGAATGGACGGGAGAGTAACAGCAGAATATTTTGATTGATGTGTGAATGCTAATACCCCTCCTTTTGCCTTTACTCAGGCCTGGAGAAGATTGAGCAGCTGCAGAATCACGAAAACGAGGACATCTACAAACTGGCTTACGAAATCATTGACCAGTTCTTCTCATCTGATGACGTGAGTTTCTCCCTTGTTTTCTTGTGAAGCTTGTGAGCCCTGTCTACAGAATGTGAGGGGATTTAGCTGTAATTTAATATGTCCATTCTAGATTACGTTTTTTTTATGCGAGTGCTGTAGTAGGCTAATCTGTGCTTAAATAAGCTGCTTAAAATATTTGAATTGGTTAAAGTAGCCAAGGCTAATTTAGCTGACGGCCCCGTCTCCCCGCAGATCGACGAAGACTCCAGTCTGGTTCCCGAGGCCATTCAGGGCGGAACGTACGGGTTCAATTCTTCAGCCAACGTGCCAGCAGAGGGGTTCCAGTTCTAGAAGGGCGACGTAAGATCCAGAGTTTTGTTTGCGATGCAGCACTCTGTTCAACATATAAAAACAAAAATATAAATTAGGAGAGAAAGAGAGAGAAGCGCGCGAGAGTGTGAGAAATTAGATCCATTGTGCTCTGCTCATGGGATCCATGGCTGCATCTAATCCAAGAGAAATTGTGTGGATTTCGTTTGGCACCCTGGAGGAGGATCCAGTCCAAATGAAGTTTGTGATGGCGAGTGCGTGCGAGTGAGAGTGAGTGGCTACTATATGTTGTAAAAAAACACGACCATCAAAACACCGAATGCGTTCAGAGAACATTTTCGTGAAACTTCACAAAACATCGGGACGTGTCTACCAAACGACGAGAAAAGCAAACAAACAAACGAAAACCAAGCGGCAGCGGAGAGCCAAGACACCGACTAGAAATTGGAGGCAAAGACACAAGAAAAAAAAACCTCTGAATATGAACAGAAAAACAAAAAAGACGAACCATATCACACTTGAGAGGTTCCGAGGAGTGGGAGGAGTCACCCTGGCCGGCCCCTCCCCCCCACGCTGTGAGAGCTGTGTGTGATTGGGCCGTTTGGCGAATGTGAATGTCTGGACTCGGTCGCCGCGGAAGGCGGCGCTCATCTCCTTCCCGGACCGAGGAATTCTTTAACATTTTTAGCGCACGGGCCGCGCCTCCGCACCGTCCGCCGGCGCTATGCGTGCGAGTGAGCGGACGAATGGGGGGTGTGTGAGTGTATGTGTGTGTGCGTGCGTGTGTGGGAGAGAGAGAGAGAAAAAAAATTTTGTGGACGCATGCGGAGAGTCACCATCAGAGCATTTAAGCAAGTTGGGAATTTCAAAAGAAGGAAAATAAATAGTAAAATGGGGGGAAAAAAGAGAAGTAAACAGCCCAGGCGGAGAGGCTGATCTGATCTAATAATAAAGAAAAAGTCTTCAAAAATAACAACCAACAATTTAGGACAATGTTTTTGTTTTTGTTTTTATTTTTTTCCAGTTTAGAATAAACACTGGACTGAGCTATGGGCAGAATAACGGAGGCACATTTAAAAAAAAACAACAAAAAAACAAAAAAAAAAACAATTCAAGTAAAAATGGTGCACTCCAGCTTTTGGGATTTGCTTTTAGTCTCCAGTGTTTTTACTTTTTATTTCATTTTAGCTTCAGGTTTATGTTTTCAGTGCTTGTGTAGAATTGAGCGATTTAAATCAAGCCCCCCATAACCCCCGCACCCCCTATTAAACCGCTGTAGTGTTTCCTCACAAGGTCGGTTTGATGCTTTCACCCAATCTGATCTTCTGCATGATTTCTTTCCTTTCTTTTTTCTGTTCTTGAAACTTCTGCTCTGCTGTTAAGCTGTCAGAATATGACGTGGGGGTCATTTACAAGTCACAAGACCTAACTTTTGGCATGTACCAAACTACAGCATAGTTTTAGGGGTTTTATATTTCATTAGGTATGTGTTCACAATGTAACGTCTTTTTCTTTCTTTCTTTTATTAGTAAACTGCTGTTCAGGTGTTATGTCCTTAACCCCCCCTCCCCTTTAAAAAATCCACTTTTGTATCTACCTGGTCTAATCCTAAACCATTTCATTCACACATGAGGGTAAAGATTAACATACATTGGGATGTGGATTTGATGGACACGTGCCAGCACCCTCAACTATATGCATACAATTTTTTAAAGGATTATTTTATTATTTTTGGGGAATTATAAGTGTAGATAAGATAGTCCTAATTAATGTCGAGCCACATGGGGAGGTAAGAATCTTCACAGTAGTTTCAATGATTTGAAATAAATGACCTGCCTCTTATTTTGGGGTGTTCCTATTACCGGGAGAGATGTTTTTTCATAGTGTGATAATCCAGCTCCCTCAAGTCTCTGGTGGCTCGCAGACTGTTGTGCGGTGCCTTCTTTCTAGAGCACAAAAAAGAAGAAGAAAAAAAAGATGCATGAACAAAAAAAAAGTGCTGTTCTTGAGTACATCCTATTGTCCTTTCTCCCTTTAGAGCCCCTTTTATTTTCCTTTTTTGTGTTGAACTTCAGAACACTGTAGAGACGGATTACTCTTTGTGCTCATAACCTTCTGTTGGACATAGGGGTCTATTTACAGCATTCCTTGTTAGCGAAGATGTGGTTTCAAAGAAGGCGGGGAAATAAAAAACATTGGAATTAGATGGTATGCTTAACCTGTTGAACATAGACTACGGGCTAAGTTTCTTTGGTGAAATAAATATTGAAACCATACCACTGTTCGTGTTTCATTGCAGGTTTTACTCTGTCGCTCCCTCTCTGTCTCTTTAGCTCTCTCTGTCTGTAGCTCTTTCTGTGTCTCTGTCTGTCTCTCTCTCTCTCTCTGTCTGTCTGTCTCTGTCTGGCTGTAGCTCTCTATCTCTCTCTGTAAAAAGTGCATGTAATAACATTTCTTTATTCCACATACATGCATAAGCAGTTTTTCTCTGTTCACTGCTGGAGAACCGTGCATACCCAAAAAGTTGTAGCTGTTTCTTCTAAAATTATGGCAGTATGAGCCTCTATTATGGGAAGTCCACTCAAAATTGGAACATTGCTGTAAGGATTTGTTTGCACCCTTGAGAGCATTAGTGAGGTCAGGTACTGGTGCTGGATGGAGCTTCATCACTCCACATGCTAACGCCAGGGGACTTTATAGCCCTCCAATCAGCACCAGGCTGCAGGTGTGGACACCTTCACGTGTAGCTGATTTCAGGGGAGTTGTTTGATGGGGGTCAAAGTCGAGTTTATTATACTGCACTTTTCCAACTGCCGTTGACAAAGCAGCTTTATGGAATCCAGGTCTGAGACTCCAGTGAGCAAGACGACAGGCGATGGAGGTGAAGAAAAACTTTCAGCTGGAGGGAGAAACGTCAGACTTAAAAGGGGAACAGAGCCTCCTCTTCTGTTCGAAACTGATTAGCTAAACATTCTATTACTGTAGAGATAACCTGTCTATATACATGCATATGTACGTACATAAATGTGTCTATACATATACAAACATGAATACAGTACAGTGCAAAAGGCACGAGTGCAAGTTGAAGCCACTTACATCAGTGGGTTATTATTCCTCTAAGTTAACATTAGAATAAAGGAAAACGAAGTTGATATTTTATGACATGATCTTGTAGGTTGGTGATCTGGTTAGAGGAACACGGGTTTGGTTCGCTTCCAGATTCCTGCTCTATTCCTCTAGTCATCGTGTGGATTTTGAAAATTCAATAAGCAACAAAACATTCAATCTAATGGAGTGAAAAGTGCGAACCCAGGTGTTTGATAGAGCTAGAAGTAAAACTTGGCTTCCATGGGGAAAGAGGCGACATGTTGAAAGACAACATCGCAATGAACTGTATTAATATTTGTATTTATTGTAAATAGTGTTTAACATTAGTGAAAGAAGTTTAAAGAGGGGGACCGTCTCTCTCCATCTTGTATCAACAACACGCCTAGACCCAGACTGCCCATTCTGTCAGTGGACAGCTTCATTTGAACTGATTTACATTTATGGCATTTAGCAGACGCTTTTATCCAAAGCGACTTCCATTCCCTACCTAGGCTTAATCTCTCTGGGGAACTGACCCAGACGCAAATAATGTCTGGAGCTTGAGAAAATACGACCAGACTGAGGCACCGCTGGGATTCGAACCCAGGATCTCCTGTTTACTAGACAGGCACTTTAACCAACTAAGCCACGGCGCCACTTCGCTTGAGTTCGTCACTCCAGCACACCAACCTGCTCCCTCCAGGAGGAGCGGAACCTCTGGCCTGTGGAAACTGGGTCACAGATCACACAGCTCCCAGAAGATGAAGTCCGGAGTGTCCCTGCTGCGCACACAGCAGAAAGACTGAAAACTGTAGTCACATTCCGGCACTCAGCAGCTACATAGAGAAGCTGAGTGTATATATATACGACATTTTTGTTGCTTTTTTATATATATGTGTGAGTGTGTGTGTGTGTGTGTGTGTGTAT
>JBBPDE010000040.1:22883742-22910039 GCA_037974605.1 Nannopetersius ansorgii | reverse complement strand
TATATATGTATGTATGTATGTATGTATGTATGTATGTATGTATGTATGTATGTATGTATGTATGTATGTATGTATGTGTATCCGTAAAAAAAATGTGTAAGATGAGATCGGTCATTTCTCAGGTCTGCAGCCCTGAGCTTCAAAACTTGAAACGGAAAAAGCTGATTGGTGGAGAAGAGGCGGCGGAAACACGCATGCGCAAATAACGTCGAGTTTCGAATCGATTCTTTAGAACTTCTTCACTTCAGTGAATCAGACTGACCTCCTGAATCATTGATTTATGATCCCAGACTGATCAATATGTAGCCTTTAACCAGTCTTTTGTCCTTGTACCTGCGCAGTTCTAGTGATGAGACTCATATTTAGTACAAAATGTTTTTGTAATGGTTGCCTCAGCAGTGAAGTGTGAAATATGACTGTACTGTAATTTAGTTTATATATGATCAGCAGCTCAACATCAGTCTATTAAAACACTCAAATTTGCCATTTGTATTTCACATAACTGTGAGTTATCTATTATTTCTATACCCGTGGTGGGTGAATATAGGATAGTATTTTAATATAGTGTTTATTCGATTTTTAGTGTTTATTACACTTTATATTTTATAATGTTCTTTTCTTTGTGTCACGGCGTTTTCTAGTTCAGATTTATTCAAAAGAATAAATAAGAATCCGTTCGAGCGGTTTTCCCGAGAGAGTCTGTTCAAAAGAGTCGGATGGAAAGAGCCGGTTTGTTGACTCGCTGGTCCAGCAGGCGGTTTATTGTTACTGTGAACAAACACCAGGTGAGTCTCCCGCTTACTTCATTCAGAGTAACTTTAATATTTTTAGTCAGAATGTCTGTTGTTAACCTCGGTTGATTTAGTTCTTTACTTTATGAATATATTAAAACAGGGCGGTCGAGGACTCGGTTCATTTTGAATAGAAAACGGTATCGACTAAAGTAGGCAGGCATAAACAGCGTTTTACACTTTCCGAGGTTTAATTATGCAGTTACATGGGCAATTTGAGGTTTGCGCTTACGCTTTTGATCGAGTCCTGACTTGTCAACTTTCTCAGAAAGAAAGAAAGAAGAGGAAGACTGTTTTGTTTGGGGTGCGTTCACTGCACCCGGAATATTTATTGAAGTGTTCCTACAGAAAACAATCTCGATTATTGTTGTAAAAATGTTTTTCTGGAACACAATTAACTATCTTATGTGCCTTCATGCCTGTCGATGTGTGCTAGAATTGTGTAAATGTGTTAAATACTTGGGGACGTTTTGTTCATCTTGAAGGCAGCCTTTTGTTTTTGTTTTTTTCCCCAAGCACCTCACTGTTTGGCGAGATTGTGAAAGAAGCTTAAATGGACCCAATTAAGGCATTCCTATTAATATGAAAGAGTGTGGTTATTGTATAGGTAAAGCAATATTGACCTAACCATGAATGTAAAGCACTTCTTTATGTTTTTGTAATAAACGTGGATCGATAGTCTGATCACCCCCAGCAGAAGGGACTGGCTGCTCCTGGAGGCTGAAAGTAGGTTAGATGTCTAAGCTGCACGAGGCAGTGGAGGAATTGGAAAAGGCTTTTTTTTTTGTTTGCGACTCCGCATATAACTCCATTTGTGCCGATCAGACAGTGTAACCCAGTATAATCCCCAACAAGACCAGCTCAGCTCTCAAATTTCAATCCCCTTTATACTTTAACAAGTTACTGGAAACAGTGGTTGGGCTGGACGTGCAGTACCGAAACGTCAACCTAGAATTACAACAGTGCTGTACAACATATAGTCCATTAACCATTATCACAATGTCAGTCTCAGCAATACTGATCTTCAGCAGAAGGCTGTGAGATGCAGATGAGCCACTCAGTGTTTCTGACAGGGTGACCAGTCACAGCTCCAGGTGAGTTACTGGGTGTTCTGATGAATCAAGATCTTCCTGAAACCTTTAACCACCACAAAGTTCACTAAGGTGATTTTAAAACGCTCATATTGCACATTTTGTATTTCCCCAAAATCTTTACCAAAAATATATTTTGTTTCAGCTCATCCTTACATGGCCATTTTCCAACCTCTGACCTTTAAGACTGGTGTATATAAATGATCTGTTTTCTGATTAGCTCCCCTGTATTGCAGCTTGGGCAAACGGAAACACAGGGCTGAAACACTTAATAGTACCTCAGCATGAATGGATGGAGCTAAACTGCTGTAGCCTGAAAATGATAGTCAGTGTGTGACATCACAAAAAACCCTGATATGCAGTTTAGGTCCTGTTCATGGACTGTATGGATGAGAGGTGAATGTATAAAAAAAAAAATTGCTTCAAACCTCAAATTTCAGAAGTGATGTTATAGGCTATTTAATTATATTGAATGTAATCGCAATAACAATATGTAGCAGTAAAAATAACACTTTAAAATAGCACTAGGTCCAGTAGGCTGTATTATAACCCTTTAGGTTTAAAAGCAATCAGCACTGCTAATCAGAGTTCAGCTATTTTAAGAGACACCCATTGCTGACACATACAGCATAATCTCCAAAGAGTGGGACTGACCAATAGAATGGAACTTGTCAGCCTGAGGGGTCTACGGCCCCTCAGTACTGGGGTGTGGAGTTCTCTAGACTGATGGAACTACATTTAGGGTGAATCAATGCATGGCCGCAATCAAATCCTCACAACAATGTTCCAAAAACATTAGCGCCCCCAGAAGACTAGAGGCACTCACTGAAGCAAAGGGGTAGATGGGGAGTTTTGGGAAGGAGGCCAAACAAGATCAGCAGGTGTCTACAAAGTTTTGGGCATATATTAGACATTCATTAGAACCTAAGGCTACCAGAGCTTCTTCATTCCGTGGCAGTAATTGTAGCTGACCCAGTTTTTCCAAACGTGGTAATCACTGGACAGAAATAGTTCTTTACAGAGAGGTGCTAACCATGTTGCTAGCTTGCCAGATTGCTGCGTGACTCCTAGTAGTGTTATCCCACATCCACAAATCTCGCATCTAGTCAATAGTTCTACATCTGGTCGGTGCAGCTAAACTGTTTTCCTGCATTGGTCAGCATTTCTTTAATTTTCATCACTGTTGTGCTAACAGTTGCAGGCATGTGTTTTAGAGGCATGATGTAATTTTTGAGCCTAGCTCAAATTAGTTTCCTCACACAGAAAAGGAATGAGGCTGTTGTTCTGTTGGGTTTTCAGCAGGTGGTGTGGAGGACCAGAGAACAGCAGCCAACGCCCCCTTATTGTGGTATGGATAACCTGGAGGAGGACCTTACTTGTTCGGTTTGTTACTCCCTCTTCAATGATCCCAGAGTGCTTCCCTGCTCGCACACTTTCTGCAAAAGCTGTCTGGAGAATGTCCTCCAGGTTTCCACCAACTTCTCCATTTGGCGGCCACTTCGGCTCCCGCTCAAATGCCCCAACTGCCGCAGTGTGGTGGAGCTGCCGCCCAATGGTGTGGACGCCCTTCCAGTGAACGTCTGCTTACGCGCCATTATAGAGAAGTACCAGCGCGACGATCAGCCCCGCATTCCGGCCTGCCCTGAACATCCTCGCCAACCTCTGAACGTCTACTGCGTTCAGGACTGCAAGCTCATATGTGGCTTTTGTCTCACCATTGGCCAACATCAGGGCCATGCCATTGACAACCTCCAGACGGCGTATGTTAAGGAACGGGACACGCCAGCTAAGCTTGTCGAGCGTCTGACGGACAGGCGCTGGGAGGAAGTGTGCGGCCTGGTCGAACGCTTGGAGCAAGAAAAAGCTCGGTATGAAGGCCTGGTCCGTCAAGACCGTGAGGCTGTCTTGCAGTTCTTCCAGGCCATAGAACGGCTTCTTGCTCACAAGAAAGAGCTGTTCATGAAAGCTCTGGATGGGGCGAACGTGCGGCTAGCCGGCGTCTACGACCCACTGATTGAGAAACTGAAGGACATGAAGGAGGAGCAGCTGGATCTGATCTCTCTGAGCTCATGTCTGGGAGATGAGGAGTGCCCCCTTACCTTTCTGGAGAAAGTTCACCACCTGAGGGAGAGGGTGGACACCTTGACGCAGACGACACTATCAGAGGTCCCTTCTCTCTCCATTTCGCCCCGCATGGAAGACTTCCTTGGGGAACACTGGGCCAACGTGACCATCGGGAGGCTGGAAGATGGTCCAGTCCCAAAAGTCTCCTGCCACGTAAAGGAGTGCTCCAAAGGGGCACCACGGTCAACATCAGGTCAAAGATGGTTTCGGGTTCAATCTTTGACTTCCGTTGCCTTGCTAACACTGTTCCTGTTGCTAGTTCTGCTTTTATGGTTGAACCCCGTGGGTGGAGCATCCCTTGGGTTTTCTCTTCTATCGCAGATTAGTCAGGCTGTTAAAAGCCTAGCAGCTGAACTGACTTTTCCACTGCACGGATCAGGGATGTTCCTCTACTGCACGCTTCGTGACCTCAGCCTTAGATTCAGCTCCTATATTTCCGCTCTGGGAGAGAGCACGTATCAACACGTGGCCTTCTTTTTCAAAACCATTCACTAATGCTAAAAGCTCAAAAGTGCTGTACACTACTGACCTTGGACACAGTTTGCAACATACTGGCACACATTCACAGTTAAGCATGGCTTCTAGACAGCTGAGGCTTGCTAATTTAATCTCAGGAGTTGACAAGTCACAATGTAGTAACACCTATTCCTGTACAGAAACACAGTAGAACAATACAGTGAATAGTACAGTTCTAACACAAGTAAACTTAGATGAAATATTTTGTAAGTTGTCAGAATAACTTGCCTGTTTTCTATCTTGCTGCTGTACTTTCATTCTACTTTTTTAAGTCATACTTTTTTCTACTTAATATTTTGAATCCATTTGTCTACTTCATTATGAATATTTCTAAACTGCACGTTTTATTTAATCAACTTTGAATGAATTCTCTAACCGCTAATGTTAAGCAGGTGCCCTGGATACATAAAGTGGCCTTATCTATAGCCTTAAACACCGACACCTGTAAGACAGGTCTATTATGCTGTGTAAGCTTTTTACTGACTTAACAATGAGGTGGCAGAATTTATTTTTTTTAAAAAGGAATGTCCTCAAAATAATCATCCGTATATATAAACTTTAATCGTATGAACAGCAGCAATAAGTTGAGGGGTAAAGGACAGGTATAAATCACATAGGAGGAAGTAAAGAGAAAAAAGTAAAAGTTTCTTTTAAAAAGATCTGAAAAAGATGAACAGAAAATGTGGCAGATCACAAGTACATTTGTGATTTGCATTTATCCTGATGCAGCTTCAATTATGTTTTTGAGTACAATGGATTTGGGGTTGATGCCCACATTCTTTGTGGTGTTGTGTGTCTTGTAGATGCCTATCAGACGGTCAGCCATCTCAAACATGTTGTTCCTCAGAGAAATAATGATGAATTGGGCATTCTTAGTTTGTTCCTGGTAGGAGAAATACAAGAAAGGGGAGTCAATGTATGTAAAATGTTGGTGGACATAATTAAACCTTTTCAGCAAAACAAAGCAACAGATACAGTTCTATAATGGTAATTTACATAATTAGGTCAAGTTTTTCCTTCATTCAAATAAAGGTGCCTGATGAAATTTGAACAGGTGAATTCTGGATGGCACTTTTCAAAGGTATTTTAAGACAAATAAGCCAAGTTATGGTGGTGAAGCCTTGTAATATGTAATCAACAGTTCAGTACATTTGGGGCAAGAACATCAAGTAAACAGACCAAAGATTTAACTCACGTAAATATAGCAGGCCACAATGGACACGTTCTTGAAGTCCAGTGCAGCATCAATCTCATCCATAAAGTAGAGCGGTGTGGGCTTAAAATGATGCAGAGCAAAGACCAGAGCCAGGGAACTCAGTGTCTTCTCTCCTCCAGACAAGTTGTAGATTTTCTTCCAGCTCTTTTTAGGAGGACGCACACTGGAGGGAAAGGAGTTTAATTAGCCAAAAGAGTAAAGTAACAAGTGAGACTAAAGTGAGCAGTTATGAGTCCAGATAACTGCTTTAACAAGCAAAATCAGACATTCACACATCTGTACACTCACCACACTTAAAATAGTTGTTTCTAAAGACCAAACAGTTGAAGAACAGACTGTAAACTACAGGTGTGGACATCAGATTTTTCACTCCTTCGTGTTTCTTACCTGAACATGATGCCCTCAGAAAAAGGGTCCAAGCTGTCCACCAGCTCAAGCTCAGCATCGCCCCCTAGTGTCAACATCTGGTAGTTTTCCTTCAGCTTGTTGGTAATAATATTAAAGCCAGCCATGAACTCATTCAGTCTCTGCTTCCGCAGGTCCTCACAGCCCCGCTTGAAGTTGTCTCTCTGGTTGGTGATCTCATCTAGCTCAGCTACTCTCTGCAAATACTGCTCCTCCTACACACAAATACCACAGCAAGAGTCAAAATAACAGCAATTAAAATGCATGAATAATCTTGGAGTTTTGATAGTTCCCCTCCTCAAATACACTCATAAACCTGGAAATAAACAGGAGAGTTTAACCAGGTGTGCTTGAGAGGGGTAATCAACAAACTGCAATGGACACCATCCTTCCAAGACTGGCACCACTGCTGTTGATTCTTTCCCTCCATTTCTCATCAGGAAGTTAAAAAAACAGCCCCATTTGTTTTGATCGCCCCCTACAGGTCAGCAAGAGCTTATCTTGAAACTTAGTTGATTATCTACAACACAAGCTGAATGCAATGCACTAGTCTTGTTGCATTTTACAGATATTTAGTTGAATGCTAATTTAAGTTAAGATAAACATCTTGAAACCATCTATAGTAGGAGTGTTCCAAAGACAACATCCACATACCTTCTTCTTGAACTCAGCAATGGCTCCTAGGTTAGGTGTCATCTGGGCACAGCGTTCCTCCAGCAAAGCAATCTCATTTTTAATGACATCTGGGTTCTTAATGTTCTCCAGTTCCTCAGCAGTCAGAGTAGGCAGTTCCTCTGCTGGTTGGTCATCAATGGTATGCAAAGCAAGCTTTGATGCCTAAAGAAGATCCAACAGTGACAATATAATATTTTAAAACCAAAAGTCTTTGAAGAAAAGAAAAAAAGCTAGTCTAAAGATGGCTCACCTCTTTTTCCCAGTGTTTGCACTTATTGTGGCACTCAACAATAGATGTGTCAATTTGCTCCACTTTCAAACGGATATTCAGTGATTCTTTCTGCAAAGCATGCTCCTGTTCCTGTATGGCCTTGATCTCCTGCATTACTCCACGGTGTTCCTCCTGTACCTCAGGCAGTGCCTCCTACAAGCCAGGCAGATCAGAGTTTGGAGCTTCAGTTTAGATGCTACAACAGTTAAACATTCATTAAAAATTAAATAAAAATAACCTATGTTCCACAGTCACTATGCAAAAACACTGCACACCACAAAGCATCTACACCATTAACAATATAAAACCACAGGCTAAATTGTCTTAACATCTTACAACCCCAATAAATCTAATGTGGATATACCAAAATACCTCAGCCTCTCGGCAGGTCTTCAAGATCCCTTCCCCTTCGTCCTCCAGTTTCTTCAGCAATTCCGTAAGCTCCTCCATAAGCTTCTCGTTCTCTGCAATTTCTGCCTCTAGACGTACTATTACTTCCTCAGATTTCTTCAGATTGCTATGAGGAAGAGGACAGCTTAACTGGTGAAAAGATTCATAGACCCAGTTACCCATTCTTTTGCAGTGCCTTCTGAATGGATTTTCAGTTTGCATGAACGTGCAGGATGAGTACAACATACATATATGTAGATTGTTACTATAATAATTTTTTTTTAATTATAAATTTAACCAGACGTGAAGTTTCACTCACCGTCCTGCAGTCTTGATAGCCACTTGAGCTTTAGTGATGGCAGAGGAACGTTCATCTAATTCTTTGTTGACCTTATCTAGTTTGTCCTGCTGAGCCTTTAGCTTGTGGCTGTTGATGTCTACAATTAGGGTGTGGAGTCGTTTCACCTCTGCCTCCACCTTTCCTGCCTTGTTGGAGGCAGCCTCAAAGTCTTTGTAGAAAGAAAAAAAAGGGTTAACCTTTAGTTGGCCAAACTTTGCAGTTATTAAACTTGTCAGGTTCACGGTTTAGCATTTTGTCCCTCCTCAGCTCTTCCAGCAAGGAGACATGCGGCAGATAAAATGCAACTCTGGTCATCCTGGAGTTCCACAATGTGTACATTTAAGAAGTTTAATTCTTTAATAATGTCAGACACATAAAAAGAGTAATCTTCCTACTTTTCTTGAAGGCATCCAGGCCCTTCTCCATTTGTTTTTGCTTGGCTTTGTCTGGAGCAGCAGCGATAACATTAGCTTCCAACTCCTTCATCTGAGACTTCAAGAGAATTTCTTGCTCTTCAAGGCTCTACAGAGAATAAAATTGCCCATTTTTCACTTTTTAATAATTGCATTAATTCCATGGGGTGGACAAGGATAACCAAATCTTTTGGTTACCTTAACTCATCTAAACTTGTATATAACACGTTATATGTATAATAAACACGTTTTAAATGCTTTTTTTTTGTATTGTGATTTTCAAATCTTTAAATGCAAATGTGATTAAAGAAGAATAGCAACAGGATAAAATAAAATGTTAGATGCTGCTCACTGGCGAGTTGTGCTATTTTTAGAACAGATCCATGGCTACCCGTGTGGTCCTTGGGGGCACCATGTTGGTGACCCCTGCAATATAGATATCACCACTTTCCATAGAGATGCTGAAGTTGAATACACACAGCAAAGCTTTTCTTTTAAAACTGTTGAGGCATTCAGAGAGACTTTTGAGGTGTGTATTCTGGCTGACCTGAATGCTGGCTGTGTATTTCTCCAATGTGTTCTTCATGTCTCTGAGCTCCCGTCTCTGTTTGTGCACCTTCTCCTCAAGCTGCTGTTTCCTTTGCTGCCAGTCCTGCAGCTGCACCACCTTCTCATTCAGTGCACTCTCCATACGATCCAGCTACACAAACACACACACAGTCAGATACACTATGGTCTCGGAGGCTGTGGTCTAATGTGGAACAGATGGAAGTGGGTTTGTGATCTCACCTGTTCCTGTGAGACTTCAGTGCCAATAGAAGAGCCCATTCTGCCCTTCATTACACGTCCTCCTCCTCCAGTCATGGTGCCTGAGAGAAAAAAAAGTGTGAATGTGCGTAAAAGTAGAAATCTGATGCATTAGCGGTAAAATCCAATTAAGAGGGTCGTACCAGCTTGTTCAATGATCTGTCCTTGCAAAGTAACCACTCTCCAGCGTTTCTCTTTCTGGAAGGCCACTTTAGTGGCCTGCTCCAAGTCTTTGGCCACCAATGTATCCCTTAGGGCAAAGTAGAACGCAGGACGAATGGATTCATCCTTCACCTTCACCATGTCAAACAACCGGGGAATGTTCTCTGGAGTGGAGACTGGAGCCATGCTTTTTTCCCAGACCTTCATCTACCAACACAAACAATATTTAGTCTGATGTTCTAATACAGAATAAAAACACATTTGTGCTAAATGTATCATAGTGATTAAATTCAAATGAACAGAGTATTGTTACATTCAATATTTGGAGTAAAAGTTAATGTAACGTGCTTCATGTGTAACAGGGTGTTTCATAAACATTCATCACTACCTTATCTAGACCAATGAATGTGGCCACTCCAATATTCTGGGTCTTGAGGAAGGTGACACATTTCTGTGCTGTGTCAATGGTGTCCACTAAGATGTTATCAAGGGAGCCACAGCTTGAAGAGATGGCAACATCATACTTCTCATCAATTGCCCCCAAGTCACCCTTGAGACAAAGGTTAAATAAGTTAAGGTAGAAAGGTCACACTTGGTCACATTTTAGACAAAAAGAAATTCCAGTACTGTGCGATATAAACAGTATGCGATATAAATTTGGCCTACGGGAGCAATTTTGATTATACCGGGCCTGCCGCAGAAATATCCGCTCCTCGCAAAAATGAAAAAGTCACGAGACATTCATTTTGGAAAATGGTCGAGAGCAGAGTTTGCACGAGGAGCAGCTTCTTAAAAAGAGCACAACCATGAAATATATAATGTAATATTGTTGACAAGTAAGAACGAGACTAAATGTGGTTTACAAAAAAACTGCAAAAATGTCTTCATATTCGTTGACTAAAACGAGATGGTATTTACTTTACGATAGGGAGGGGAGAGAAAAAAAATATTGGGATGCTCGAGCTTAGTGTTGAACGGCATTACGTCCCAATACTTTTGGTCACTCTAGATTCACAGTGCCTCTTAATGGACAACAGTATTGGGACGTAGGGCTATTAAGTGCCAGGGAGCGAGAAAGGACTCCCACATAGTCTCTCTCACTCTCACATCATATTTGTAAAATATGAAAAAGTTCAGCAACGCCTTTGCTATGGACATAGGTTACCCTTTCAAAAACAGTTACATTTGAATTTACAGATAAAATTATATACCGCAATATATACCATCCAAGGTTCCATTTGTATCTCAATATGAATTTTATGCCACATCGCACAGCCATAAAATTACTGTATGGAGAATAATGGAGAATATCATGATGGGTTGTGTGCAGCATCTTACCAGACGTCCCAGGATGCCAGGGATCTTGCCACTTTGTTTCTGCTGCATAAGGGCATCCAGCACTTTTCCTCGGCTGCGGTTTGAGGACAGAAAACTTTTGGCTTCCTCAACTTTCTGCCTCATGTCACCAACCATTGTCCTGGCCTGACTGTCCTGCTCAGAGATCTGTTCAAGCTCCTGTTCATCCTGTGCATGCACACACAATCAGGGATCTCTTTATTTAAAAAGTCTTCTACATTTAGATGGCCTTTTGAGGTAAGCAGTGAAATGAGTGCTTCATTCATGGCTTAACCATTACCACCTATCCAAAACACAAGCTTTCTTACAACACTAATTTGCCCCTGTTCATTTAGCATTTCTCCAATATTGACAGGATGAATGTAAACATCCAGACAAACCTTCTTGAGCTCCTTCTCACACTTGGGTATTTTGACCTGCAGCTCCTTGATGGCAGCTCTCCTCTCACGAAGTGTGTCAGCAGTGCCCTGTAGCGTCTCTTTGGCCTGGTTGAGCTGTGAAACTGCCGTGTTGTGCTGACTAAGGTAGAGGTCCAGCGCTGACTGGGCTACATCCATCTCTGAGCGTGTCTCATTCACTGCTTTACTCAACTCCAAAAGATCCTTTTCTTTTTGCTGTAGATAGAAGTGAGGTTAATATTTGTAACATCTCCATCCATACTTTGAGCAGGGCTGAAAAATTTAACTAAGGGTATCAATTTTATCACTAAACTGTTTCTACACATTTAGCACTTTTGATAAATTGAGCAAAATTGAATGAAACTTACAGTCCTACAGCTAATCAAAATAATATGTACTTAACACCCTCCTTAATATCCTTACATTTAAAAGCTTTTGAGAAACTTCAGGGACCAAGTCATAAATGTAGATGTCAATAACTGCTAAGAAAATCCACCTCATCGTAACATTCTACTCAGCAAGCAGCTCAGGTTCCGGTCATTAAAGTATCATGCACTGTTGACTGCGGTGGGGCAAACCTCTTTCTCCAACTGAAGGCCGCTGGTTTCCTCCTTTAGGCTCTCCATCACCTGGGCCAGGGCCGCCTCCTCCTTTACTTTCTGCTTCTCCAGCTCTTCCTTCTGTTCAGAGGCCTCTGTAATAATCTTCTCACTGCTGGCAGGGATGTTTTTTACCTCTTCCAACTGACCACAGAGAAACAAAGCAAATAAAATTCTTTAAGCAAGGCATCAGCATAATTTGGTGTATGAGGAGCTGCATTAAACAGGTCTTGACATGTCTTTCCGTTCAGTCATAATTTGAACTTATAGACTTCATATTAGAAATGCAGTGGCAACATATGGAGCTGAGGAGTATGCAATCTCCGCTGTCCCAGACAGGTAGGGCTGCTGTGTGATAGGTCAGAGATCTACTACCACATTGGGAATTGGCTATGGCTAAACTGGGAGAAAAGGGAGGGGAAAGACAAATAAAAATGTTCAAAAAGCACAGCTTGATGCTGTGTTTCTCAGATCATAGGTGCCAGACAGCTGTGTAAACCCAGGTTTCCTGCCGTGCCATCCATGGCAAAGGAAGGGGGTGGGTGAGCAAGCCTTTAATATAGGGTTAATTTGCGGGTGAAAAGGGAAACTGCTGTGATTGTTACACAAAGCTACACTTCACAGGCACGCTGCAGAACACTGCACCCCAGAGAGCTGAACCGTGTTGGCCCCAAGACAACCCCCTCACCAAAAATCTATTTAATACCGTCAGATTATGCAAGACATATTCAGAAAAGCCAGTGCTGTAGGCCTGTGTAATCTCTCGTAAGTGGCACATCAGAGGGACCCTTGCCAAAATTAAGCACCCATGAGGTTTGAAATCGATTGACTGTGGTCATAAACATGTTCATTTTCCACTACAGTGGAAAAGTTAAAGCAAAGGCATCTCCAGGGAATTACTGTATAGTTAGCATATGGAAACTTTGAATCAGATATTATACCATCATTAGGCCCAGCATATTGGACAAAAAAAAAAAAAAAAAAAAAGATTTACGAGTGTATACTTAACGACAGTGATGTCTGCAACAAACAGTAAGCCTACATAGTGTGGGAGATAAAAAGTATGTGTAAATTGTCTCAAGAGACTGTCCAAGTTCATGTAACTGGCCCACGTTTTTATATGTTCTACAAAATTATACTGAAAGTTTTTTAGTTTGGCTTGACCATAAAATAAATAACATAAAATAGACATGTCAGGCCAGTAGTGCATGTTTTAAAATACACTGCATTGTTGTTTATTAATGGCGGCCTGTAAGACCAGTCTCATGAGAACTATTAACTGCACTGATTTAAATTAACTCTTTAAAATGGCTAAAGTCAAACGTTTCTAAAAATGCCAACATTCTTTCTGTAGTTATAGATTTTTCAGGCCACCAGAATCTGATTAAGCACAAGAGGTTGTATTTGAATACATATTTCTGTATGTGTACTTGAGTGTATACTTAACACACCTTCTCCTTATCCTTCTGTAGCTGTTTCTGTAGTTTCTTGACTTTGTTCTTGGTGTGCTTAAGCTTCTCGCGCACCTCTACATCCTGGAGGTCCAGCTGGGTGAACTTCTCCTTTTGGTTCTCAATGAACTTTGTCAGCTTGCCCAATTTTCTGGAGAGACAAACAACACTTCACTAAGCTGAGAAACCTGAGCTCTGAATGTCCCTAAATTGCCATTTCAGAGAAAAAGGAGGGTGGGGTAATGAGTGTACAGGACAGGCATGCTCTTTTTAGCTGTGGGGATACAAAAGAAACAATACTGAGAGGGGGACAATAAGAGCCAACTGATATGCCAACAGAACATTTTGGACTTGATTGCACAAGCCCAAACATACATTTCAAAACACACGCACGCACACACACAAACACCCCAACCCGGCAAGCTCAAAAGAATCAGGCCTTCTTTCTTACTTCTCCACATTTTTCAGGGACTCGTTCTTTCCCTTCATTTCCTCTGTGAGCTGGTTGCTTTTATCAGTCAGTCCCTTGTTGTCCTCCTGGATCTGTTGTTTCTCTGCTTCCTTTTCAGCCACACGCTGCTGTAGATCATGCCTGACAAAATCAACACATGCATTTAAAAACAAACAGTGGAAACAACTATACAGACAGGTCACTGGACTGGCCAACATTTGCTACAAGGCAGACAATCATTGTTGCTCAATTATTCATGCCTATTTAAGGAACTACTAGAGCTAGAATTGGAACACAAATATTTAGACAAAACACTGGCATACAAATTTTAAAAATATGCACATGGACATTTTTTAAGTTTAAATAAAGTTTGCAGACAGGGCAGGCAATCAGCTTGGGCTGATATTACATACATCACCATTTATCATTCAGTTAAACAATGATCAAATATGCAATTAGAATCATAAATCACTGTTTACATATCAAATTCATGTAGATACAAACACAGAAGCACGATAAGATAAAGTTCTCCCAAAAGAATACGTAATTTAAAGTCTTCCCTGCTTTATATTATTAATAACATACTAAATGTAATTTCAGGTTTTAATATTTAAGCCCAATACATGCCTAAATGTGCTCCTTATTAATAACAAAAAGGCCTTAAATTTTATTTATACATAAAAATAAAGCAATTTCAGGCCACATTTAAGGGCAGTTTAATGGAAGTGAGCTCTCCTATTGCAGCAATGCAGTCTGAGAGGATATGGCATGTGCAAAGGCTGTCAGGTCTGGTGATAGATGGCTTTGCTCTCAGGTGGAACCAGACACTGCTTACAATCTGAAACCTGAATCCAGGAAAAATGAATCATGGTAAAGCCTGCTAAATCAATCTGATGTACAGTTCAAAAGCTTGCCACGGTTTTGTGAGGAACAAATTAGCACCAGTTGCTTCTACAACATCATGCAGATTGTCTCTCCATTATCATATTAAACTTCAGTGTCCATGTCAGCTGCTCTGTTATTCTAATCCTGGCTGTGCATGAGAGCCGTTTGCTACATACTGGAGATCACACGAATAAAAGCTTTAAAGCCTAATATTAACCTTTGCTATGGGCCTTTAAATGTTATGTATTGTCCATCTGGCCTTTTATAACTTGATCATGCTAAAAGACGTGGGGACGCACTGCAAACCCGCTGTACTTGATAACTTCTATAAAAAGGGTTGGATCTATCAGCAGTGTTCACTTAACCACAAACTCTCAGGGCAATTTAAAGCTTGCATTTGAAACTACCCACGGAACCATTTTTCACTGCTAGACTCAATTTTGAATTTTTAAATACGTGTCTCTATAAGACATTGTGGAATAAATTAATAAAATCAGTATTACAGGACGTCACAGGGCAAGTGCAGCAATTTATTAACACTGTATAGAAATGCAATACTTCCCAAAGATTAAAATTTATAGAAAAACTAAAGTGAGGGTGTTAGGACTGTACACTCTGGGCAAAAATGCTACTCTCCCCATTATACACTGATAAGCCAATAATATTACAACATTGCTTAATTTTGTGTGCACCTCCCTTCATGCTGCCAGAACAGCTCTGACCCGTTGAGGCATGGACTCAAAGACCTCTGACGGTGCTGTCGCCTTCTCATAGAACATCCGAGTGCACCTCTTGCCCAAGTAAGCAACACTTGCTGCCAGCAAATTAACTTCAAGAACTGACTGTAAACTTGAATGAGAATCCATGTTTTTCTACATTCCCTGTCAGTGACTAATTGTTTAACATATAGTGCATTGCCTTGCAGTTTTACTATGTTGCTATGTTTACTATGTAACTTTCAGCTGCAACATTAGACAGTGATAATTCAAGATACATTCTGCATTATTTTGAAAAAGCATATTTTTGTTCAAGCCCAGAAAGATAACACATCTCTCACATACATCAAGACAGAGAGGCAGTCAGAAAACATCCTATTTTTGACTCATCCAGTGAAATCACAAACCAAACCAAAAATCACAAACCAATATTGGAAAAATCTCAA
The DNA here is from genome assembly GCA_037974605.1 of Nannopetersius ansorgii. Taxonomy (NCBI): domain Eukaryota; kingdom Metazoa; phylum Chordata; class Actinopteri; order Characiformes; family Alestidae; genus Nannopetersius; species Nannopetersius ansorgii. Next base: position 22,894,536 of record JBBPDE010000040.1, on the reverse strand, counting down.
TCTTTCAGCAGTTAAAAACGTATAGAGAAAAGGTGTGAAACCTTTCTACTACAGAGTACACTGAAGGAAATGGGAGTGTCATGGCCTTACACATAGTACTGGCAAAGTTTGCTCCTCTTCTTGAACATTTCATTCTCCAGGGCGAGAAATTCCACGGCTTTGTTCTTATCACCCTCTAGGGAATTCTTCTCCTTCTCCACCAACTTCACACGATTCAGCTGCAAAATCAGAAGTGACTGTTAAATAAACCATTTGTATGTAATTATATACAGTAATTAACATTCTGTTACTGTTAACATTCAATAAAAACAATACAATTTGTTCATTTATGTTCTAGGTTATATTAAGCATGATTCATTATGAAAATCCATTGACATTTGCCCCACCTTTAAAATATTATAGGCTTTGAGGGCATCATCATCCAACATCAGGAGAAAAATAGTATTAACCAAATAATCTTGTTTCACCTCCCTATTCGCATTCATAGGACAATTACAATAACTGACTAATTAGCCAGTATTTAAACAGAATACAGTTTCAGACTTGCCACCATTAATAGACACTCTCATAGCCAAGTCAATCAAGAGGGCTTTTTGAACTGGACTAACATAATGAACTAATTAACCCTTTTATTAAAACTTCCCCCACAGTCATCAGAATCAAACTTCTGTCATCAGAATCAGACTACTCATCTAAATAATAACCAAGTCAAAATAAAACGATAAAAAATCCGAAAGGGGTACTTATGTCCTCTTATTGAACAGTTATTTTTGTATAAATAGTATATATAAATAAATTGAATAAAATTACACATCAAGCAGACCGACCTTATGCACTGAATCCCAATAAAACTTGCTCTATGTACCATTCTAGATTTTTCCCACATTCTTTTGTCCAAACACATTTTCATGCTACAATCCATCTACACAACTGCCTTTCTGCATCAAGTACAGGCTCAGCTTACATGCTAAGCAGAACATGCAAAACTGAGAATGAAACAAGGTCAGTAAAGAAAACTGTTACTCACTAAACAAAACTCACAGCACTGCTCCCACTGCCTGCTAACCAAAAATGCTAGTAGGTCTGCCTCATTATAATTAAAGTAATTAAAATGATTAAAATACATAAATCTCGCCATCACTCAGTTTCTTTATTGCTGAAAATTTTGCAATTGTTCTTGGCAGGGCAGAAAACGGAGAGAAAAAAAAAAAGAAAAGAAAGAGGAGCTCTCGTTGGAAAAGCTGAGCAAGACTGTATTAAGTGTGTGCTGCCACTCATGGTCCTTTTAGGTGGAACTGCTACAAATATAAATAAAACGTCACAGATAACCACATAAAGCACCGGTCCTCCTTGTCTCCTGGTTTCAAGAGTTTTGTGAAATAAGCGGACACTTAAAGAGGGAAAAGACGCATCTGAACCGACAACTTACGCCAAAATAAACAAGCCCAGAGAGCAACATCAGCAAAACACAGGGACTACTGCACTGACAATATAAATTATATAAATCAAACAATATAGCTAAATAAATGCTCTTGGTCCCAAAATAAATGGGACAACAGTCTACGCTGTGTAGGGGTGTAGGAGCCCAGTTCCTGAAATTATTTATTTATTTTTAAAGAAAATGTTAGCTTTACCTAAAATAACCTTTAAAAACATTTAGCCTTAGTCCATAAACACAGAGTATTGGAGAGCTGGAAAATCTAACCTTTACCTGCAATTAAAGAGAGAAGGGTAAATTCAGTAGCACTGAAAATACACTACCGTTTAACTGAAACAAGAAAATACCACTTCTGATGTAATTATGTTAAAATTAGACAAAGTACATCTACTACCCCCCCATAAACATACACACTTGCAAACTCCACAAAGCCACACCAAATTATATGAACACTACATTTTGTTTTGAAAATTAAGGTCAGCAGAATTGTTCTCTGCTTGCAAATATTTACCCTTAAAAAAATGTTAGTGTTCATCTGTGAAACTGTGTGCATGTTAAGTTTCTTTTGTATTATTTCCATGAAGTTAGTTGAGCTGTCTAAGAGGGGGGGGAACAATAAATAAATAAAAATACAAACTAAAAAAAAAAAACTGCCATAAAACCCTCACATGGTAACTACAGAATCTGCTGCTCAAACATAAAAGATAAAGCTTGAATCTGTCCCATGCAGTGCGTCATGTTATGTTTTCTTTCAATTTAAGAAAAAAGTTTCAGCATTGCTCTCATTTAAGAGTCGAGAGAGGAAAAAATAGCTCCTGGTTTTAGTTTATTACATACTCAATCAATTAAAAAGTGTTGAGTTTTTTTTTTAATTTTGAAGACATACTGGCAATCGTGTTTGGCATAGCTTCAGCTAGAAAGCTTATAAACAAGTATGTAGATTCTTTATCACTTCATTTTTCACAAGACCCAACTACTCAGCTACTGCACATGTCTTTTATGGGAGAAATAAATAATCACTGTTGTAGAGGATGTACTGTAGCTAGCAGTCTAGTTTTGTTAAATATTTGAGGCCTACTAATATAGGTGATTTAATATTACTAGTAGAATCAAATAGATAATTTGAATTTTGTTTTAAGGTCAACCATTATCATCATCATCATCTGTATGAAACTGTGAGCCAAGTAAAAACTTGGCTTTTGAAAAACTCAAATCTAAAACGGTCCCACCTGACCTGAGGGACATACATACACACTCTCTGGTGCCCCAAGAGCTAAACCACAAGCGTTTATTTTACTTAAGAACATCACCAGCGGTTCTAGCAGGTGTTTTAGCTCACCTTTTCACCTCTCTGTTCATTGAGCAGCTCGACACGTCGGCACAAAGTGTTGATTGGCTCTTTGAGTCGGCAGGAACCAATAATGTCCTCAAGGTATTCCAGCATACCTTCGTCATGCTCTGTCTGGCCTTTGGGCTTCATCATAGCAATCTGCTCCACTTCCCCCTGATGAAACGGCAGAGACACACACAGACACACATTTTAGGCTAAATGTACCCAGAAGTGTCAGCCATAATAATAATGATATATTCTTATTATAAATATTTCTGAACATTTGATGCATTACAAAGGACAACAATTACACAATATAGCATACTTTTTATTCTCATACTACATCTAAATGGTCATTTACATTAATTAGAAGAAAATAAAAGAACTGGGATGAACTAGTAAGAGCAAATACACAACACATATACACAAGTTTGAAGGGCAAAGTTAGAACCATTTAAAAGATTACTTTACTTATGTTTCATAAAACTCCAACATCGCTTACGGTTTTTTTTAGCTCCTGCATGAACTTCCTTCATTGCTATATATTCACATACAGAGAACCTTACTCAAGGTTAAGATTATTTGAAAAACTACCTAATATCTGTAGGGCAATAAAGCCCTGATAAAGCATAATTTCATATACCCAAATACAACAATTAATGTGTGTTTGGAAAACTAAAATCAATCAAATATGGCCTCAAAAAAAACTTATGCTACAAAGAGTGTGATTGCTTCAGCTACAGCAGAAAACAGGATAAATCAAAATTCATAGGACCACAATAAATGCAAAAAGAGGGCACAAATCTAACAGATGGTAACACCAGGGAATTACTGTTAGGCAAAAAGCTAGAATGCTGCACATGTGTTCAAAATAAAAACATTACTATACCGTAAAATTCAACCATTAGGAAAACCTTTTCATTCACGTCTACAAACAAAACGATAAAAAGGATGATAAAAAGCAAACTGATGTATAGATAATTATTTTTCAAAAACAATGATATGGCCAAAAATCTTTATGAAAGGAAGAAAAAAAAAACCCTAAACTTCCAGTTGGCAAAAAACATAGTAAACCAATGTACCTACCAATGTTATTCAATATGAAGGACACAAAGAAACATGTAAATTGCTGAGTCTGGGCAGAATATTAATTGAGGTGTGCAATCACTAGTCAGTTTTATAGGATTCACTACTTTTCATGAAAATTGCTTAGATAAATAAAGCACACATAAAAGGTGGAATCTATAGCTGTGTAAATAATGATAATTACAGAAATAATTCAAAAACAAAATGAATGAATAAATAGATAAAAACAGGAATGAGGTTGCTTGACCCTGCCTCACTGAAGCAGCACAAGTAATATTGGGGTTAGACTTTATTTTCTCACACACCAATATTTACGTGCTGCTAAAGTGGAGAAGGCATAGCGGAGAGAGATGTTGAACCCTGACCTTTTTTGACAGCTTGGATGACTCATCGGTTACAGATTGCAAATGACCTTTTCCATAAGTCCAGTGTGGCTCCGATTATGCAATCCCCTTAAAACTCTAAAGCAGCAAATTATGGTTTGCACCTTTTCTGCTATGTTGAAAACCATGATGCGCTGCTATAGCAGTCTAAGGACTGGCATCGAGTGTCCATTTGGTTTGTTTGGTCGAGTTCCGCTTAAATTAAAATGATCGCGGCCCAGTTTTATGACATTAATTACTGTGTTTATGCAGAGGACAAGGCCAGCAGAAATGATGGCATAAACCATTTAAGAAGGGTTCAGTGAAGGAAAACTGACTCATTACCTGCAGAATAAGAAATCGATTGTGGTCGAGGTCGATGCCGTGGCTACGGAGCAAAGTGCCAACGTCCTTGAAAGTGGTCTTTTTGCCATTGATGTGGTAGGCAGAGGAATTGTCTTTAGCGGCTGTTCTTGAAACATAGAACTTGCTGTTGGGGATGACCTCGTAGTCATCTCCTTCCTGAAATGGGGGGAGGGGCACAAACAAACCAGCTTAGTTTCTCAATGTACACACACACAGCAAACAGCCCAAATAATTAGTCCAGCTGTATTAAAGAGGGGAGGAAACCTCCACACTGGAACAGACACTCTGTGACTTTTATTCTATGGTTGTTACAACACAGCAGCTGCAGACAGACAATGTGCTGAGTTGAGAGGGGAGAAAAAAAGAGGGGGAAAATGTATAATAGTACTTTTGTTACATAATTTAAAAAAATTATAATAAAAATAAATAAAACATCACACGTCTGAATAAATAATCTTGTGCAGAGTGTAAAAGCCACAGTGAGCAAATATGTAGTCCAACACCACATGCTAATTAGAGGCACCTTTTCTAGTTACAAGCAGAGAAGAGCAGAACCAATTACTACACCCAAAATGTTTATGCATACAAAATTACAGGCTACAAAGTCAGTTCTCTACTCTCGTAAAAGCACAACCCCATCAAAGTTGAGAATATAAGAGAAAGAACATTTCATTAACGTTTACGAACATTTTACACATACACCTAATTAACTGCAGTATATGGAACACAATTACCAGCATTTCATAACAGGGTGACAAAGGAACTCCACTACTTTCGGTTCTCACCAAAGAATGCAGTGTCTGAAAAGACACACATTATTGCCCAAGAGAAATAAGTAAATCATTTTTACATAAAATAAAAATTCACACAGAGAAAACACGTCTGTAACAACCAACAATACAAGGGCCTCTTAAATGAAACTCACTCGGATTTTGTAATACATTACATTAACTTGTAAATGTTACAAGTTAATGTAAGTAAATAAATTACAATAAATAAATACATAAACATTTAGATGTCCCATAACATTTATAACAAGTATATAACATTTTCCTTTGTGCAGTCTACCTTCTATTACTGAGCACAATGATGCGTTTAAATAAATGTATATTTTACCTTATCGATAATCTTCTGGAAGTGCACCTCCACAGTGCAGCTCTGGATATCCTTGTGTTCATCAGAGCTGTGAATCAGGACGGACAGCTTTTTGGATCTGATTTTTTGAGCTCTGTATCCAAACACGAAGAGCATCGAGTCGATCACGTTGGACTTCCCGCTGCCATTTGGACCAATGATACAGGAAAAGCGCTGGAAGGTGAGAAAAAAGAAAAAATGGGTTAAGTCTTACTCTTCACAACTGAGATTATCATTCTCAGATAGCATTTGCCATTTAATTTAGTGGTAAAGTAAAACTAACCCTCATTCAGAAGGACCCCCCTCTCCCCCAATGAACAATAATAAAAACTGAAGTGACCATGAAGAAACACACTCCAAACAAAACTGGAGTGTAACTCACTGATCCCAAGCCTAGTAATGTACATAATTTTATTAAGTGATATTTACAATGCAACAGCCTTCGTTCAATTACCTAGGACCAGGTAATATAGCTAAGAATAATTCACTTTTGAGTCTCAAGTATAATTAATATTACACACATCATTAAAAACACCCTGTAAACAAGTAACAGGTGGTTGACTTGACATTATATTTTATTAAATTTATTCTTACCAATTGTAATTTTTTTCCCCACTTGTTTTCATTGGGGTGTGCATTTGTCAATTAACCAAAATTAAATAAAAATACAAACTACACAGTTTAAATCTTTTAAACTGTGGTACTACTTATTTGCTGGCACAATCAATTTTACACATATCACACTGCTAATTTTTGCTACATTTCCAACCACTGCAATTACGAAGGTTGTAAGATGGTTTAAATATGGACAGAAACAGCACACTTAACTACAAAATGTGTATTATTCAATGTCTGCTGCTACAAGGCATCTGAAGATACCCACTGTGTATACATACACTTTTCAGACTGTACAATTACACAGAGACAAAAACTATTTAAAATATAAAGTCTAAATCAAACCAATAAAAACCTGACTGAACACTATATGAGCCACACATATAAACACATTTAAATAACTTTGTATAACTATTATAAATTCTATAGTATATTTCTACAGCTAATGCAGCTTCTGCTTTCTCTTGTACTGTTCACTTAATTCTTATTTATTACTAAATGTATTTTTACTCCATATTACCTAGCACAATCTAAGAGCTGGCTAATTGTTGTCCTGGATACCCATGTATGTGACAAATAAAAGCTCTTGAATATGTGCTGTTGTAAGGCACATGGCCCATCCGTGGGACTAATAATGGGTTATATCTCATCTTATGTTCCAGTGAGTGAGGACACTCTCACCTTGTGGAAAGGCCCTAGGATCTGCTCCCCCGCATACGATTTAAAATTTCGATTCACAATGTGGGTGATCATCAGACGAGGAGCTCCTGGTTCGTTGGTCATTGCTGGGGGTGGGGGTGGAGGGATGCTACCGAGGATCTCCTCCAAACTTCTGCTGTCCAAAACCGCCTCAGCAGGCTCCCCGGGATTCGCATCTGGAGCACAAAGAGGGGGAGAGGAAAGGAAGAGAATGAAAAAAGTTTAAACTTTTATTCCACGAAGCCATTCATTCCAAGTGGGGATATAAACGATGAGAGAAAGAGAGAGGAGGAGGAAAAACAGACAAAAACAAACACAAACAAGAGCTCTGTGCTCAAAAAAAGAACAAAGACCGTGTGAGATCGGGCTCAAACGTCAGTATAGAGGCTAACCACCCCGAATCAAACCCATTACACCGTCAGAAGTACGACTGTAAAGACTAAAGGAGGAAATTATCTTTGTCGTTCCGTTTTTTAAAAACAGCGTCTAGGGGTGAAGACAATATAAACAAGCTGTCCACACACATGGGGACCTTCACTAAACTTTCCGCAGCCTTATCTCTCGCTCGGCAAAGAAAAAAACTCATACCATTCGGCTCCTTTTGTTTGCTCATTTAAAAAAAGCAATCGCCGAATACTTAGCAAGTTGCTAACTGACAGGGTTGGTTTTTCTTAAATCGGACAAGAAAGACAGATAAAAAGTGAGTCGGAAGTTAAGGAAAGAAAACAAATTCAAAAAGCACAGCTCGAGTTCTTTCTTGTTTCTTTGACATTTTTAAACTAACCCGATTCATAAACGCGTTGTCTAAGCTTACAAATGCAGCGACGTTGCAAAATAGGTTTTTTTTTGTTTGTTTTTTTGGAGGGGGGGTGATTATAGTATATCGATGACAGAGATCAATTGTCACACTTGGCCAACAAGGTCAACAAGCTAAAAATAATCTCAATAATAAACGACACGTAAGAGTAAGTCAAGCAGCAGATTTTGTGCTGAAAAAAGGAAAGCCTCCGCTCCGGTAAAGTTTCCCCGTTTACTGTCCTTTGTTTCTTACCATTAGTCAGTGGAGGGTCTTGGTCCTCCGACCGAGGGTCCTTACGGGGGACGGGGGGCATCTCTTCGTCCGAGTCCCCCTGAGAGCCCTTCCCTCGGGCCTTCGCAGCCGTGGAGCTCTTGGTCGTTTTCCCTGGCATGATTAGACCTTGCAGAAGAAATTGGACAAGGGTCAGCAACTATAGATCCAACGGCCTGACTCGGTCCATCCTTCATCTCCTCCGTGGACATGGGGGTGCAAAAAAAAAAAAAAACCCAAAACAAAACAAAAAAACCCAGAGGGTCTTCTTATCCCCCGTCATCAAAAGCATCCGAGGGACGATGGCAAAAAATACAATCAAACAAAAAGCAGCAGCATGAGCTACTTTAGGCTACTTTGTTGCCTTTGTGTTGCCACCCTTTCGAAACATTGTAGTTTTAACGATTTAAAAATGCATAAAGGCTTTGATAGGGTAAAATAAATAAATAAATAAAACATAGTCGTCAGAAAGCGATTTGATTCAGAAAGTGGCAAAAATTCCCCTCCCCGTCCCTGTAAAATATGGGTTAGTGTTGCACGGTGGCCAACTACCAAACACCAAAAAGTTTCTCTGCTCTCTTTCTCTCTCACACACACGCACACACCACGACGAGGGGGGAGAAAAAACGGTGACGTTTCTCCTCTCTGTCAACAAACTGCTTCTACAGAACACAAATAGCAAACCGAGGGTGCCGAGCCTACAGCTGACTCCAGCAGCAGGTCCAAAAAACACAAAAACATGACTATTAATGAGTCTATATGTCTTGCATCGAGAAGTTTAACTCGTCAAATACTGAAAATCTGCCTGATCAGGGTGGTAGCAAAGCTCCACACTCAGAAACCCAACCTAGTTAGCTAGCACCCTAACATAAAGAACTTGGCCACATGTCAAAGTACGTAGCAGCTAGAAATACTGGTCGTTTTGACGACCAATGCGCAGTACATTCATTTTTCCCTAAATATAAGGTCTAAATAGTCAATTGGCTAGCGTACAATCCTTTAGGGTACATTCTGGCCATTTTAATATAAAACGTTAAATACAAACCAAGACACTAAAGCTGGCGTTAGTCCTTGAATCTGGTCAATCCTTCCAACACCCAGCTCCTCACAAACAGCCATAATGCACTTTACTGATGTTTGTTATGGCTAAACGCTAGATTATTAAACTAAAGGCAAATTTAACTTCTCTTGCAGAGAGAACATGGCATAAGCAGCTTTAATTTGTACTTAAATACTCTAATAATGTGCTATAAGTGGTCAACGTGAATTATGGTGTAGTTTTTAATTAAGCGGTGGCTTAAGTCCGTGTCTGTGGTTTAGGACTGGCTGAGAGGAACTAAAGCGCCTCGTTGCTTGAAACGCAAAGCCCTAAATTAAACGCCCTTACCTCGCTATTTGGGATCAGAATTTTTGGAAGTGTTCTCTGAAAATAATCCACACGGGTCTCCTGGTCCGGACCAAGCCGTTCGGAGCTGTTTTAGGGGCTGTTTGTAGCGTGTTTTCCTCTCGTTTGTGTCTGCCACAGACTCGAAAAGGACGACAATCCCACTTGAAAATGGCGCCTAAATTCGTTACAACCCCGCGCGAGGCATCATGGACCACCCCCCCTCCTCTTGCCGGCTCGAGAACTCGAATTCAAAAACAGAACCGCCGGAGACAAACGTTTTCATCACCAACAAACAGCTTTAACTCAACAAATTATTGTTTATCAGCGTTTTTAAACATCCCACGCAATGTTATCAAGTTTAAGGTTCAGATTAAGTTTATTTTCTATACAGAAAACATGGGAACGTCGTTACTAGTGAAGGGCTGCACGATATATCCTCGTGTTAATCAGTATCATGATGTCCATCTCTAAAATTCTAATCACATCTCCAGATGAGTAGCTGGTGTTCTGATGAATTGAGGTCTTCGTGTAATCCAACAAAAGTATTTTTTTTAAATTTGCAATTACAAATTCTTGTTTTTTTTTTTTTTTTTAAAAAAACACACACACAATGTTATCAAATTCCAGCTTGAGGTTTATTCTCTATACTCTATACAGTTACATTCCAAGAGCACCTGCAAATAGTAAAATAAAACGTGAACTGGTGATGTGGTACAAAAAAGCCCAAAAATACCTATTTTTATAGAGTTATCCCAAAGTATGACCCCAAATATTCTCCCAAAACATTTCATTTTAAACCCAGCTTAATACATTACCCTTATAGAAAATGTAGTACAATTTACACTGAACTGCTGTCTCCCACAGTGCTAGTTTGTAAAATACCGGTTACCCCTGTATATACTGTACTGTAATTCATGCAAATGTGTTTTCTTTGGTATAAGCAGAGTAAATACAGTAATAAATTAGTTAAATTTACAGTAGAACAAAACAAAATTAAAAACACAAGTACACTCGAGACACTCCACTGGGAAAAATTCTGGACTGCAGTTTCCAGGGATGCGTCACAGTTTAGCAGCCAATAAACATCTTTAACTCAACAAAATCTTATTTTTTAGGGTTTTTAAACATCATCAAGATTATCAAGTTTCAGGTTCAAATATGAAGTTTACTCTCTATACAGAAGACAAGGGATATAAATGGCAACCGTGATATTAATGGTATTATACAAACAGGATTCCAAAAAAGTTGGGACACTAAACAAATTGTGAATAAAAACTGAATGCAATGATGTGGAGATGGCAAATGTCA